>VZQC01004671.1:2691556-2876654 GCA_009823505.1 Rhizomys pruinosus | reverse complement strand
AAAAAAAAAAAAAAAAAAAGAGCACTGGATGCTCTTGCAGAGAACCCACCCTTGATTCCCAGCACCCACATGGTAGCTAACATTCATCTGTACATTCCCCAGTTCCAGGGGATCCAACATCCTCTTCTGACATCCTCAGGTACTACACATCATAGGTGTTCTTATATATGTCTAGACAATACACTGATACATAAAATACTCATAATAAATAAAATCTAAGAATAAAAATAAATAAAATATTTTAAAGGGAGGAAGGATGATCGGAGAGATGGCTCAGCAGTTAAGAGCCTCTAATGTTCTTTCAGAGGACCTGAGTTTGATTCCCAGCACCCATGCAGGTGTTGAGTGGCTCACAGCTGCCCATAACTCCAGCCTCCAGGGATGTGATACCTTCTGACGGCTGCACTTATGTGCACATACATGCCCACCTCACACACGTACACAAAATTAAAAATGAAAATAAGGGGCTGGAGAGATGGCTTGGTGGTTAAGAGCGCCAACTGCTCTTGCAGAGGACCCGAGTTTGATTCCCAGCACCCACATGGCATAGAAGTACATACCTTTGATCCCAGCACTCAGGAGGCAGAGGTGGGTGGATCTCTCTGAATTAAGGCCAGCCTGCTACACAGGGACTTCCAAGCCAGCCAGAGCTACAGAGTGAGAACCTGTCTTTAAAAAAAAAGTCATTTAGGGAGTTGGAGAGATGGCTCGGAGGTTAAAAGCACCAACTGCTCTTGCAGAGGACCCAGGTTTGATTCCTAGTACCTACATGGTGGCCAACAACTGTCTATAACTCCAGTCCCAGGGGATCTGATGTCAACTTCTGAGCTCCGCAGGCACCGCAGGACACAGGTACATTTACACACATGCAGGCAATACACTCCTACACATAAAATAAAAAAATTTTACGTGATATAATCCCATCACTTGAGAACTGAGTACATGTTGTGGAGGTGAGAAGATAACTTGTAAACATCAGTTCTTCCTGTCTATCATGTGGGTCCTGAGGATCGAGCTCAGGCTGTCAGGCTTAGCTGCAAGCATCTTTACCTACTGAGCCATCTTGTCTGCCCCTTGTTTTTTGTTGTTCAGAGTTTTTTTTTTTTGTTTGTGTGTGTTTTATTTAAACAGGGTCTCATTAAGCTTAGGAAGACCAGGGGTTCAAGGTCTGTCTTAGCTACAAAGTGAGTTTAAAGTCTGGACCTGAGCCTAGTTTACATGGGATCCTGTCTAAAAAAAAAGTAAAAATAAAAATAAATCCAGGCCTGGTGGCTTATGCCTTTAATCTCAGCACTTGGGAGGCAGAGGCAGGTGGATCTCTCTGAGTTCAGGGTCAGTGTGGTCTACATAGGGAGTTCCAGGACAGCTGGGGAGACCCTGCCTCAAAAGGACCAAAAAAAGAAAATTCAAAATAAAAATTAAAAAAGGTTGGGGATATAGCTTAATTTGTAGAGTTCTTGCCTAACATATATGAAGTCTTGGGTTCCACCCTCACTGTTCTATCAGAGTGTCATGGTGGCTGGTGCATACCTGGAATCTTAGAACTTGGGAGGTATAGACACAAGGGTCAGAAATTCAACTTCGGGGCTGGAGAGATGGCCTAGCAGTTAAGAGCACCGACTGCTCTTGCAGAGGACCTGGGTTCGATCCCCAGCACCCACATGGCGGCTGAAAACCGGCTTTGGCTCCAGTTCCAGGGGAATCCAACGCCCTCTTTTGACCTCCAAGGCATTGCACGACACGGGTGCACAAACCTACATGCAGACAGTACATTCATACACATAAAAAATAAATAAAATTTGGGCTGGAGAGATGGCCTAGCGGTTAAGAGCGCCGACCGCTCTTACAGAGGACCCGGGTTCGATCCCCAGCACCCACATGGCAGCCAAGAACTGTCTGAAACTCCAATTCCAGGAGAACTCCAGTTCCAGGGGAATCTGACACCCTCTTCTGACCTCCGCAGCATTGCACAACACGGGTGCACAAACTTGCATGCAGGCAGTACATTCATACACATACAGAAATAAATAAAATTAATAAAAAAATAAGATAAAATAAATAAATAAAAATTTAAAAATATTTAAAAAAAAGAAAAAAGAAATTCAACTTCATCCATGAGTACATAGAGAGGCCAGAGCCAGCTTGGACTACATGAAACCTTATCTGAAAAACAAAACCAAACCTGGGAGGGAAGGGGAGGGGAGGGGGGAGGAGATGGGAAGAGAAGAGAAGAGAAGAGAAGAGAAGAGAAGAGAAGAGAAGAGAAGAGAAGAGAAGAGAAGAGAAGAGAAGAGAAGAGAAGAGAAGAGAAGAGGAAGGGATTCAAGTATAGTGCTGCACACATGTAATCCCAGAACTCAGGGGCAGAGGAAAGAGGGTCACCATAAGTTTGAGGTCAGCCTGGTCTATACGACAAGTTGTAGGCCAGCTAGGACTACACAATAAGACCCTGCCTAATAAATACAGAGGTGAGAGGTGGGGAGAAGAAAGGGGAGAGGAAGTGAGAGGAAAGGGATATGAGGCCACACGTTTGACCCCAAAGCCTCAGAAAAAAAAAGAAAAGAAGCTCATGGATTTATTGTGACTTGCTGGCTTTGCACTTGGGCTAAAGGATCATACATCTCTGCATGAGATACAAGACTTTTCTCCAGCCTTATCTGCGGTGGAGGCAGTGGAAGCCCAGCCTAGCTTCCTCCGACCCTCTCCCTGTGGGTCTTAGGTCCCAAGCCCTCTTGGTTCACTGTCTGGGTCAGGAGCACCTGCTGCTAGCTGGTGGAGGGAAAAACTGACTGATGCTCCCCAAGAACACAAACAGCACTGGCCAGAGCCTCTAGTCTGAGAAGAGCCTGTAAGGACTCCATGCCCGCCTGAACAAGCCATCTTTTTTTTTTTTTTAATGTATGAGTGTACTGTCTGCATGTAGGTTTGGGCAACACCCGTGTTGTGCAATGCCGCGGAGGTCAGAAGAGGGAGTCAGATTCCCCTAGAACTGGAGTTAAAGATGGTTCTTAGCCACGGATGTGGGTGCTGGGAATTGAACCCGGGTCCTCTGCAAGAGCAGTCGGTGCTCTTAAACCGCTGATCCATCTCTCCAGCCCAACAAGCCATCTTACAAGCTAAGAAGGATCTGGTCTGGTTAGTTCAGATGGGAGAGGGGACTGGATGGGAGACAGGACTGGATGGGAGAGAGGACTGTCTACTCTTCCCGGAGCAGAAATAGTGCAGGCACCATGTAGACTGACCTTACAAGGCCCTTCGCCACTACATAGCACCCACAGTTTTTTTCTGATGAGAAGAGACCTGAAGCTAGGAGTGGTGGCACACACCTGTAATCTCAGCCCTTGGGAGGTAGAGGTAGGTGGGTCAAGAGTTCAACAGCAGCCTGGCTACAAGTAGGCCAGGTTGCTACATGCAACACTGTTTCAAATCAACAAAAAACACAAAGCAAAACAAGGGGTTGGTGAGATGGCGCAGCTGGTGAAGGAGCTTGCTCTCAAACCTGACATCCTGAGTTTGATTTCACGGACCCACATGTTAGGAGAGAAGCAGCTCCTTCAAGTTGCCTTCTGATTCCCACAAGCATGAGCCTCTGAGCACACCCACACATGTACATGTACACACACAAATAAACATATATAATAAAAAGTAAACAAATAAAAACAAAGACACGGCCAGGCATGGTGGTACACACCCTTAATCCCAGCAGTCAGGAGGCAGAGGCAGATGGATCTCTGTGAGTTCAAGGCCAGCCTGGTCTACATAAGTGAGTTCCAGGCCAGCTGGGGCTAGAGGGAAACCCTATCTCAAAAAGACCAAAAAGACAGTCTGTTAAGCCCTCAGCTTGGACTCTTTTATTTTACAATCCTTCACTGTCTAGATCAGACAAGCCCTGCCTCTGCTTCCAAGGTACTGGGATTATAGGTGGCTTTAGACGCTTGAAAATAACCAGGTGGCTTTGTTGTTTTTTTTTTTAAAGTATGTTTTTAATTTTTTAAAATTTATTTCTGTATGTGTATGGATGTACTATCTGCATGCAAGTGTGTGCACCCATGTCGTGCAGTGCCTTGGAGGTCAGAAGAGGGTGTCAGATTCCCCTGGAACTGGAGTTCTCCTGGAATTGGAGTTTCAGACAGTTCTTGGCCGCCATGTGGGTGCTGGGGATCAAACCCAGGTCCTCTGTAAGAGCGGTCAGCGCTCTTAACCGCTAGGCCATCTCTCCAGCCCTTTTGTTTTTAAATATTTTTTTAATTTTTAAAAATTTATTTCTATATGTGTATCAATGTACTATCTGCATGCAAGTGTGTGCACCCGTGTTGTGCAAACCAGGCAGCTTTGGACTCTTGAAAAATATCACTGTTTGAGCTGGAGAGATGGCCTAGCAGTTAAGAGCGCCGACCACTCTTACAGAGGACCTGGGTTCAATCCCCAGCACTCACATGGCGGCTGAGAACTGTCTGAATCTCCAATTCCAGGAGAACTCCAGTTCCAGGGGAATCGACACCATCTTCTGACCTCCACAGCACTGCACAACATGGGTGCACAAACTTGCATGCAGACAGTACATTCCTACACATACAGAAATAAATAAAAATTAAAAAAAAAAAAAAAAAAAAAAGACAAGGGGCTGGAGAGAGGCCTAGCGGTAAGAGCGCGACACGCGCTCTTACAGAGGACCCGGGTTTTTCGATCCCCAGCACCCACATGGTGGCTTGAGAACCGTCCTGAAACTCCAGTTCCCAGGAGAACTCCAGTTCCAGGGAATCGACACCCTCTTCTGACCTCCCCGCGGCATTGCACGAAATGGGGTGCACACTCAAACTTGCATGCAGACAGTACATTCATACTCATACAGAAATAAAAAAATTAACTTAAAAAAATTAAAAAAGAACAAAAAGACAAAAAAAAATTAGAAAAAAAAAGCTGGGCATGGTGGTGCACTTCTTTTAATCCTAGCATCTTGGAGGCAGGAGCAGGCCGCAATCTCTTTGAGAGTTCAAAGGCCAGCCCTGTCTAACAGAGTGAGTTCCAGAACAGCTGGGGCTACAGGGGACCCTGTCCTCAAAAGGACAAAAAAAAAAAAAAAATTAAATTAAAAAATAAAAAAGCTGGGGTGGTGGCGCACGCCTTTAACCCTAGCATTTGGCTAGGCATGGTGGTGCACACCTTTAAACCCAGCACTCGGGAGGCAGAGGCAGGGAGATCTCTGTGAGTTCAAGACCAGCCTCATCTACATAGCATGGTGCAGGCCAGCTGGGACTACCGGGAGACTCTGTCTCTAAAAGACAGATAAAAATAAATAAATAAATAAATAAATAAATAAAATTACACAAGTACATTCTGTCACAAACAAATTTAATTTAAATTTTAAAAAATAATTAAAATCTTGGGGCTGAGAGAGATGGCTCAGCAGTTAAGAGCGCCGACTCTGCTCCTGCCGAGGACCCAGGTGCCGGATTCCTCAGCCCCACATGCGGCTAAGAAACTGTCTTAACCTCTAGTTCCATGGGAATCCGACCCCCTTCTTCTGACCTCCACAGCATTGCACGACGACACGGATGCACAAACCTACATGCAGACACTACATTCATACACATAAAAAAAATAAATAAAATATGGGGCTGGAGAGATGGCCTAGGGGTTAAGAGCACTGACTGCTCTTGCAGAGGATCCTGGTTCGATCCTCAGCACCCACATGGCAGCTGAGAACCGTCTGTAACAACAATTCCAGGAGAACTCCAGTTCCAGGGGAATCCACAAAACCTTCTTTTGACCTCCGCGGCATTGCATGACACGGGTTTACAACAAACCCACACTCAGACAGTACATTCAACACATAAATAAAACAATTTTTAAAATAAATAAAATAAAATAATTAAAATTCTTTAAGTGTTTTTTTTTTTTTTTATGTTTTGTTTGTCGTTTTGTTTTGTTTTTGTTTGTTGAGACAGGGTCTCCCTGTAGACCCAGCTGTCCTGGAACTCACTCCATAGACCAAGTTGGCCTTGAACGTCACAGAGATCCACTGCCCGACTCACCTCAAATTCTGGGATCAAGGCGTGCACCACCCATCACTGGCTTAATAAATTTCCCTTAAAACAGCAAACAAACACTCAAAAACAAAAACAAACAAAAAAAACTTAACAAAAGAAGAGTTGCGCTAGGGCTGTAGCTCGGTTGATGGAGCACTTGGCTAGTTCTCAGGAATGCCTGAGTTTGGTCACTGGCATCTCAAAACTGGGCATGGTGTGCACACCTGTAATCCCAGTGGAAGCAGGAGAATTATTCATTCAAGGTCATCCTCAACTACTTAAAGAGTTTGAGGCTAGCCTGAGTTACATGAGACCCCCTGTTAAAAAAAAAAAAAAGAAAGAAAGAAAAACATGGGGACCTTGCAGAGATGGCTTGGTGGTTAGGAGCACTGGCTGCTCTTGCAGAGGACCCAGGCTTGGTTCCCAGTATCCACATGATGGCTGACAATAGTCTGTAACTCTGGTTCCAGGGAGTCCATTGCCCTCTTCTGACCTCTTGGGGCAATGCATGACACGGATGCACTTAAATATATGCAGGTAATACATAAAAATAAATAAAAATAAAGCAGATTTGAAGTGGAATTTCTCCCTTGGAACCCTTCTTACTCTTGGGGGTTTGTTCTCATTTTTTCCTTAATAAACGTTTGTTTGCTCTTAAAAAAAAAAAAACCCGGGCGTGGTGGCGCACGCCTTTAATCCCAGCACTCAGGAGGCAGAGGTAGGTGGATCTCTGTGGGTTCAAGGCCAGCCTGGTCTACAGAGCGAGCTCCAGGACACCTGGTACTAAAACGGAGACCCTGTCTCAAAAATACCAAAAAAAAGGGTAAAACTAAAAAGAAAAAATAAATAAAAAGCCAGGCCTGGTGACACATGCCTATAAAATGACAAGAAAGGAAACTCCTTCCAGAACTCCCAACTGCTACTGCTGCCTCAACCTCCCTGCACCCATCCCCCAGCACACTAGACCCGGAAGCTGCTCCATGTCTTAGCCGTGGTCCCCAGAGGGGATCCCCCCCCACAGTTCCTGCCTGGCCCCTTCCCCTCCCCCATGCCACACTGACCTGACTAACAGATGCAGGTGCTTCGGAGGCAGGAGGTGGGTGTCGCTTGCAACCGTAGGAGTAATGGTCCTGACAGGAGCTCTGTGTGGGACACAGGGGTCAGATGTCCCCGCGGGATGGGAGCAGGCATGCACGATGCTATTCCGGGGCTCTGATCGGGCTGTTTATTTATAGCACGGGGTTGGGGGGGAGGGCTCCCAACACAGGCGGCAGAGAGGCTTCTCTGCTGCAATGTCACCATTGACACTGCCGGCACCTGCCGCTGCTGCGGAGGACAGAAGGCTCTTGGGTCGGCAGACCCCAGGGCAGCTGAGCACTGTGTGAGGCTGTGAAGTGGCTGGCCAGATGGGCAGCACCATGGAGCCCCCAGGGGGTGCATACCTACACTTGGGTGCTGTGACGTCCCCGGTGGGCACAGCTCGAGTGCTGCAGCTGACCTTCGGCTGTACCACCTTCAGCTTGGTTGCTCACCAAGGAGGCTTCGGAGGCGTCCAGGGTACCTTCTGCATGGCTGCCTGGGGATTCTGCTTCGCCCTCTCGGTGCTGGTGGTGGCCTGCGAGTTCACACGGCTCCACGGCTGCCTGCGTCTCTCCTGGGGCAACTTCACCGCAGCTTTTGCCATGCTGGCCACTTTGCTGTGTGCCACGGCTGCTGTTATCTACCCTCTGTACTTCACCCGGCTGGAGTGCCCACCCGCACCTGCAGGCTGCATGGCCAGGAACTTCCGACTGGCAGCCAGTGTCTTTGCCGGGCTCCTCTTCCTGGCCTACGCTGCTGAAGTAGCCCTGACACGGGCTCGGCCAGGACAGGTAGCAAGCTACATGGCTACAGTGTCAGGGCTCCTCAAGATCGTCCAGGCCTTTGTGGCCTGCATCATCTTTGGGGCGCTCGTCCACGACAGCCATTATGGGCGCTATGTGGCCACGCAGTGGTGTGTGGCAGTCTACAGCCTATGCTTCATGGCCACAGTGGCCGTGGTGGCCCTGAGTGTAATGGGCCACACAGGGGGCCTGGGTTGCCCATTTGATCACCTGGTAGTGGTGTACACCTTCCTGGCCGTGCTCCTATACCTCAGTGCTGCTGTCATCTGGCCTGTCTTCTGCTTTGACCCCAAGTACGGAGAGCCAGGGCGGCCCCTGAACTGCCTCCGGGGCAGCTGTTCCTGGGACAGTCAGTTGGTGGTAGCCATTTTCACATACATCAACTTGCTTCTCTACATTGTCGACCTCGCCTACTCCCAGAGGATCCGCTTTGTACCTACCTTGTAACCCGGCTAGTAGCACCCCATCCACCTCTGTAGACTGGCCAAGGGCACCTGAGGCTGACCAAGGTGAACCAGGATATCAGGCAAGCAGGAGGGCTCCTGGACATCTAGTAGCACTTGGGGAGGGACAGAGGGAAGACGGGTGGCCAGGAGGCCCTGAAGAGGGAACAGGATGGCTCATGGGCTTCTGTTCTTCTGGCTCCATCTCTGTCTGTCTCTGTTTCTATCTGTCTCTCTGTTTCCTAGCCAACACTGGGCTCAGTATTGGTTACTATACCACATGGGAACACTTTGCAGTAGATGCCGTTGTAACTCATTTTGGGAATGGGGACAGTGACACTAGACGGACTTTACAGGTGACCCACTATGTCCATCAATGTCTGGAGAGAGCATTCTAGGTAATACAAATTAGAAAGGTTTCCTGAGGTTGAGTGTGTCAGAAACAAGCCAAGAGGCAGGCCACTTGAGCTGGAACCACTTCTTTGTTAGAGGAGGCCGTGCTGAACCCAGAGAGGAGCATGGAAACCAGGATGGGCCTCACCAGTGTCCTGGAGAGGCCCAATGGCCACAGCTTTCTGAAACAGGCAAAGACTGTGCTGAGGCTCCCAAAGCCTAAGCGGGATGGAGATGGCTCTGGTGGCCAGCAGCACCACCAGAACACTATGAAAACAAGATGGGTTGTGAGACAGTGACAGAGCTCCTGCTCAGACATTCAACACATCTTCTGTAGTGCCTGCCATGGATTCTGAGGCTGGCCTAGTGGACAGCACTGGCTCATTGTGAGGGGCCAGCTTGGAGCTGCCAGTGGGAAATGAAGCCTGACATCAGGAGCCTCCACTCGAGCACCTAGACAGCCAGATGCTCCTGAACACTAGGACCCAATGACACCATCACCCTCCGTGCTCCAGCCAGCTTCTATGAAAGACCCAGACCAAACTAGCCTGGGACAGGCCCATGGCCACTTGGAGATCAATAACTGGGGGCAGCAGCTCAGCAGCCCCTCAGCCCATTGACTGACTGGCCCCTGGGTACTTAAGGTGGAAATAAAATGCAGATGTTGGGCTGGAGAGATGGCCTAGCGGTTAAGAGCGCCGACCGCTCTTGCAGAGGACCCGGGTTCGATCCCCAGCACCCACATAGCTGCTGAGAACCGTCTGGAGCTCCAATTCCAGGAGAACTCCAGTTCCAGGGGAATCCGAGACCCTCTTCTGAACTCCGCGGCATTGCATGACACGGGTGCACAGATTTGCATGCAGACAGTACATTCATACACATACAGAAATAAATAAAATTAATAAAAAAATAAAAATAAAATAAAATGCAGATGTTTGTGTCTGGCCCGCCCCATTTTTGCTGGCTGCCTGGATAGGAATCACTTTAGTCGTCTCTCCTCAGGGGCTGTGGTGGGTTTGTAATGCCTGAGCTACCTCCTCACTGCATGTTCTAGGAGAAAGGCTGAGACCAGGTAGGTCCCGGTGAGAGAGATTAGCCTAGGAGCAGCCTGGGCTCTGGGATATGGGCAGTGCAGGGCCTTGTTTCAGCTTCCTGAAAGAGGAGCAGGCCAGAGTGGTTCAGAAGGCCAGTGAAGGGGAAGATGACCTCCCTTCCTGAAAGAACTCAGAGCCTCCCGCTGAGGTCTCAGGGCCCAGGTCACAAGCAGAAGGGCTGGGTAACTTCCAAGCAGTGGAACTCAAGAGCATTTAGGCTCTGGGAACCCTGAGCAGTCCTTGTGTGGTCCTTGGTAGCCAGGCGGAAAGGACACATTTAGGTCAGCCCACAAAATTGGTACCAAAGTCTTTTACTTGGATGGGTGGGGATAGGCGGTTTTGGGGTCTGCAGATGCCCTGAAGGCTCAGAGGGTTGGGACACCTGGAGGCCACATCACCAGGTGACAATCATGCCAGCTGTGCCCATCCTGTCTGGAGAGGGAGAGTATGGGTGACAGGCAGGAGGAAGTACCACAGTACATGTGTGCATTTGTGGAAGTGGCTTTTTCCTTCCACTGTATGTGGGTTCTAAAAATCCAGTCCAGGTTGTTGGGTCATTAGGCTTTTGGTGCACTGAACTCTTTCTTTTTTCTTTTTCCACCTGCCCTTTTGAGACAAGGTTTCACTATGTAGCCCAAGCTGGCCTGCCACTTGACATCCTGCTGCCTCAATCTCCCTATTTCATTTGTGTGTGTGTGTGTGGGGGGGGGTGTTGTTTATTATCAGTTAGAGGAAAGTAATCTTTTATTTTATTTTATTTTATTTTTAAAAATTATTTATTTATTTTCTATGTGTATGAATGTACTGCCTGCATGTAGGTTTGTGCACCCGTGTCATGCAATGCCGCAGAGGTCGGAAGAGGGTGTCAGATTCCCCTGGAACTGGAGTTCTCCTGGAATTGGAGTTACAGACGGTTCTCAGCCGCCATGTGGGTGCTGCTGCGAACCCGGGTCCTCTGCAAGAGCAGTCAGCGCTCTTAACCGCTAGGCCATCTCTCCAGCCCCAAGGAAAGTAATTTTTTAAATAAGGAGCTGAGTTTGGAAAACATTTTTTGTCTTTTGGAGACAGAGTCTCCCTGTAGCCCAGCAGGCCTGGGTGAGTCCCACCAGGACGGCCTTGATCTCACAGAGATTTCCCCTGCCCCTGCCTCCTGACTGCTGGGATTAAAGCGCCACCACCCTTTCTTGAAGAGTGACGACCAAACTGGCACTCCAGACATCACTATGGTGCACATGGTGCATGCAGTCTCTGAGTTTGGGTGGTGGTCATTAAGGCTCCAGGAGAAGGGGCAGAAACCCAGACCTTGCAGGCTGGAACTTGCGAATAATTTTGTAGTTACCTTCTCAAGCACTTCATCCTCATCTAAGACACATAACAGAAGAAATGAGTAAGCCACCTCTGCCTGGGATGGGGATCTGGGGCACTATAGGATGACCTTCCCGTTACGACAGCTGAACCCCACATGTCAGAGGAGGTTCGGAGCCCCAGAAGGGCACTTGTTAAGGGACCCCAGACACACCCAAGCTAGGCGGGGCAGGAGGGGTTTGCTGCGGTCCGGGGCCAGGTGCCTCCCCGCCCTGCGGATGATGCAATGCACCGGGCTCTGGTCGCAGCTCCGGATTGGCCGGCTTGCGGCGGCCGCGTCACGCATTGGCTGAGATGGGTGTGGGTGGGGCCGGTGGGCGTGGACGCCGCGTGGCGGGTGAGCGGCTCGCTGGCACCAGCCGAGTTTCGGGACTCTGGGCTCTGGGAAGCTGAGGGGCTAGGGGCAACGGGAGCAGGGCTGGGGCGGACCAGGGCCTTGGATGTTGTGGTGCTCCGGACTCCCGTCCACTCCAGTGGTTCTCTTGCGGCTCCCCGACCCCATTGTAAGAGGGTTGGACACCCTCGGCTTCAGGCCAGGCACCCTGGCTCTGGGCGGGGTGGGGAGGATGGGGGGTGTTGGGACAATTCCTATCCCAGCTGGACGGGAAGCAACATAGAAAGTTAGGCCGGCTGGGATTGGGAGTGAGCCACCCAGCCTGGCACTGTCCACCTAATTTCCTTCTTTCCATCCTGCTAATCCAGTACGCAGCTGCCCTGCAGAGCCGGTGCCAGTGGGGAAGGCTGTGGGTGCTGGGCCTCCAGACATGAGCGTGGGCTTCATCGGGGCAGGGCAGCTGGCCTTTGCCCTGGCCAAGGGCTTCACTGCAGCAGGTAGACCCTGGGGCAGGGGAGGTGCCAAGCGGGGTGTCTGGGTTAGCCGCCTGAGTCCTATGGAAAATGGCAGCTGACATATGTTCTTGGCCTCTGCCTTAATGGGGGTGAGGAGTGTTTCCCTACTGTCTCTACTGACTCCTTTCTATAACTGGTCCTGAGAGAGGAACTCTGCCCCCCACAGGTGTCCTGGCTGCTCACAAGATAATGGCCAGCTCCCCAGATATGGACCTGGCCACCGTCTCTGCTCTCAGGGTATGTGCCAGGTGGAAGTAGACAGGAAGCTTGCGTATACTACAGAGTCAGAGTCTAGGGCTGTGTGTGCAACACACCTGACAGGGACAGGCCATGCGCGGGCCGAGGTACCGTACCCTGACCCTGGTAGAGGAGCATCCATGTACTGAGGTGTCTCCACACTCTGCCTCCGGGTGCCGCTGGTGGGAGACAGTGGTGATCTGGGATGGGTTTCCTCATGTAGTGTTAAAGTTTGGGCAAGAGCCTTTGGGAGGACCAGGCACCATGGAGGCGATGGGGGTGATGGAGGCAGCTTCTGTTTGCTCTCTCAGGGTTTCAGACCAAAGCTGCTGGGGACAGGCTCCCAGCTCAAGACCACTACCCATACCTGGAGGGCAGGTAGCCACTGCAGTCTTCTGTGGGGTGGGACTGGGTTGTGGTTTGAATGGAATGTCCCTTTTCAGCCTACAAAGGGGACATTCCAGGGCACAATGCTTCTTCTATTTCTGGATAAGGACAGCTGAGGAGGTTCTGAGCCCCAGGCCAGCCTATACCACCAGGTTTCCATCTACCCATGGACCTTTCCATACATGGGGCTCCATGAGCAGATGGCTCCTGAGGCAAGCTGAGCCTTCCTGCATTCCTGCAGAAACTAGGGGTGAACCTGACACCCCACAACAAGGAGACGGTGTGCCACAGTGATGTGCTCTTCCTGGCTGTGAAACCACACATCATCCCGTTCATCCTGGATGAAATTGGTGCTGACATTGAAGACAGACACATTGTGGTGTCCTGTGCAGCAGGTGTCACCATTAGCTCCATCGAAAAGGTGGGTGTCCACACCTGTAGGGCTTCAGAGGGGGTGGAGAGCATGTGGTCAGGATCTCTGCTCTAGGTGCCTACCTATGAACTGGTTGAGGCAGCCCAGCCCATGGTGAGAACTCCGGAAATGCTCAGTTGGGAGGAACAGGTCTATACCTGCTCCCCTGTCTGAGGTGAGGGGAAATGGCCAAGGCCTTAGGTGATAGAGCTGGTTTCTCTTGCAGAAGCTGACAGCATTCCAGCCAGCTCCCAAGGTCATCCGCTGCATGACCAACACCCCAGTAGTGGTTCGGGAGGGAGTTACCGTGTATGCCACAGGTACTCATGCCCAGGTGGAGGACGGCAGGCTCGTGGAACAGCTGATGGGCAGCGTAGGCTTCTGCACAGAGGTGGAGGAAGATTTGATCGATGCTGTCACAGGGCTCAGTGGTAGCGGCCCTGCCTATGTGAGCACTGGTGGCCAGGGCTGGGGGCAGTTCCCAGGGCCTTTGTGCACCTCTGTCCCTGCTCCCTTCGAGGGCCAAGGTGGGGCCTTCAAGGCTGTGGGGATGCTCCCTGCTCTGGCCCGCTCTGGACCTCAGAGAAAAGTCCAGGACAGTGGCTTGGACTACATTCTCATTCCTCCCACAGGCATTCACTGCTCTGGATGCTCTGGCTGATGGTGGTGTCAAGATGGGGCTCCCGAGGCGCCTGGCAGTCCGTCTGGGGGCCCAGGCCCTGTTGGTCAGTTTTTTCAGATAATTAATAATTACTGACCTTGAGACTGGTGCCCTGGGGAACTATGGGTGGGGAGACAGCAAACGCTTCTGTGGACAGAAGGTGCCCCACTGCCACCAGCCCCTATTTTCTCATCACAGGGGGCTGCCAAGATGCTCCTGGACTCAGAACAGCACCCAGGCCAGCTCAAGGACAACGTCTGCTCTCCTGGCGGGGCCACCATACATGCCTTGCATGTGCTAGAGAGTGGGGGCTTCCGCTCCCTGCTCATCAATGCCGTGGAGGCGTCCTGCATCCGCACACGGTGGGTCCCCTGCTCCTGCTCTCCAGCTGCCCACTCCAGGCCTCAGCGGAGTGGTTCAGTTAGCAGATATTCTTGATACGCTGGCCTGGCCTGGGGCAGGATTCAACAAGAAAACTCAAGGTCCTGAGTCACAGTATGCAGTGCCTCTTACCCCCTCTCACGCCCTTTGAGAAGGATATCCACATGCCTGTGGGCCTTTGGTCCTGTAGTGCAGCCTCCCACCCCGCCATGCAGTTTGTCAACATAGACAGGGAGGCAGGCTTGAGTAAAGCCAGGCGAGAGGGGTGGCTGGGCAGGTTAGGAGGCCTGGCCTACGACCTTCCTCATGGTCTTTCCTGGGCTAAGATGGCAGCAGGTCAGCACTAGCATAGCCTGATGAGAGATGAATGAAATGACAAATGCCCGGAGTCCTGTGGCAGGCCTAAACCAGAGCCAGGACTGGGAGTCACTGTCCCAAGTTCAGGACTGCAGGGTAAGCGACCAGCATCTCTCTTTGCAGAATAACTACTCTGTGGTACAAATTCCTGTAGAATTCTGAGTGCCACTGCAAGGCTTAGATATGGAGCCTCTCGGCATGGCCTGCAGAGGAGACAGGACAATCAGGCTATCTCCACAGAGAGAGCTCAAGGCTGGGGGTGCTAAGGTATTTTGATCATAGACAGTATAGCTAGGGTGATCCTGAGTCACTGTGCATGGTGTGAGAAGTGACCATACAGCTGTCTAGGTGGGGGAACATGTGGCTGGCCAAGGGGACTACAGTGTAAAAGGCCTCCAGATGGGGTGACTGCAAAGCATGGTCCTAGGTTGGCTGCCGCCACCGGCGGGAGCTGGAGGCTCCAGGAGAGGGAGCTCAGCTCTAATAGGCCACTGCTTTTCCAGGGAGCTGCAGACCATGGCTGATCAGGACACAGTCCCCCCTGCTGCCATCAAGAAGACTGTGCTGGACAAGGTGAAGATGGGCTCCTCTGCTGGGGCCTCTCTGTCGTCTTCTGCCCCCGCTAAGCAGCTGCCTTGCAGCCTGGCCCCAACAGGCAAGGAGTAGTTATTCGTCTGCCCCCTGTCCTCCTGCTCTTGGCTGGTTTGTTTTTGTTTTTTTGGAGAACCAGGGTCAGTGTCTTGCTATGTCAGCCAGACTAGCTTCAATTCTCAGTCGTCCATTAGAGCATCCCAAGTGCTGGGATTGGGGATGCGTGCCAACTTTCTCCTTCCGTTATTTTATTTTTTAACTAAGTGGCTCACTCTGTTGCCCAGATTCGCCTTGAATTTGGGCTCAGGCTGTCCTCCCACCACCTGGCTGACTGTTCTCACTTCTTTCCTTGCCTGAGGCTCCTGCCCTGGGGGTATGTAGCCTAAGATCTCACACTGTGTCCCCACAGAAGGCATATGGGCACAGCTGGGTCACCCCCCCAGGGAGGGGAATGTCACTTGGTGCTGGGGATGTCCTCCATTCATGGCCCCCAAGTGCCAGCCCCAAGCAGGGCTAGGTTCTCAGACCTCTGTATGCTCATCTTCCCTAGGAGCTTGGGCCCGGGGTCAGCTGGCTTTCTTGGCCCCCTTCCTGTGCTTCACTCCCAGGTGATCACCTGTCCTTTCTGTGAGGACGGGAACTCACTCCCCTTGGCCAGCTGTTCCCACTGGGCATTTGGAAAAAGGGCTTCTCCCGTAGTTGATGACCTTTCTGTGGCCACTAGCACTCAGGCATCCAGTTTCCGCCTCCTGAACCAAATCACCAAATGCTGTCATTTTTCCTTCTGGTCGAATAAATTCTTTCCCCTCCAAAAGCTCCTGTTTACCACCTGTGGAGATAGGTTTGCCTTAGGGAAGACTGTAATACTGAGGGTGCAACACAGCCTGAGCCCTGGGTCCCCTGTGGCCAGCTAGAGCCAGCTGAAGGTCCTGGAGAGAAGACGGCTGCAGAGCTTCGGGGCCTCTGTTGTAACAGACCAGCCTGGAGGCTGACCCTAAAGGCTTGGCATGCTGACCGTGGGGAGGGGCACCTCTTCGGTCCCTACCCCTCTGTCCTGTTGAGGGTAAATATCTTGATGACTGATGCGGGCTGTGCAGGGCCAGGTTTCTGGTGAGGAGGGAACTCAAGAGAGGTATTGGAGTTTTCTGATGAACAAAATCAATAGGCTGCATATGCACATGTACAGATCATAAGGAATTGGCAAGTCCATAGCGGGGGGGGGGGCAGGCTAGAGACCCTGACCCACTGTTTAATCTGATGTGTGTGCTCAAGGCCAGCAGGAAGGGAGGGTACCTGTTGTAGATTCAGTCTCAAGGCTTTGTACTGCAAATGTTTCTGGTACTTGGGAGAGAGTTGGTCTATTTGCTCTATGTAGGCCTTCAACTGACTGGATGAGGCCCACAGGCATGAAGGGCAATTTTCTTTACCAGTTATAATGTTACTCTTTTTTACTTATGAATATGCATGTGTCTACATGAGTGCCTAGGAAGGCCAGAAGAGGGCATCAGAGCCCCTGGAGCTGGTGTTACAGGCAGTTGTAGGCGACCCTGTATGGGTGTTTGGGAGCCAAACTCTGGTCCTCTACAAGAGCAGCAAGTGCTCTTAACTACTGGGCCATCTCTCCAGCCCTAAAATGTTGCTCTTCTCTGATATTAAAGACTACTCATTTAAATGCTAATCTCATGCAGAAGCACTCACGATGTCTGACCAGCTGTCTGGATACAGGTCCTGTCATGGAATCAAGGAAACATAGTCCTCACACATCAGAGTTCCTGGGGTTGCAATAGCAGCAGGCCTTTCCTGGAGGGCATGAATGCTCCTTTCTTCAATTAAGTCACTAAGCTTAGAGACAGGAAGATACCCTCCCCCCA
Source organism: Rhizomys pruinosus (assembly GCA_009823505.1). Classification (NCBI taxonomy): domain Eukaryota; kingdom Metazoa; phylum Chordata; class Mammalia; order Rodentia; family Spalacidae; genus Rhizomys; species Rhizomys pruinosus. The sequence goes on along the minus strand of VZQC01004671.1, from coordinate 2,859,701 downwards.
CCAGGAGTTGATACACATGCCTGTAGGAAGCCTGAGAGTCTAGTGTGCAGAGGGAAGGAACACAATTATGGGAGGGCAGCCACAGAGCAGGCCAGCCACAGAGCAGGCCAACAGAGCTCCTGACCTAGGATGTCCCATCTAGATCTCATTCCAATTGTCCCTGCTTCCCCTGTCCAGTCCAGAACCAAGGTTTGTTGAGGTAGTTAAGAAGTTTGGAAGGCTTGCTGGGCTTGGTGGCGCATACCTTTAATCCCAGCACTTGGGAGACAGAGGCAGGTTGGATGTCTGTGAGTTCAAGGCCAACCTGGTCTACCTAGTGAGCTCCAGGCCAGCTGGGGATACAGGGAGACCCTGTCTCAAAAAGACAAAAAAAAAAAAAAGTTTGGATAACAGAGTCTGGCTATGGCAGGCAACAGTCCTGAGGAGGAAGGCTGAGTAGCTGTCCAAGAGTTGGGAATGTTGACACCATGACAGGGTCACTGGAAATTTAACCGTACCAGTCCTGGGAGTCTTGTCTGCTCATGCAGTGAGCATCCTTCCTAACTCCCTGTGTGTCAGGACTCCAGCTTCTGTATTCTCCATGACTATTTCTAGGGACAAGCGTCATGTACCTGTGTGGGGAGCTAGTGGAGGCCTCTTCAGCAAGTGAGATTTGTATGCTGGGGCAGCTCTGCTTACAGGTTCCAGCTGGACCCACAGATGGGCCTCTCAGCACTCTGTTTTCGAATATAATCCCACCAGTTACTGCTCTACAAGTGTCAGGACCCTATCCATCCTCAGGAAGATTCTGGGACCTGGGTTACCTCCTAGGGGGCCCTCATCTTCCACACACCCCAGAGGACAGGGTGGGTGGAGTGGCACCCAGTACCAGCCTTACTGCCAACCCCAAGGTCCAGGACAGTCCCGCACCACAGCTCCACTGGCTCCAGGAGACTCCAGCCCTGATTATTTGTTGTAGACCCTTGTGGTGCTAGAGGTAGGTACGTTCCAAAACCCTACCCCAATACTGGGTATTCACAACTGCCAAGCAGGACTTGGGGAGCAAGACTCTTTCCCAAGAGTGGAGGAAGACTATAGTAAAGATGACTCATAAATTACCCTCTCTGATGTGTTAGTGAAAGCCTCAATGCTGTGAGGAGCAAAGTGAGTGGGTAGGAATGACTGGGATCTGCCCAGCAACAGCTACCCTGTATACTCCCACCCTCTGATGGCACTGAGTGGGTAGGAATGACTGGGATCAGCCCAGCAACAGCTACCCTGTACACTCCCACCCTCTGATGGCACTGAGTGGGTAGGAATGACTGGGATCTGCCCAGCAACAGCTACCCTGTACACTCCCACCCTCTGATGGCACTGGAGCAGGTGGCACCAAGACAGGGAAGAAGTAATTGAACCCACAGGTCCTGTGTGAACCTACTTGTCCTATAGGGCACCTTAATATGAGCTCTGCTTGAATGCTGTACCCATCCTTACAGTCCCTTAGCACAGTGAAGTCAGCAGCTCAGAGGTGCTCCCTTGAAGTAGCCCGTGTGGTGAGGGGGATGAAGACTGCAGAACACAGGAGTGCTCCAGGCCTCTGGGAATAGTAATTGCTTTTTTTTTTTTTTTTTTGAGACAGGGTCTCCCTATAGCCCCAGCTGGCCTGGAACTCACTCTGGAGACCAGGGTGGCTTTGAACTCAGAGATCCACCTGCCTCTGCCTCTGCCCCTGCCTCCTGAGTGCTAGTATTAAAGGCCCAGCTCAAGACAGTTCTTAGTCGCCATGTGGGTGCTGGGAATCAAACCCGGGTCCTCTGAAAGAGCAGTCGGTGCTCTTAACCACTGAGCCATCCCTCCAGCCCTAATTTATTTTTAATATATAAAAAGGTGAAAATGAAACAACAAAAAACCCAAAAGCCGGGGTGGGGTGGGGTGGGGTGGGATAGTGGTGCACACCTTTAATCCTAGCACCGGGGAGGCAGAGGCAGGCAAATCTTTGTGAGTTCAAGGCCAGCCTGGTTTACAGAGTGAGTTCCAGGACAGCTGGGGCTACAGAGAGACTGTCTTGAAAAGACAAAAAAAAAAAAAAAGGTAGGAAAAAAAGGTGAAAAAAAAAAGTTTTGGGGTATGGTGGCACACACCCTTAATCCCAGTACTCAGGAAGTAAGCAGATCTTTATGAAATCAAGGCTAGCCTGGCCTACATAGTAGTGAGTTTTGGATCAGCTGGGGCTACAGGGAGACCCTGTCCCCCAAAAAACAAAAAACAAACAAACAACAACAAAAAGCAAGCAGGGTATGGTGGTGCACGCCTTTAATCTCAACACTGGGGAGGCAGAGGCAGGTGGATCTCTGTGAGTTCAAGGCCAGCCTGGTGTACATAGTGAGCTCCAGGCCAGCTGGAGCTACAAGGAGACCCTGTCTCAAAAAACCCAAATATATATATGTGTGTGTGTGTGTGTGTGTGTGTGTGTGTGTGTGTATTTTAAAAACAAACAAAAAGGATGATTGGGCTGGGTTGCAGTCAGTGATAGAGAACTTGCCTAGCATGTGTAATATCCAGAGTTTGATCCCTAGCATTTATTTATTTATTTTTTTACCACTCAGACTGCATTCTCTCCCTCTACTCTCTGGAAAGAGAGAAGAACGATCATCAATGGCAAGTGGCAGGTGCAATAAAGCAACACCTAGAGCCGGCTTCACGCTCAGGAGAGAACGCTACGTCTCTACCTCGTGGTTTCTGGTATTCTACACAGTCAGAGAAACTTCTCTAGTAATGTACTATAGAAATGATCCCTGAAAGTATAGTCTTGATCCCTAGCATTTAAAAAAAAAAAAAGTTGAGGGCTTGTGTGCCCAGTGTTCCAGTTACACTTGACTCCAAGAATTTGAGGCTAGGAGCTGGGGAGATGGCTCAGAGGATAAAAGCACTGGTTGCTCTTGCAGAAGACAGGGGTTTGGTCTCTGCCACTCACATGGCAGTTAACTAAGGTCTGTAACTCCTGTACCTTAAGTTGGGGGAATCCCACACCCTCTTCTGACTTCCAGGGGCATTGCATAGCACGGGTGCACTTACATACATGCAGGCGATACACTCATACACATAAAATAAAAACAATATATATATTTAAGACAGGGTCTTCCTGTAGCTCCAGCTGGCCTGGAACTCCCTATGTAGCCCAGGCTGGCCTAGAACTCAGAGATCCGCCTACCTCAGCCTCCTGAGTGCTGGGATTAAATGCGGGCGACACTACGCCGCCCTAAAATGCTTTTTAAAAGGAAAAACCTGGATCTCTCCAATTTTTTTTCTTCCCTTTTTTACTTCAATCTCCGAGTTTTCAACAGCAGGTCTCCTTGAAACAGCAGGAGCAGCATGCACCCGGAGTTAAGTTTTAAATGCAACAGAAAAGTGCACGTATCTACCCGAACACATGCTACCGACCTACAGGTAAAGTCCCTGGGGTCCGGGGATGAGGACCATCCGTTGCGTCCTCTCCAGCCCATTTAGGAAGAGGTGCCAAGGCAGCTGAACCCGGTCACCGCAGGCAAACAGCATCCAGGGCCCGCGCCGCAGGGTTATAAGAACTAGCAGTGCCTGGCTGCATCATCGCAAGTTCAAGGCTGACCTGCGCTTACTACGCAAATGCTATCAAAAACAAAACACGCACGAGCGTTCTGTCCGATACACGCAGGCCTGAGTGGGCGCAGATTGCAGAACTGGAGCCCGCAGGAAGACGCAAGGCTTAGCTTGGGTAAAGTAACTAGTGTATCCCCCTCGAGGGGCGTGACCAGCGTGCCGGGGGCGTGATCAATACGCGCGCGCCTCGGCCAGTCCCGCGAGACCCTGCCTGGGCGCGACGCGCGTTGCCCAGGGCGACGGCGCGGGGTCGCGCAGGCGCTGTAGCTGCGCGTTCTCCTAGCCGCCGCCGCGCCTTCCCCTTTAAGCTCCGGCCAGCCGCGTCGCCGCTTCATGAATGGAACCCACGTGACCAAACATCATGTGACGTCTGAGGCGCGGCGGCGGCGGCGGCGGCGGCAGCGGCGGCGGATCCTCAGCCCGGTCCGGCCCGGTCTTCCCAGCGCGCTCGGCCCGGCCCGAGCAGGCGGCCAGTGCTCTCCGCTCGGGGCCCGGACCCTCGGTGCCCGCCCCTGCCCCGCGCAGCCTCGGAGCGCGCGCGCGGCCCCGCCCCAGCCCCGCCTCGGCCCGCCGGGGCCCGCAGTGTGGTGAGTGCGCGGGGCCGGGGCGGGCGGCGGGGCCTGGCGGTGGGCGGCGGCTCACCCCGCGGTGCGCGTGCCTCGGTTTCTCCCTCCGGCGGACGCCCGCCCCCGCCCGCACCCGGCGGGTGGGCTGGGCTGGGTATCTGCGAGGCCAGCGGCTGCGTGCGCGCGGAGGACCGGGCTGCCCCGCGGCGGGCGCGCGGAGGGGGCGAGGTCGGCGCCCGGGGCGCGGGCCGGCCGCCCGGAGCTGCTGACTCATCAGGTGTCTGTCCGCGCCTACGCGGGCGGGGTCGCGAGGGCCGCCCGGGGAGGCGGCTGCGGCGGCGGCGGCGGCGGCGGTGGCGGGGAGACCCTGCTGCGCGGCTCGGGCTCGCCAGGCGCGTGCGAGCCCAGCGGAGACGTGCTGAGTCATCAGCATGAGGTCACTCGGTGCTCCTGCTGACGCCCGGCTGGGGCGGGGGGCCGCAGCTGGCCTGCGGGCCGCAGAGGCGGGAGGCCGGGCGGGGGCCGGGCGGGGGCCGGGCGGGAGGATCGGGCCTGGATCCGGGTCCGCGATAAAGTTTGGCGGAGCTGCCGTTGGAGGCCGCCGCCCCCGAGGAGGCGGCGTTGGGCCGGGTGCGTGCTAGGTAAAGCTGGCGCATCCCTCGCAGGCATCTGGCCACGGTCCATGCCTGGGGCAGTTCCCCAAACTGGGAAAGATCTCCGAGTGCGCGGAGGGGCGGAGCTTAGGTGGGCTGAGCCCGGGAAGCAGCTTTCCTTCCGCGTGACCCGGAGGCCGTGGGAGAAAAGGAGCATGTGGCTCGGAGGAAGCCGGGCAGCCTCTCCGGGAGGAAGATGGGTCATGGAGGCAAGGATGTATCCCTGGCAGTCGGTGGGAGTTTTGAGGTGAAGGCATGAAGTGCAAGAATGCACTTCCTAGTTGTCCCCTGTCAGACATGTGTGTGGCCTGAAGTGTGTCTAACCTGGTCTAGGGACACTTGGGAAGTGACACCCCCGGGTGGTAGAGATCCCTGAACACACCCTGCTGTCCAGCTTCTCTGGCCCAGGCTTTCACATCTAGCTTAGTCTAAACTTGTGCTTTGCACCCAGGGATGTCCCCGAAGCACTGAGTGCCGAGGCTGCATGTAGGTGCCAGATGTTTTCATTTGGGTGGAATTCTATTCTCTATGGAAATTCAGGGTCTGGGAAGGGTGTTTGAACTTTGCAGTCTCAGGCTTCAGTGGACCTCAAACAGTTTCGGTAGCTGAGGACCCTGCAGCAGGTGAAACTAAAGTTTGGAATGCTGGAAAGTCCTGGCTGCTCTTGCACTGGGATTTGCAGGGAAGGTTAAGGAGTAAGGGCCACTGTTTGTCTTGCTTGGGGCTAATATCCAGGCTTGAGGGCCTCCAGCACAGTGAGAGAGGATGGAGATGCTGAAACCTTTGCCTGCCTGCCTGGATGGCCCAGAGCACCTTGGTGCCTTGAGGCTGTCCATGGCTGTCAGTACCTGGAGGATGGCTGAACTGGGGGACAGTTGGTCTTGATCAGCCTCTCTGATCCTCTCGAGGCTCTGAAAAGTCCTCTGTACCATCCCTCAATACCCCTATCCCTCAAACTGTCTGCCTAATCACTCTGTGTCTCTGGATTGGCAGAAGGCAGGCAGGTGGCTGGAATCGCTGGCTTTGCTGTGACCTGCCCCTCCCCCACCGTCATGCACACACTTATGTACATATGCACGCAGGCACACACACCTTTGATCTGGAGGTGATTGGCTGCACTTGTGCTGAGTTCAGGCCTTCTGTGAAGGTGAAATCTGTTGAGGAGGCACTTTTCAGCTCCTAGCCACCACACTCGGCACTTTTCTGTGTGATCTCAGGAAGTCACCGATGTCACTGTGCTCAGCAGTCTGTGTGAGGGAAGCGCCTGCAAGGACCACCCCCCTCACCTTGGCGGGCACTCAGTGTGGGGCGCCAGCTTGTAGAAAGACAGACCCTGAGAACCTTCAGACCCTTGTTCTGACCTCCCTCCTTTCCCCTGGTTTGGAGGGCTTCTTGCCTCAGACATGGTCTTGGTCTGGCTCCCCTGCCTACTTTTTGCACAAAGCACACCTCCCTGTGCAAGGCTAAGAGTGGTGGATCTCTAATGGGAACATGTTCCTCCCCCTTCTAGCCCACACTTTAACTTTGTAGAGGGTATGAAGCATCCCCCACCCCCAGGTTCTATCCCAGCGGGCTGTTGCTTAAAGTGCTCTAGCCTCCTCAGGAAGACACTGCACAGCCTGGCCTGCAGTTCCTTCCTCATTTCCCTGCATCTAACCTGGGAGGGGGCAGGTCCTTGTCCATGGGACTAGTGGGTGCTAGGCTAAGTGGGGATTCCAGCCTAAGTGTACAAAAATGTCATTGGCAAGGCTTCAGAATGCTGAAGATGAGAGCCAGAGGGGCAGCTCACTGTAGGAGGGGCCTTTCTGCTTTTGTTCCCTGGCCCCGTGGTCACTGATCCTAGGCACAGAGCCAGAGACCAATTAGTGACCTGGAGGGACTGGCTTCCGCCTGCTTCCAGCTAATGTTGCCCTCCCTCTGCTAACTGTGGGGGCCCTTGTGAAACAGCATGAGGTGGGGCAGGGGCACAGGATGCCGCAGGCAAAGCCACAGGATGGTTACTCCATCTGTAGAGGAGGTAGATGAGGAGGCCTGGATGGGCCTGAGCTCAGCTCCTCCCAGCTGGATTGCCTGGCACCTGGAAGGTGAAGCTATTCTCAGCACCTACCTATCTGTCAGAATGGGGGGCAGGCCCCCCAAACCCTGGAGGGGGAAAGGACTTTGTCCTGGGCCAGCTTTGGGGAGGGATCTCTGTGGGAGATAGGACCCTGGAGTGGGTGTGTACAGGGTCCCTGGTTGACCCTCACCTGCTGTTGGCTCCAGCTGCTGGTCTCTGGGCACATTGTTGGCTGGCCTCGGGAGCTGGAGAACAGCTCAGGGACGGAGGGAGGGAGGAAGGGAGGGAGGCAATGTGCTGAGTCAGCGTGACTCGCCAGGAACAGTGTGCTCTGGGGCAGCACTGGGGTTATTTTTAAAGCTCAGCTTCCTTCTAGGCTTGCCCCTCCTGCAGCCCAGTCCTTCTAATCTTTCCCCCTGCCCCTGTCTTCTGCCTCCACACAGCCCATTCTCACCCCGGGTCAGATCTCCCTGACCTCCCACTTGGCTCTCTAGGGAAAGGGCCTCTGAAGAAGCCCAACCCAGCAGAGGCAAGGCCCAAGGGCTGTCTTCCGGTCAGGTGAGGGGCAAGGTCTGGGGGCTGAGCACCAGGCAGCAGACTTCCTGTTGGGTGTGAGGAAGCCTGCAGGGTCCTTACCTCTGCTCTGTGTCTTGCAGAGTGCCTGCTCACTGTGTCCCCCCGGGTTATGACGACCCCCAATAAAGGAAACAAGGCCTTGAAGGTAAGTGGGTAAGGGTGGGGCAGCTGGGTCTGGGGTGTCATGGGGTGGGCATCCCTATTCTGCCGTGACCCTGTGTGCTATGTCATCCCAGGTGAAGCGGGAGCCTGGTGAGAATGGCACCAGCCTGACCGATGAGGAGCTGGTGACCATGTCAGTGCGAGAGCTCAACCAGCACCTGCGGGGCCTCTCTAAGGAGGAGATCATCCAGCTGAAGCAGCGCCGGCGCACGCTGAAGAACCGCGGATATGCAGCCAGCTGTCGAGTGAAGCGGGTGACACAGAAGGAGGAGCTGGAGAAGCAGAAGGCGGAGCTACAGCAGGAGGTGGAAAAGCTGGCCTCCGAAAATGCCAGCATGAAGCTGGAGCTCGATGCCCTGCGCTCCAAGTATGAGGCTCTGCAGAACTTCGCCAGGACCGTGGCCCGAAGCCCTGTGGCCCCAGCTCGGGGCCCCCTTGCTGCTGGCCTGGGGCCCCTGGTCCCTGGCAAGGTGGCTGCCACCAGTGTCATCACAATAGTAAAGTCCAAGACGGATGCTCGGTCGTAGGGACACGTGCAATTGCCAGGCGGGTCTTTGAGGGGCCACTAGGTCTGTGGCAGAGTCAGCAGCCCTGTTCCTCTTCCTCTCCTTTTCCTTCTCTCCTCTACTCTTCCTTCCCCTCTTCCCTTCCTCCCTTCCCTGCAAAGCACAACCTGCTCCCCAGGGGCGCTGGCCTGAGCCCCGTTGATATCATCCTTGTCGTCATGCGAGTGTTTTGTACGTTGGGATTGGTCAGTTCAACAGTGATGTTGGGTTGCCCCTAACCCCTTTGTACCAAGGCCATGCAGGCTAGGAGTCCAGAGTGCACACTGTGGGACTGGACAAGAGGGCAAGTGCACTGGGCTTTAGGTCTGCCCTCCCCTTCCCTCCCCGGTGGCCTGTAGGCCCCACAGGCTGCTTGTCTGCAGTGGGATTTGGGGGCTTTCTCTTCGGATGCCAGTGGGCCGCTCAGCTTGGTCCAGAAACAAGAGATGTGCTCTGCTCTGAAGAGTGGTCTGTCTGGAAGGCCCTGGATGGGTAGGCCGCCAGCCTGGGCACTGGGGCAGGAACCATGGTGCTGGAGCCTGGCACAGTGCACTGGATAAGACCAAATCGCTGGTCGTGAGTGTGCGTGGAAGGTGTGTCAGTGTGTCCTGCGATGGGTCCGGTGTCACTGTTTACATGACCTATTTGTGTGGTTATATAGCCCTTTATTTAAAAGAGAAGTTCCTTTTACGGAGTTATTAAATTATATGTTTAAAAGCTAAAGAGAAAAAAAAAAAAGAGCTGCAGAGTATTTATAAAATTGTCTTTAAAGAAAAACAAAACAAAAAAAACCCCCAACATTTGACCATATAAATGGAAAAGGGAAGAAAGTATAATAGAAACTTTGGTAGTTTGAAAAAAAATCCCTTTCTTGTAAACTGGGGGACAGCTCTGTGGCTGTTGGAGTTTAGTTTTTATACACAGAGTTATCAGACATTACTTATAAAACTTAGTTTAAAAAAAAGAAAAAAAGAAAAAAAAAAAAGCCAAGCTGCGAGCCGACCAGAGGCGTCCTCTTTGATATCTTTTTGCAATTGTACCGAAAGTGACTTACTCCTTTGCCCTTCCTGCTTCCGTCTCTTGCCGGTGCCGTGGTGTTGTCCGTGCCTGGTGAGGTTTTGTGCAGCCGTAAAGTGCTGGTGCTTCTGGTGACCTTTGATCTGTGGCTGTCCCTTGTGTGTTTTCTGTGTTTGTTTTTAGATTTGGTTGTGGTTTTGCTTCTGCTGGCTTGCTGGACCTGGGCTGGGCTGGGGTCGCAGGCAGCACCTGCTCTATTGGAGAATGGGGGATTGCCTGCCAGCCCAGGCTCTCTGCACTTGCCCTGTTCCTCTGCCACTTGGTCCCAGTGAGCCTTGGCTTCATGTGTGAGTTTAGGGCTTGGGCTGACAGGGTGGCAGAGAAGTCAGATTGGGAGCTGTCCTGGGCCCTCATGCTGCTTCCACATCCACCACCTGTTGCCCTGGGTGGTGACATTGCAGGGACCAAGGAGTCACTGTGGGTGTCTGTCCACAGGGCTGTGGCCTACCTGTCCCTGGCCGTCTTCCTTTTGGCCTCAGCTTTGTTCCTATAGGCTTCATTTGGGGCCTCAGGCCACCCCAGGGGCCTATTTTGTGGGATGTGAGTCCCACCACCCACTTACCCCTAAACTGATCCTGTGCTCTGGGCATTGCTTCCCAGGCACATTGGTCAGGGGGCCCACTTGGGGCAACCTATTCTTCCCTGCCTCACTGTGAGGGCCTGGAGACCTCCACCATTGCCAGACAAGGGCTTTGGCTCCAAGGCCTGTTTCTCCCCACTGTCAGCAGTTTTTGGCTCTGGGCCCTTCTGCCTCCCTTTGGGATCTTTGTCTTCCAGGGATCCGCTGTTCGACTTGGAGGTGCTTCTCTGCAGGGTCCAAGCCTGCCTTCCTACCCCAGCTACCAAGTAGCAGCTGCCCACCTTCCAGGCTTGGCTCAGGAAGCTGCTCACAGGTGGATGCCCACCTGTAAAGGGCCATGTCCCTGTCTCACATGGCCCTTGGCCTCTTGCTGGCATTGATGTTTTCTCTGGGGGCCCTGGATCCCTGAAAAAGCACAGAAACATGGGCTGGTGAGAGGATAGGCTGGCCGATAGGCTTTACCTTGTGGGCAGCACCCAGTTTGTCCCAGCATGCAGTGCTCTGGAAGGAGGGCATCTGCCAGCCCTGGCATTTTGGTGGGCTTGTTTGGCTCAAGGGACTCCAGACACTCCCATTGGTTCCTGAGACCTTTGCAAGTGGAAACTGGACTGTTGACTACGTCACAGTGGCCTCGTTCCCTCCCTTTGGTTTTCTAACTGGTACCCAGGTGGGTTGGTGATACTGGCTGTGACTGCAGAGCTGGATGGATCATCCCCATGCCTAGGGGAAGATGGGGACAAGCCTTCCATGTCCTTTGGTCCTGCTGGGTGGTAATATTGCTGAATGGCTCTCCAGGTACATTAGCTCCAGTCTGCTTTGAGGATTTGGGTGAAGAAGGAGAGGTTGGTTGAGGCTGGACATGTGCTGAACATGAGTGGGAGATCTTAGCTTTTCATGTCTTGTGGATCTTGTCTGGGGAGTGTTCCTGATTCCTGTTGAGCCAGCCCTGCAGTGCCACTCCTTCCCATTCCCTTCACCTTGATTTCTTGAACAGTAGTTCCTGTTTCCGGGTGTGACTGTTAGCCGTCTCTGATCTTTGTTAATTCCGTTTTCCTTCTGTGAGGGTGTTGAGTTCTCCTTGGCTTTTCTGACACAGCGTGTGGAGAGCTTTGGCTGAGGCCAGGTTTCCCAGACTTCTCCGCTAAGTAAACCATAATGTGTGACTTCCCTCCTACCTTGACTTTGCCCCACCTCCTTTCTCATTCTAACGTGGACACTCAGATTTCAAAGACAGACCCACATGGTCAGCTCTTGTAAAGAGTTTGGCCTGAAAGTTCCTCCGTTGCCTGGCTACTGATCCTGGACGTTGCACCATCAGTGCAGGGTGCTGGGTTATGCTGGCCTGCTGTTATCACCAGCTCTCCTGCAGGCTGTTCTTGGTCTGCCTTTCAGGTCTGTGTGTACTTCTTCCTTGGTGTTCAGTACCAGGGTTTGCAGTTGTGGTAACCTGCAGCTGGCTTTGACATGGTGAGGCCACATTCCTGCTACCTCCCTCTCTGATGTGGCCACTGGCCCAAAGCTTCTATCCACAGCTGGGACGTCTGACCCACAGCCTGCTGCACTGTTTCCGCTCTGGGATCTTCTGAGTTACTTTTTTTAGGCTGTGGTTTGGTAAAAGGAACCAACACATTAACGATTTTTTTTCCCCAGAAGCCACCGAATAATTCTTGGCATCTTTTCACCTTTCCTGTTGGCTGTCTGGTTTGGGAGCAGTTATGGAGAGCAGAGGACAGAATGGGTACCACACAGAGAGGCAAGGGTGTGCCAGAGCCTTCATGGCCTGGCCTTCTGGCCTGTCCTGGGTTTGTCCGCTACCCTCCTGGCCACCTGCACACATTTATGCCCTGTCCTTAGAGAGGCAGGCAGCATACCAGCGTGGGTGTCTCTGGAGTCTGAGGTGGAGTGTTCTAGGGACAGAATTCCCGGTTCTCTATGACCCCGGGTGGGCTCTGGCCCCTCCAGCAGCCTCGTGTCCCAGCCCTTGCCTTCCCTCCCTTCCCCTGTCTGCTAGTTCCTGAAGCCTTTAACCAAATGGGAGTGGGTACGGAAAGCCTTCTCCTGGCAACTTAGGGCAACAGGACAAGGGCTACTGTGTGTCCAGCTCTGTTGGTCCCCTGGTGCTGAGAGGTGCGTCCAAGCAGAGTTGATCAGCCCCTGCCTGCCCTGCAGGGCTGAAGCCAGGGGAGGTGAGTAGCGGGGATCCTGGGATGGGGTGGTGGGTCCTAAAAGATCTAAGTGAGGAGGGTCTGGGGTCTGGCTGCGAGGCGTGACCCGGGCTTCTGCACCGAGTAGGGCCATCAGGGATCTGGTTACGAGGTGAGGCCTGGACGTTCGCACCAGTGTAGACGCTCAGCAGCCTGCACTCCCGGGCAAGGGTCTTGGTGCCCACCCGTGCCCTGCGCAGTATTTATTGCTAAATTATTGTCCAGGAGGGGCGGCGCTGGGCCGGGCCCCCCGGGTATTTATTGCTGTACATAGTGTATGTTTGTGATATATAAGGTTTTCTTTATTTTGTATATGATCAATAAACGCCTTTTAAAGAGAGCTGCCCGCGATCTCTACGGAGGGGAGGGGAGGGGAGGGGGCGGGGCGGGGCCGGGTGGGCAGGGCTGGCCGGAAGGGGCGGAGCCGGCGCGGTGTGCGCTGTGGCTGAGGGCGAGGCGGAAGCGGAACCCGGAAGTGCGGCCCGGGAGCGATGGCAGCCGGCGGTGGGCTGAGCCGGCCAGAGCGCAAGGCGGCGGAGCGGGTCCGGAGGCTGCGGGAGGAGCAGCAGCGGGAGCGCCTCCGCCAGGTACGCCGCCGCCGTCCCCAAGCCCGCCCCGCGCACGCCGCCGCTCACGCCGCCCGCCCGCCCGTAGGTGTCGCGCATCCTGAGGAAGGCGGCGGCCGAGCGCAGCGCCGAGGAGGCACGACTGCTGGCCGAGAGCGAGGACCTGGTGACCGAGCTGCAGGGCCGGAGCCGGCGGCGAGAGGGCCTCAAGCGGCGGCAGCAAGAGGCGAGTCGACGGGCGGGCTGGCTGGCGGGCGGGCGGGCTGGCGGGCGGGCGGCCGGCGTGACCTCCCGGCTCCCGGCAGGTGTGCGATGATCCGGAGGAGCTGAGGAGGAAGGTGCGCGAGCTGGCCGCTGCGGTCCGCAACGCCAAGCATCTGGTGGTGTACACCGGCGCCGGCATCAGCACGGTAGGTCGCCCACTGCCGGCGCAGGGCGCCCCCTGGTGGGCCCGCCCAGAGCAGCGCCGGGGGTCGGCTGGTCTGACACCTGAAACACTAAGGTTTAGCCCAGGCGGTTACTTGCAGCGGTGCGTTAAAGACGAACGAACCGGTAGGGCGCAGTAGCCGACTGCTGCCACCTCCTGACTACGGAGACCGATGAAGACACAGATTGTGAGGGCAGACTGAGCCCAGGCTGCCTCCTGGACTCCCACTTCTTGAAGAAAGATAAGCAGAAAGGAAAACGAGCCAGGTGGTGTCCCAAACATGTAACAGCAGTCGGGAAGTGGACACTGGTGGAAGAGGAAGATCTAGAGTTTGAGGTCAGCCGGATGTGGAGGCACAGCGCTGGGGAGGCAGAAGCAGGTGGATATCTGTGAGTCGAGGCCAGGCTGGTGTACATAGCAAGTTTCCGGCTGCTGGATCTACAAGGAGACCCTGTCTCAAACAAAAAGTTTGAGACCCGCCTGGGCTGTATAGTGACAGTCTGTCTTTTTTTAGGCTGGTGTACATAGCAAGTTCCCGGCCAGCTGGGCTATATAGTGACAGTCTTCTTTTAAAGAAAGAAAAGAAAAGAAAGAAAGAAAGCCTGGCAAGACAGTTAAGTCACAGTACAGCAGGTACTGTGACGGATAACCCTGAGCTCTGAGGACTCTAAAAAGCTATCCTGGGTTAAGGGACATGTCTAGCTTTTAAAGTGTGACTGACATATAATTAGGGGTGAGTATAGATTGTTTGGATATGCGTAGGCCATCACAGATGAATACCAGTGATTTCTATCCTCAAACGCAAGTGATCAGGGAGAATGGCTCATTGGTATAAACATAAGGAACTAAGTTCGATGTCCCAGAACCCATGTGAGAAAACCTGGGAGCAGCGCACACCTGTAATCCTAGCACTGAGGACACCAGACAGGAGGACTCAAGGAGCTTGGTGGTCGTCTAGTCTAACCAAATCCCTGAGTTTCCAAGTTCAGTAAGGTAGGGTCAGTGGGTAAGTGCTGCCAAGCCTGAAGGCGGGAGTTTGAGCTTTGGAACCCACATGGTAGGAAAGAAACCAACTCCTGAATGTTGTCTTCCGACTTCCTCCCTCTGTGTGCTGTGGCACCTGCATGCCCCCTCCCAATAAATAAATATGGTTTTTAAAAGGCAAAGTGAGGCAGGGCATGATGGCATATGCCTTTGATCCCAGCATTTGAGAGGCAGAGGCAGGCCGATCTCAGGGAGTTCCAGGCCAGCTGGGGCTACAGGGAGACCCTGTTTCAAAAAGACCCCACAAAAAAGTGATTCAGAAAGACAACAGATAGGAATCTTTGCCTCTCCATGCATGGGCACACCCACATCACATAGATGCAAATATATTACAAACATACACACAAAAAAGCCCTAAAGAACAGCCTCCAGGTGTGAGCAACAAGCACAATGCAAAGCTGACTGCAGAACAAACACAGCATCTGCAGGGCTGGGAAGGCCCTCCTGGTGGGCTCCCTGTTGGTGTGGTGTTGAGTAGGGTCCTGCAGCCGAAGGTGGGGGTGGGAAGCACTGCAGACAGACAGCAAAGGCCCAGTAGCCATGCAAGGAGCATTTGCTGCTCTCACATAAAGACCTTGGACACAGCATTCAGGGCCCAGTCCTCCATAGTCAAGACTTTACAATAGTGATGTCACCTCTCACAAATCTAAGTATCACACACAACTTGTCAGTTTGATGTGAGGACCATTAGAGCTTCCCTTCCAGAATGTGGCAGAATTGCTAGTTAGGATGGGCACTTTTCTAAGCTTAGCAGCAGTGAGGGTACAAGGCTTTCTCAGAGAGGGTTCAGAGAGTCCTGGATCCCAGATGCTTTCTCTCCTGGAAAATTAGCTATGCTCATCTGGTCTGGAGAAGTTGTTTTGTATATGTTAGAATTATTCAGAGCTTCAGTTCAGGATAGAAGTCTTTGGATAAGAGAGTAGCCCCCCATCCCCAAGGGCTCACCATTTGCTTAACATGACTTGAGCACTAGGCCTGGTCCCAGGATACTAACGAACCTGACTAGTGGTCCCCTTCAGTGAGAGGAAACACATATGACCACAGAGCCCAGGTTTCTCCTCACTATTAGAGAGGCCCCTTAAGTGGAACAGCTCTGTGGAGTCTGGAAGGATGAGCTGGGCCAGACAGGAAGGGGAAATCTAGGTAGAGGGAAAGAGCCATGCTGGAGCACATGACACTTAGAGTTGGGCAGGTCAGCAGTGGAGGGAACACACTAGTCTGTCAGTGAGCCTGGATGTGACGTGTCTTATTTGGAGGGATTTTTGTACCTACGGTGTCTCCCCTTCACCGACTTCCCTTTTCACCTGAACATGCAGGCAGCATCTATACCAGATTACCGGGGCCCCAATGGAGTATGGACGCTGCTTCAGAAAGGGAAAAGTGTGGGGTGAGTATTTCACGGCTTTCTCACTTGGTTGGGCAAGAGGTGCATGTGCCAGACTCACAGCTCTTAACTGTTTTGTGTCATGCAGTGCTGCTGACCTGAGTGAGGCGGAGCCTACCCTCACCCACATGAGCATTGCCCGTTTGCATGAGCAGAAGCTGGTAAGAGCCCACAGCTGCACCTCAGTGCCCACGTGGGAGCCTCCTCCCACCTCCCAATCAGCTCTGATAAACTCCTGCCAGAAGGTTAGATTCCTGTCTGACCCTGCTGTACTTGCTCCAAGGAGAAAGGGCACCCTGCTCTGCCCTGTGCCCTCCAGGGCCAGCCTCCTACGTGCTGGGGAGGTTTGTTAGAGACCTCCAGAGATGATCTGCTGGGTATCTTCAAGTAGGGAAGGGGATCTGCCTGGGCTCTCGGGAGACCTGAAACAGTGACCTACAAGGTCGTCAGTGTGACCTACAAGGTCGTCAGTGTGACCTACAAGGTCGTCAGTGTGACCTACAAGGCTGTCAGTGTGACCTACAAGGTTGTCAGTGTGCAGCAGGTAGCCATGTCTGGCCTTCCCTTACCATCACCCCAAGCTGCTTGCCCTCAGGCTGCTCCCAGTGCACCAGAACTGGGAAGAGACCACAAGGCCCCTCCCTGTCATAGGCCTCCTGGGTCACAGTTGCCTCACTGTCTTGGGAAATTCTTGGCCAAGTTGGGCTCAGAACAGTTTCAGTGTTCCAGAGTGCTCTCCACACCCCTCCTGACCGCCACCACGTGCTGCCTTTCCAGGTGCAGCATGTGGTGTCTCAGAACTGTGACGGGCTCCACCTGCGCAGCGGGCTGCCTCGGACAGCGATCTCAGAGCTCCATGGGAACATGTATATTGAAGTGAGCAGTCCCAGGGGGACAGCAGGGCCCCAAGTGACAGGCAGGTCTCACTCACTGCAGTCTCATCCTCAGGTCTGCACTTCCTGCATCCCTAACAGGGAATATGTGCGCGTGTTTGATGTGACAGAGCGCACTGCCCTTCACCGACACCAGACCAGCCGGACCTGCCACAAATGTGGGACTCAGCTCCGAGACACCATTGTGCACTTTGGGGAGAGGGGGACATTGGGGCAGCCTCTGAATTGGGAGGCAGCAACTGAGGCTGCCAGCAAAGCAGACACGATCCTGTGCTTAGGGTCCAGCTTGAAGGTACGTGCCGATGACACCGTGAACGCAAGTTGTGTATCGAGCATAGTGCTGCCCTGCTACCCAGAGCTATTATTGGGCATTAGATTTGCCATCTTAAGTCTCATCCCCTACATGTGTGTCTGCCCACCATTTCCACAGGTACTAAAGAAGTATCCCCGCCTCTGGTGCATGACCAAGCCTCCCAGCCGGCGGCCCAAACTCTACATTGTGAACTTGCAGGTAATGTGGGTGCTCAAAGCTTCCTCCTTAGACCTGGGCCCTAGATCAGAAGAGCCAGAAAGATGGGTCTTGTACACGATAGTGGGTTCCTGAAGCTCTCACCCTAGTCTGTAGGGTTCAAGAGTGGGGAGTTAACCCTCAGGTCCCTCTCTTGTCTTCAGTGGACCCCAAAAGATGGCTGGGCTGCTCTGAAACTCCATGGGAAATGTGACGACGTCATGCAGCTCCTCATGGATGAGCTGGGCCTGGAGATTCCCCTGTACAACAGGTGAGTGGGTGTAGCACAACCCCGTTTCTGCCCTACTGTGTCATGGGCCTTGTCTGTCTGCTGTGAGCTAAGCATGGACGAAGCTCTCCGGTGTTGAGGGCTGTCTCAAGTGTGGCTGAACTATGGTGGCCTCCAGCACTGGCTGAGGTGAGGCTCCGCCCCCTGGGTACACAGTTCTGCCCTAGCTGGTGTGGAGCCCAGAATCTCCGTGGGGAGAAGGTCTGCCAGCCATTCTCCAGACACCTGGCCACACATCTCTTGCAGCCTGGGTGGAAATCCATGAGGGGTGAGGACTCGAACACTGGTCAGACAGAATCTGTGTCCTTGGCTTTGGGAGTTGGCATTTTTGGGGAAAGCTTAATCAAATTGCCTTGAAACAGAACTTGTGTGTGTATTGAGTGAAAAGTTTACACTTTCTTTCTCTGTGAATTTTCAGGGTCTTATAGGGGAAATCAGTAACTCTTTTAATCAAAGGGTTCAAGAAATTAAGGATCCCTTCACCTCTGGGCCTGGCAATTCTTGTATGTTATGTTTGTGGTGTTCTGTGACGTGGACCTATCCTGTCCTGTATTGATTTTGTTTTGTTTTGTTTTGTTTTGTTTTACATTAACTTAGCTCATTTTCTTTATCAGTGCTTACTGTATCTTACGTTTATGATATGTGATTCTACATCTCAACCAGACACATGATTTCTTCATGGTGTAGTCTGTAGGCCACACCTCCCTAGTCAGCTGGCCTTCCCTCATCCCCTTTATGCAGTCTGGGAAGGGGAAAAGGGTCTGGTCTACCTGCCTTCAGCCATACAAGGGCAAGGTGGGCCCAGGGTTGGGGCTAGTGCCTTTGGTGTGTGCCAGGGCCCCCTAATGATTGGTGGACAGGACAATGAAGATGCCAGCTAGGGCCAGTGCTGGACTTTGAGTTGCCACACAAGGAGGGTACCCCTGCAGCTCTTCTGTAGCCTCCTGATTGTGAAGCTGCCACCAGCCAGACTCCCGCCACCATAAAGACACCCAGAGGGCAGGGGCAGGATGACAGGCAGCCTCAGACAGCTTTCCTGTGTCTGGGAGGGTTGTGGCTAAGAGCCCCACGGACCTGGCTGATCCTGCTTTCCCTTTCCCTAGGTGGCAAGACCCCATCTTCTCCCTGGCAACTCCCCTGCGTGCTGATGAGGAAGGCAGCCACAGTCGGAAGGTGCTTCGCAGAAGCCTGGAGGAAGCCCCACATGGGGATGAGAGTGTTCCGCCCAGCTCAGTCCCCATTCTAGGGGGCTGGTTCGGCAGGGGCTGTGCAAAGCGTGCAAAAAGGAAGAAAGCAACATAACCTGGTGTTGTGAACAGCAGTTGGCACTTTGCAGAGGGCTGTGACTCTTGTTCAGGGGCCAGTGTCACCATGAAGGTCAGGGTACCCCATGGGCTCTAGTGGGAAGAACTCTTGGGGCGACATTTCAGGGTGACGTTTTTAGCCATTTGTCCTTGTGGGAAGCCCCTTGCACTGCTGTGATTGCCCCAATACGGGCGCCCTCAAGGACACCTCCCTCCCTCCCACCCACCCACTCCTCCAAAGGTGGCAGCAAGGCCTTTCTGTGAGAACAGAGCGAGGTCTTCCCGGCCTGGCCAGCAGAGGCGACCACCCCTGCCTTACCTCAGTCTCCAGGCTAGTCTCAGGGCCTCCCTATTTCTACGACTTCTTACTGAGTGTTGACTTTATACACTCCTTTTATGTGGGTCCTGGCTGGCGCTAGCCTCGGCTCTGAGCCCACCTCATTAAACATCTCTAACTGCCTCGGCGTCCGTCTGGCTTTCTCTGCACCTCCCATGCTGGCGGAAGGGCCCGGGGCTGGGTGCTTGGGGTGGGGTCGGCCCCCGCGGCGATCGCTCCGGTAGTAGCGGACCGGACCGCAGCAGTCGCTGCCCTAAGTCTGCGGGCAGAGACCCAGGCGGTGGGGCGGCCCGAGGGCCGGTGTCCATTGGGTGCGCGTGGGGGCGGGGCGGGGCGTAGCTCCGGGTGCGCTCGCCATTGGCTGCGCCGGGCGGGTGAGGCCGCGTGAGCAGGCGCGAGGGGCGGGGCGGGCGGCGGGCTCCAGTCCCCGAGCTGCGGGTCGCCGGGCAGGCGGTGCCATGATCCGAAACGGGCACGGGGCGTTCGGTGAGGCCGAGCAGCCGGGCCCGGCGGGCAGGCGTGCCGTGCGGGTGTGGTGCGACGGCTGGTGAGTGCGGCGGGGTCGCTTGGAGTCACGCGCCAGCCGTTGGCTGCGCCACAACATTCCGGTGGGGTGCGCCCTGGGCGGGCGGGGCGGTGGGGCGGCGGGCCGGGCCGGGGCCGCTGGGTGTACGGACCAGCCCAGCCTCCCGCCGCCTCGGCGTGTGGCGCGCACGGGGAGCGGCCTTGCACCGCAGACCGGAAGTTCGGCCCGCGGAGATAGCTGCAGGGGTCCAGGCGGGCGGAGCGCAGGGCTCGCGGTCGCGGGGCTGGAATGGAGTGCGGAGCTGTCTGCCTCCCGAGACTTGCGGTCCCAGCGTTTTCACGTGCCTGCTCCGATAGGGGTGGGAAAGAGATGGGGAACAGGCCCCGGACTTCCCAGAGAGGAGGGGGGTAAGGACTATAAGCGCTGCTCGTTTTTGTATCGTGATCTTGGGCATGGCATCCTGACCTGTGCGCCCCAGGTAAGGGCTGCCGCACTGGACTACACCCTCGGCCCCCTTTGCGTCTGAGTCACCCAGAGAAGAGAGTAGGCTTTGACTTCGTGTCAGTGAGCTATGACCTTCGCCCTGCCACAGTCCTGGACCCCGTGGCACATTCCTTTCCTGTTGTGTGCCCATGACCCAGACTCTGACCCCTGGTCCTCTCCACCCTGTCTAGTGGGCAGAGGGGCTGGGCCAGACTTTACCCTGTGTCTGAGCTTACCAGGCTTGACTAGTGGGACTCCCTGAACTGTGGTGGCAATGCAGGGCTGCCCAGATTACCTGATGACACCCCCACAAATGAATGGGAAAGTCTGGAGAAAGCAGAGCACAGGGGTTCCAGCATACTGATTGGCACCTTCAGGCCCAGCATGTTGCAAGGTTTCGGGTAACCTTGGCTTGGACAGCAAACTCTGTGGCCAGACCTAGATTTGAGGCTAAAACACCCCCAAACCAACTGATTGGCACTCAATTCACCCAGAGAGCCATGGAAGCCAGGGATTCCCAGGCTCTTGTTCTTTGGACTTTTGTTTTCTGTTGGCTGCAAGGACTGCCCACTGGCCTCAGGGTAAACAGAGCCACCGCCAACTCAGTACTGTTACCTTATTTTAAAGTTGAATGTGGATCATTGATTTAGGGGTATGATTCTTGCTTTGGTTGCAAGAGGGCCCAGGCCCAGCTCTTCTATTTTGTGGGCTGGGGGATGTAGCTAAGTTGGTAGAGTGCTTTCCTAGCCCTGCATTTAATCCCTAGTACTGAATAGGTGGGTCTGGTTGAGCACACCTGTAATCCCAGCGGGTGGAGGCAGGAGGGTCAGGAGTTCAAGGCCATTCTTGGCTACACAGTGAACTTGAGGCTGGGCTGGGCGATAAGAGATCCTACCTCAAACAACAGCAATAGCAAATAAAAAACAAAAACCAGTAGGTTGAAACACCTGCCCCTAGCAAGAAGGAAAACAGAGTGGAGATACCAAGGCATGGGGAGATGGCTGTGCGGCTCCCAGGGAGCTGGACGGTGCTGGAAGCTCGCCAGGCCTTGTCCCTGCACTTGGCATTCTTGTTAGACCTGACAGGTCTAGTACCTGGGGGCATGGACAACTGAGAGCCCACTTTCCCTCTGTAAAGCCAACGCCCAGGGATCCTGGAGAAGCAGCTCTTGGTGGGGGCTTCCCGAAGGAGCAGAGCACGGGGAGGGACCCCACATTCCAGCCTTCCTCAGTACGGGACTTGACCACCTTATCTGTCCTCACAGCTATGACATGGTACATTACGGTCACTCCAACCAACTGCGCCAGGCCCGGGCCATGGGCGACTACCTCATTGTTGGTGTACATACTGATGGTAAGGTGTGGGGTGCTTTACCCACCTGTCGCCTCACAGTCTGCCTGGGATTACCCCAACTGACTGAGCCTGCAAGGTCTAAGGGGTAGACAGGATGGCCCAACCTCCTTCCCCAGAGCACAGCAGTGACTTACAGAGTTTAGCAAGTGACCCAGCCCCACCCTCGCTGTAGAGCAGTGTCATCACTGGACTGAGTCTCCCCAACTGTGCTGTCTACCCTACCGTGGCTCCTGAGGCCCCTCCTGTGTGGCGATGGTCCCTGCTCAGTGCTAAGATAGAGTCCTGAGAATGGGGCTTGGAAGCTGGACCTCTTTTATTTTTTTATTTTGTTGTTCTTGCCCTTTTTTCTGGCCCTAGAGGAGATTGCCAAGCACAAGGGCCCCCCTGTGTTCACCCAAGAGGAGAGGTACAAGATGGTGCAGGCCATCAAGTGGGTGGACGAGGTGGTGCCTGCCGCTCCCTATGTCACTGCGCTGGAGACACTGGACAAGTACAACTGTGACTTCTGTGTTCACGGCAGTGAGTGGGCAGGGCCTGGAGGTGGGGGCTGGGCGCAGAATCTGACAGAGTCTCCAGAGATGAGGGATCATCTCACTCTGTGCTAGTGCAAGAAGCCTCTGTTCATCCCCAGAAACAAGGGCACTCATTCAAGGGCAGGTGGAGGACTAACGGTTCTGGGTCACCAGGGGTCTTTGTTTATGATCTGGGAGTGGCAGCCCATGCCTTTAATCTCAGGAAGAGATAGGCAGATATCTGTGAGTTCCAGGCCAGCCTGGACTACCTAGGGAGTTTCAGGCCAGCTGGACCTACAGAGAGACCTTACCTCAAAACAAAATGAAACAACAATCCTTGTTAATGAGCCCACTGTGATGGCACATACCTATCTATAATCTTAGTACTGGATGGAGAGAATGAGACAGGAAGCTAAAGTTCCAGGCCAGCCTGGGTATACAGCGTGACCTTCTCTCAAAACAAAACACCTCACAAATCTTTATCTGTGTATGCACGACACCCCTAGATGACATCACACTGACGGTAGACGGCCAGGACACTTATGAAGAAGTGAAGCAGGCTGGGAGGTACAGGTAGGTGTGGGAGTGGTGCTCAAGGATTCTGCTCCCAGCCCCTTCTAGTTCAAAATAGCCTGCAAAGAGCATTTGGGTCCGAAGCCAGGACTGGGAACTACGGGAAGGGGGGAGGGGCTTGTGAGGATAGGCATGGTGACCCTCTGTGTGGCCAATCCCCAGGCTTCCTCCAGGCAGTGCTGCCAGGCAGTTTTGCAAGAAGGACAGCATTCCTGGTACACCATCCACAGGCTCTGTAGTGTGCCAGTGCCCCTGGGAACTGGCTTTTTTAATTAACTGTAATTTAAAGAACCAGCTGTAGCCAGTGGTTCCTGCAGGGGATGGTGCAGTCTGGACGTTCTTTGGCAGAGAGTGTACAGCAGGGTGGAGCACCTGGGTGTGAGGGAGGGCACAGTGTCAGCATGGGGGCTGTAGCCATTGTGCCCAACTGTGTCCTGTCTGCTCCCTGCTGCAGACATGCAGTTCAGTAAGCCCTCTGCTCTGCTCTCAGACATGAGCCCTGTGCCCCTGCTGGAGTCCAGTTTCTGTTGAGGGGAAGGGTTAGGGTCATGTCCCTCAGGTGGGTTCCACCTATACCAGAGCCTGAGGAGTGTGTCCTGGATAAAAACCTCTACCCTACCTCTGCCCCAGAGAGTGTAAACGTACCCAGGGTGTGTCCACCACAGACCTCGTGGGTCGGATGCTGCTGGTGACCAAGGCCCACCACAGCAGCCAGGTGAGTGCAAAGGACAAGGGACTGGACATGGGCGCCTGGATCGAAGGCACTGCAGGGAGGGCAAGAGCTCCTCCCAGCCACCCCGGGGCCATCCTGCCTCCTCTCCCTCACCATCCCCAGGGGGCTGTGGGCCATGGCATGCTGGTCCCAGGGTTGGCTGTCGGGAGGGCAAGGCCAATAAGCCACTTGCCTTTGTGTTCAGGAGATGTCCTCCGAGTACCGGGAGTATGCGGACAGTTTTGGCAAGGTGAGTACAGCCTGGCTGCGGAAGCTACCCTGGGAATGCAGCTGCCGCACGGCATGGCACTCCCTAGCCACCTACCTCAGGCCTCCTGTTGGGGAAAGGTTGACCCAGGCTACATTGTCTGCCCTCCTCCCTCCCTTCCTGTGCTGACCACCAGGCTTGGCCAGCTCATGGATGCTGGGAGGGAGGACAGTCAGAGGTGGCCAGTCACAGCAGCCAGTTTTTGGAGGAGCAAGGACTGCCAACCCATAGGTGGCCTCTAACCAAGTGGCCTGGCCCTCTCTCCCTTTGTAGCCCCCTCACCCGACACCTTCCGGGGACACACTTTCCTCAGAAGTCTCCTCCCAGGTGACCAGATGGTGGCCTCAGGGTGCCGGGTCCCCCAGAGGGCTGTGTCTGCTGGCCACTGGGCTCTCTGCGCCGGCTCCTGGTGGTGTGTTGCCAGGCAGAGCTGGTGTTGACTGCAGTATCTGCTGTGGCCACCAGGCGGAGCCACAGTCCTGCTGGCTGCAGTGGTCCTGCTTGGCCTGGCCATGGTGTGTCCCCTGCCCCTGCCCCAGGCGCCTGCCTGGATGTAGCCCCCCACCTGTGCTGCCCAGTTACTGGCAGGCTGAGGTTAGGGGGAGTCCAGCCTGTAGTGCTCCTTGCACGTGTGCCCAAGACCCGTACTCGTGACAGGGACACAGGGAGTCCTGGGCTCAGAAGACTGGTCCTGGGGAGGTGCGGGGTGTGGGTCACACCTGGAGGTGTCTGCTATTGACTACTTCCCTTTCTTGACTGACAGTGTCCTGGGGGGCGGGACCCCTGGACAGGGGTGTCCCAGTTTCTACAGACATCCCAGAAGATCATCCAGTTTGCTTCTGGAAAGGAACCGCAGCCCGGGGACACTGTCATCTACGTGGCTGGTGCCTTTGACCTCTTCCGTATCCTCCGAGGGCCTCTGCTGCCCTGTAGCCACAGGACCCAAGGCTCCAAGGCTCCAGGGCTGAGCTGATGGGAACTGGATTATGTGGGGTGTACCTGACCTGTGTGCTAGCAAGTCCCTTGAGCACAAGCCCTTGAGGACAGAGCCCCCCTTCCTGGCCCATTACTTCCATCCTCTGCTGGGGATAGAATCCAGGCTTTGCACATCCAAGACAAATGTTCTGTTGCTGAGCTCCATCCCAGGTGTTTTGAGACAGAGTCTTACTGTGTTGCCCAGGCTGCCCTGGAATTTGCAATCTTCTTTCCTCCATCTTCAAGTACTGGGTTTACTGGGGAGCACTACCACGCCCAGGCAGTTATTGCTTCTTAATCCAGATGTAGACATCGGGCACGTGGACTTTCTCGAAGAGGTGCACAAACTAGCTGCGAGGCCTTATGTCATCGCCGGCTTACACTTCGACCAGGTCCCTGCCCTGCTTGCTTGTTCCCCAGCACCCCAGTCAGCTGATGGCCGTGGGGACCCTCAAGGGGCCTTTCTGGAGTCAGTCTTGGGCATGGGTGGCCTCTAGAGGAATGAGGCTCCAGGGATCTTGTTTTCTTCTGGAGCCCAGGACAGCCCTGTCTGGGGTGTCCTGTGACAGGAGGCACCTTTCCCAGCTTTTGCCCACGAAGGCCAGCTGGGTGGGAGGGCGCCCGTTTACTTGAGGTCCTCTGGCTGAGCCAACTTCACTGGCCCTAGGAAGTGAACCGCTACAAGGGCAAGAACTATCCCATCATGAACCTGCATGAACGGACCCTAAGCGTGCTGGCCTGCCGGGTAAGTGGGCTGGGAGTAGTGCTTCCCTGAGCCAGGGCAGGGACACCCACCTGCCCAGTTTGGAAAGGTGGGTAGAGGGAGGTTGGGCCCCCTTGGCATAGAAGAGTCGGGGTCCCCTGTCCCTGCTGGCCTCGGCCATGCTGGTGCTGCCCCTCCCCTCCCCAGGGCTGTCTCTGCCACCCTCCAACCCCCGGCAGTGAGGGCTGATCTAGTTGCCGAACTGGCTGTCTCTGCAGTATGTGTCAGAAGTGGTGATTGGGGCACCGTACGCTGTTACAGCAGAGCTCCTGAATCACTTCAAGGTGAGGCTCCTTTCTGGTTAGGTGGAAAGTGCTACAGAAAGGTTCCTAGAGGCCTGGGCCAAGCAGGGCCAGTTCTCCTAGGTCTGGAATGCCCTGGGCCGAGGGTGGTGGTAGCACACCTTGTCTAAGGCAGCTTCTGTCCCCGTACCCTCCCCAGGTGGACCTAGTGTGTCATGGGAAGACTGAAATTGTACCAGACAGGGATGGCTCTGACCCCTACCAGGTGGGTTGCCCTGGGCTGCACCGCCTCTTGGAAGCAGGCACTGCTACCTTTGCTGGCCCCTGGTACTGGTCCTCCTTGGGAAGGGAGCCTGGGTAGGAGGGCCAAGGGCGTCTCTACTCACCCTGAACCTTCCCATTGAGGCTTCCAGGAGCCCAAGAGAAGAGGCATCTTCTGTCAGATTGACAGTGGCAGTGACCTTACCACAGACCTGATTGTGCAGAGGATCATCAAGAACAGGTGTGTGTGTGTGTGTGTGTGTGTGTGTCGTCCCCCCCCCCAGCGCAACTCCCAGTATCTTGGAGAGGGGCCCGCTGACACCTGCCTTGCCTCTAGGTTGGAGTACGAGGCACGAAACCAGAAGAAGGAAGCCAAGGAAATGGCCTTTCTGGAGGCCATGAGGCAGCAGGAGGCACCACCCAGAGGGGAGACTAACTAGCTTCTGACCAGGAGGGTGTCACTCTTGCCCTTGCCCTGTGGCCCCTGCCCTGCTCTGCTTCTGTGTCTCAGAGTCGGCTTATGCAACTCTAGAGGAAGTGCATCGCGCCCTCTTCACTGGCCTGGCATGCAGGGTGCTGTCCCTGCCCTGCAAGGTGTCTGTCTTGCAGCAGTCTCTAGGTCCTTTCATTAAGCTGCTCAGAGAGAGAGAGTGGACAGTGCAGTGGGCAGAATGAGCAGAGACACCTGACTGGAGGAGTGTTGCCCTGTGTAGGTGGCATCACAAGGTTCCTGTTGACATTGCCCCCACTTGGTTAGGGACGTCCCTCCTACCTAGCTGGAGGCTGCATATCTGCCCACTTAGGTTTGGTGAGAGGTACAGAGGGGATGGTTTGGGGGAGCTCTGGTCCCAGGTCACCCTCCAAGTAGGCATCTGCCTTGGGGCAGTACCCTGTGCCTGACTCCTGGAAGATGCACTTGCCATCTGGGCCAGTATGGCTGTCATCTGCACAGACTTCCTGGTCCTCATTTTGTACATCATTGGCTGATGTAAATCTCTTTGGTACAACTGAATAAAGCCTAGTGGGAAATGCTGTGTCCAGCCTTGGGAAAGAACCAGGAAACCTACCCGCACCCACCCACTAGAGGAGCACTTAGAAAGGAAGGAAGATCCAGATCCGGAAGCCAGGCATCTTGTGCACGTGCCTCCACACAGTCTGCGGAGTCTGCAGCTGCTGAGGCTTCTACAGCTGCCTCCCGATGGGTAGTTGTTGGGGAGACTGGCTAGCATGGAGAGGCTCTGGGTTGATCCAGGCTTCCGCAGATCAAAGGGTTCTGTTGGTGCTTTTCCATCCTGTCCGTGCCTGGTCCTTTCAGCTGTTAGAGCAGCTCCACTTGCCTCTTCCACGGACACAGGCGATCCTGTCCTTTTTCCTTACATGAATGTTTCAAGGCTTAGTGTAGGATCCAGAGATGGGGTACACTTCATACATCTCCACCCTGGGCAGTGCTCAGCACTCCTTCCTGCCCTCAACCCTGGCACCCCCTAGTCTGGAGTGGGGTGGTCCCTGCAGTAGGATGCCTGGGCTATGGAGTACCCTTAGCACTCTCAGGTCAGCCCTAATGTGCTGCTGCTTGGACTAGCGCTGGCTCTCAGAAGAACACTGCACAAGTAGCCCAGCTCACACTGCACCCATGGCCTCTGGGTGGAGGGCTGCAGGTGCAGCTGGCACAGGCGCCATGCAGTGGAGACTACTGCAAACTGTACTCAGGGCCTCTCAGACTAGAGCTCAGGCACTGAAACTGGCATCTGCCCTGCACTTTTGTTCACCTTGGGTTGGAGGGAAGGCAGGACGAAAGGGAAACAGCTAGATGCCGGCCAGAACTCGAGTCAGCTGACCGATCTCGGCTTTGTAACCAAAAAGAACCCAGATTCCTGGAGTTTGTGAGGGGTTGGCCAGGCAGCCTACTGAGCACTGTAGTATCTGGCCCTTAAGGCACTTGTCCACCCCATGTGCAGACAGCTTGCATGTGGGGATTGAGGGAAGGAGGTCTCAAGAGAGACCAGGCCAGGCTTATCCTCAGCTTTGGGTGGGCTCCTATGTTGTTCATTCTTGCTCTGCCCCCAGCTACCTCATTTCCTATAGAACACACAGTGGTGGTATGAGTACTTTGAGGTCTTTGGGAGGAATTCTAAAGGTTGGAAGACAAGGTTAGGGTTGGTGGTAGTGGAAATCCCAAGACACAGTTACCTGGGATGGGACATGACACCGACAGGGGTTCCTGAAGGGACCCAGGAACTTTGGCTCACATGGGGTGGCCCTGGAAGGCATTGGGGACAGGTAAAGTGGGGGGGGGGCCTATGGGAGGGGGGTTGCATCAGAGCCTCACAGCCTGAGGACCTTCTGTAGGCAATTTTAAAACAGCCTGCCAGCCAGGCATGATGGCACACACCCTTAATCCTAGCACTTGGGAGGCAGAGGCAGGTGGATTTTGTGAGTTCAAGGCCAGCCTGGTCTATAGAGTGAGTTCCAGGACAGCTGGGACTACAGGGAGACCCTGTCTCGAAAAGGCCAAAAAAAAAAAAAAAAAAAAGCCAAAAAACAGCCTGCCAGGAACTGCCCAGGGCCTTCTGCTTAAGGAGGAGGGCACCCTTGCAGACTCCATTCCTTGGGGGCTCTGGCTTTGTCAGGCTGCCTGGCCAAAGAGACATCCTCTTGACAAAACACGTCTCTAACCTGGGCTTGCTCCGCCGCACCTGTTACAGGCACTGGTCTGTGCTCTGTGCTCCGACCCCTCCAGCGACCCTCACTGAAACCTGATTTGCTTTATTCACGTAGCTATTTTCCGTGGGATTTAGGGTCCACAGGAGCCACCACAGCCACAGGGCCTGGGGGTCCCCAAACAAGCCTGGGCATGGGGGGCACCCACCGGGACCAGGCGAGGTTCCTGTTGGGGTCCAGGACTCAGGCGCTTTGGCAGTCAGATGCGCGCAGAGACAGGAAGACGTCCGCCTTGCACTGGAAGGTCCCTCTGCTGTCCAGGAGCCGCTCGCAGCTCCGCAGGTTTGGGGTAACGTCCTTGACGCACAGAGCCTGGGTGGGAGGTGGGGGCTGAGAGCCCGCCCTGGCCCCGCTGGCCCCGCCACCGACCCCGGTCACCCGCCGGCTGGCACTCACGAGACTCCGCTGGCGGACACGCATCTCGGGGATGCTGCCTGTGGTGCGCGGGTGGCCTGTTCCGACGACGAAGAGTGCTGGGGACTCTGTGCACCACAGGGACTGGAACCTGCGGAAACCGGACAGCAGCCCCGCAGCGCGGCCCACCGAGTAGTGGTGGGGTCCAGCCGCCGGCTTGTACCAGCCCAGGGCTGGTGGCGCATGCAGCAGCATTGCCAGGGTGGCGGCCACCAGCATGCACTGGGCCATGGGGACCAGGTGGGGACCAGGTGGCAGG
This sequence comes from Rhizomys pruinosus, assembly GCA_009823505.1. Classification (NCBI taxonomy): domain Eukaryota; kingdom Metazoa; phylum Chordata; class Mammalia; order Rodentia; family Spalacidae; genus Rhizomys; species Rhizomys pruinosus. The sequence continues at coordinate 2,830,853 of VZQC01004671.1, read as the reverse complement.
TGGGCTGAAGTTCCCTGGGGTTGGTGTCTGTTCCGGGCTGCGCCTTCTATCTGCGTGAAGACGAGGGCGGGGACGCGACGAGGAAGGGAGGGGATGCGGGTCATTAGAGCCCGGGTGCGCAGGGCCGCGGGGAGGAGGGCGCGCAGGCTGGGACCCAGACAGTGCTCTCGGGGCGGGGCGCGGGAGAGCCAGAGAAAGCTGCTTGTGCTAAGAGGGCCCGAGGGCCCATTTCTCCCATCCTAAAGCAGATCTGACCTCAGGGTCTAAGACGTCTTGGCCAGAGGCGTCATTGAAGTCCAAGGTTGCTGAGATGTGGGGCCACCTTACTTATTCTTATGCTATTTTCCTGTCTCCCTCTCTCCAATAGGATGTCACTCTGTAACCCAGGTTGGCCTTGAACTTGGGAAAAATCCTCCTGTCTCAACCTCCCGTCTGCCTCAACCTCCCAAGTGCTGGGATTACAAGCACGAGCCACCCGTGCCAGGCTGGAACCATTTTCCTTCATGCCCATGGTGGAAGGTTTTGCTACTGTAAGGGTCAGGTTCCTGCCTTCAGAAAAAACGAGGAAGTGGCAGAGAGGAGACAGGTGGAAGGAAGGGGAGGAACCTGGCCTCACTGCAGGGAGAGCACATAGGCACAAGATGATTGGGATTTTTCTTTTTCTTTTTCTTTTTTTTTGACCTCCAGAGACTGGAGATGTGGAAACCCAAGTAGGAAAGAAAGCAGTAGTGAGGCTGTAGCCACAGACGGCACAAGGGGAACCCTGCTCCTCCCAATATCTGAGGATTTTTTGTCTCACAGAGATGCTTCTAAGAGGATGAAGGCCCAGAACGGGGAATTCCCCAAGGAAGGTTCCTCAGAGAAGCACAGAGGGTACTCCAGGAAGAGAACGAGGCTGGGAGTGGAGGGCTGGGGTTGGGACAACCCAGGATGGACTTGAAGCAGACCTTAGGGTAGACCTGACCCATCAACCCAAACACCTCCACGTCCACAAATTGTGCCTCTCTTCTGCAGCTACTGGGGGGCTCCAGGCTGGTATATCCCATCTCTGCTTCTGATAGGGCCCTCTTCACTCCTGATGGCTGATGCCAATTCCAGGCCCAGCATGCTGTTGACCACCTCGTAGTATGAATGGCCTGTTCTGAACCACAGGTCTGTTTGAAGTGGGACTACAAGGGACATGAGACAGAATGGGCAGTAAGGCTCACGACCAACACACCTGCAGGTACGGGTGGCCTGGACCTCTGCTCTTACCGCTCTGCTTTCCAGGTTGTAAGACCATGAGCATTGAGCCTGTAGGGATGAGATAAACTGACCAGTATTCCTGAGGGCTCCTGGATACAAACCTGTATTGGACTCCACCCAGAAGTTGCCTGGAACCCCAGGGCTAGGCTTTTGTTCCCTCAGTGCCTGTTAATCTCCAGATGTAGGGAACAAGGGTTACTTATACTTCACCTGAGGACACACATCCAATGTCATCATACACTAAAGCTGGCCTTCCAGTTTGGGCAAGAGGTAAGACTGAGAAGAGCTTCTCACAATTCTCAGACCATCTGAACATGACCAGAGGCTATAGACACTTCTTCCTTCCTGAAGAACGGCTACTAGCTGTGAAGGAGTGTGCATCCCTGTCCCCAGAGCTTCCACCAAGTGAGAAACTGATGGGCTCTGTTCCCCCATGCCAACCCCTTGGCATAAACAAACTCTAGAGTCTTTGCCCAGCCTGGCCAGACCCCAGGCTCTTCCCATCCTGTGTTCCTTCTGTTCTCCTGAGCTGTGACTCAGGGTGTAATGAGGGCCTTGGCAGTTTTTTATCAAGATGTTTATTCATGAGAGTTTTCATACCAAAACACAGTGCATCTGCATCGATGTGTCAAGAAAACAGGCAACCAAAGGCCTCCAGCAAGGCTCAGGAACTTTAATGAGTTTTATTTATTGTATAAAAGTGTCAACATTGTGATGGAAAAAAACAAGCAAACCTCCAGTCCTTGTTTCATCCCTGTCACTGCCTGAGGGACAGCGTCCCTGTCCTCAGTACAGAACACTGCCACCAGGTCCACTATGAGGAGGGGGTCTCAGGATGCCATCTTGGGTGAGGGGAAGGGACCGAGCCTGGCACAGTGCTGGGAGAGGAACTGGGCATAACATAGGTCTCATTCTTTGAACTTCCATTCCTGGCGGCACATGGGACAGTGCTGCTGCACCTGCTGCGCGTTCAGCCATTTGAGGATGCAGTGCATATGGAAGCAGTGGGAGCACTGTCCCCACACCAGGGGGCAGTCATCACCAGGCACCTTACCTGCCAGAGGGCCAGGAGGAGACAGCATTAGGGAGAGGGAGCAGATGGGACACAGAGAGCATGTGCCAAGCCAGGGAGGGACCTCCAGGACTCAGGCAACACCTCTAGCCCACAGACAGCACCTCTCACGCCTCAGATGTCAGAGATGACAGAAAGTAGATGTGTGACTTCTTAAATAATTTCCAGTAATGACCTACTCCCACAAAAGATCTGCAGTGACTCAAAGCTGCAGGAACAGCACTTACCTTCAGGCAAATGAAGCACAGAGAAGAGCTTAGTTGCCCTTCAGAGGACAGGAGCTCTAGCCTGGTCCAGACAGACAGAGGGTGGGAATTTCTGCAGATACAGGCTAGCCTGGTCCAGACAGACAGGGGGTGGGAATTTCTGCAGATGCAGGCTAGCCTGGTCTAGACAGACAGGGGGTGGGAATTTCTGCAGATTCAGGCCAGCCTGGTCTAGACAGACGGGGGTGGGGGGGTAGGAATTTCTGCAGATGAGGGCCAGCCTAAACGGGGTGGGAATGTGGCTCTGAGGTAGAGTGGTTGCCTGACAAGCCCAAAGTCGGACAGGTCCCTAGCTATGCAGAAACTAGATAATCCTAGCACTGGGTTAGGAGTTCAAGGTCATCCTCAGCTACACAGAGATTGTGATGCCTGATACCTGAGGCATGTCAAGAAAAAACAAGTGTCCCAAGGACCCAGAAAACCCTGCTGAGATATAACTTGGACCCGCCGCACATCAGGGTCAGCCTGCATCAATGCATCCTGGGGAATCAACCCTAACCTTGTCATTCTTGCTTCCAGCCGCACGAGGCCTTTACAGCTTTGGCAGGACTGTGTTGGAAATGACCTTTGGAGCCAGCTAGCTCACCACCACTGTTGGTGGGCATGCGGAGAAGGGCGCTGCCTAGTTCTAGAGATAGCCCTTCAGACAGCAAGCTGGGCTGTGTGATGAGGTGCTAGTACACTGAGGGTGATTCCTGGAAGGACTTGCTAGTTCCTTGGTGAAATTATTTTTTATTTCATTTATTTATTTATTTATTTGTTTGTTTATTTATTTATTTATGGTCTTTTCGAGACAGGGTCTCCCTGTGGCCCCAGCTGTCCTGGAACTCACTCTGTAGACCAGTCTGGCCTTGAACTCACAAAGATCCGCCTGCCTCTGCCTCCTGAGTGCTAGGATTAACGGCGTGCGCCACCATGCCCGGCTGAAATTATTTTTTTAATTAATACCTCTTGACAAGACTGCTTTACTCTAAAGCCCTCTGGGACGTGGAATACATTTATTACAGCCTACGTAACTGGATTTTCATAAGAATTCAATTTTAGTGAGAGAATCTGGTGCTAGAGAATGCATTCAGGAAGCATACTAAACTTGTCAAATACCCTGAACATTAAAATTGGCCCATTCTAAGTTATTTTTTAATTAATTAATTTATTAATTTATTTATTTGTATGAATGTACTGTCTACACATAGGTTTGTGCACCCATGTCCTGCAATGCCATGGAGGTCAGAAGAGGGTGTCGGATTCCCCTGGAACTGGAGTTCTCCTGGAATTAGAGTTACAGACCATTCTCAGCCACCATGTGGGTGCTGGGGATCGAACCCGGGTCCTCTGCAAGAGCAGTCAGTGCTCTTAACCATTAGGCCATCTCTCCAGCCCCTCTAAGTTAAATTAGTCTAGGAGCTGGACTCAATCCCCTACTCTCTACAGCTAACACCGGGGCTAAGAACTGCGAAACTGCAGGTCCAGGGGATTCGATGCCCTCTTCTGACCTCCGTGGACTTTGCACGACCCAGTAAATGTACCTATGTGTAGGCATTGCACTCACATATACTAAGTTAAAATTATAAATACAGTATCTTTTTTTTTTTTTTTTTTCTTTTTGAGACAGGGTCCACCTGTAGCTCCAGCTGTCCTGGAACTCACTATGTAGACCAGGCTGGCCTTGAACTCACAGAGCTCTGCCTGCCTCTGCCTCCAAAGTGCTAGGATTAAAGGCAGGTGCCACCACGCCGGGATTAATATGGTATCTTTTTTTTTTTTTTTTTGGTCTTTTCGAGACAGGTTCTCCCTGTAGCCCCAGCTGACCTGAAACTCACTCTGTAGACCAGGCTGGCCTTGAACTCACAAAGATCTGCCTGTCTCTGCCTCCCAAGTGCTAGGATTAAAGGCGTGTGCCACAACGCTCAGCTTACATACTGTATCTTAAAAATAATAATAATAATAAAGACTCTTTCTAGGTCTGGTAGGGAGAGATGCCTCCAAATGGATTTCAGGTGATCAGGTCCTTTCAACACAGTGAGATAGGAGATCCAGCAGCAACCCCCCCAAACAAAGAAGGGTTCAGACTTTAGAGGGAAAAGATTTCTGAGAGCACAGTATATTATTGAAGGTGCTACATATGATATAAGGTGTGGCTAATCCCCTTTACAGGGCAACCTCTGGGAACTAAGGGTGGCATCCCTGAGGATGCCTTTACAGGATTAAATAAATGGGTGGACATGTACCTGCAGCTATTCTAAAGACCTAGTTAGAGCCAGGCATGGTGACCCATGCCTTTAATCCCAACACTCAGAGGGCAGAGGCAGGCAGATCTCTGTGAGTTCAAGGCCAGCCTGGTCTCCAAAGTGAGTTCAAGGCCAGCTGGGGCTATGGGGAGACCCTGTCTAAAAAAGACTAAAAATAAACAAAACTAGACCTGTATACTTAGTTCCTAATTTCAGGTGCAAGGTAAAACCTAAAGAAGACGAACTGCTGGATTCCTAAGAAACATGCCTCCTCTTTGACTATGTCAGGATGATTAACTCCTGGATGATAAGATTTCTGCTAAGGCAGATATAAACAGCCCCAAGCAAGACCAGTGGCTCCCACCTGTAATCTCAGCACTTGAGAAGCCATGTTGGACAGGGTATTGTAAACCTGAGTTCCACATGGCAAGCTGAATGCAGCCTGGGCCACACTAAGACTCTGTCTCAAAAATAGAAAGAGAGCCAGGCCTGATGGCCCACACCTTTAATCCCAGCATTTGGGAGACAGAGGCATGAATTCAAGGTCAGCCTGGTCTACACAGCAAGTTCCAGGCCAGCTGGGGCTACATAGGTGCCCTGTCTCAAGACCAAAAGAACAAAAGCCAGCCAAATCCTACTACCATAGGCGCTCACCAGAGCACATGGAAGCTGGCCAAGGTACTCAGGCAGTGAGAGAAAAGAAACTTCTCTGTCCACTCAGACCCCAGTGAAGCTTTTTTTTTTTCTCTTCGTACTTTTTTTTTTTTAATTTTTTTTTTATTTCTGTATGTGTATGAATGTACTGTCTGCATGCAAGTGTGTGCACCCGTGTCGTGCAATGCCGCGGAAGTCAGAAGAGAGTGTCGGATTCCCCTGGAACTGGAGTTCTCCTAGAATTGGAGTTTCAGACGGTTCTCAGCGCCATTTGGTTGCTGGTAATCGAACCCGGTCCTCTGTAAGAGCGGTCGGCGCTCTTAACCGCTAGGCCATCTCTCCAGCCCCTTCTCTTCGTACTTTTGAGACAGGGTCTCCCTTTAGTACCAGCTGGCCTGGAGCTCTCTATGTAGTAGACCAGGCTGGCCTTGAACTCAAGAGATCCACCTGCCTCTGCCACTTGCTGGGATTAAAGGCCTGGCTCCGCAGTGAAGCTTTAATCCCTTAATCCCAGCGTTAGGGAGAATCTCTGAGATCTCAGAGTTCTAGGTCAGTCAGGCTGGTCTACATATCAAGTTTCAGTCCAGCTGGGGATACAGGGAGACCCCATCAAAAAAAAAAAAAAAAAAGCTGCCGGGTGTGGTGGCCCTTTAATCCTAGCACTCGGGAGGCAAGAGGCAGGGGATCTGTGATTTCAAGCAGCCTGGTCTACAGAGTAATTCAGGAGCCAGGCATGGGAGCTAAGGGAGACCTGTCTCAAAAAGACCAAAAAAAGAAAAAAAAAAAAAAAAAAAAGCTGAAAGAATACTGAAACTTGGACTCAGGGTCAAACTACAATGATAAGACATTTGGTTATAGATGCTGGAATTAGGGTGCTACAGCAGTGCTGGGAGCCACTGGCTGTTTATAGCTTGTAAACATCCTTGTAAAGTTTACTTAAGCACACAAAAAAGCGGCAAATCTTGGGGCTGGAGAGATGGCTCAGCGGTTAAGAGCACGAATGTTCTTGCAGAGGACCCAGGTTCAATTCCCAGCACCCAGATGGCGGCTAAGAACCATTTTAGGCCAGGTGTGGTGGTGCATGTCCTTAATCCCAGCACTTGGGAGGCAGAAGCAAGTGGATCGTGTGAGCTCAAGGCCAGCCTGGTCTACATAGTGAGTTCCAGGACAGCTGGGGCTACAGGGAGACCCTATCTCAAAAAAAAAAGCAGCAAACCTGACAATATGGCATCCACAGTTCTCCCATGTGCCATGGGAGGAGCAACTTCCACTATGTTTTGAGACAATTCAAAGGGAACTATTTTAGAGGGTTAAGAGAATGGCAGGTAATCACTATAGAGCTCAGGCAGGCTTCAAATTCAAGATCCTTCTGCCTCAGTCCTCCAAGTGCTATAACTGTGGGTCTGTGCCACCCTGCCTTTCCCAAAACCAAAGTTTTTTTTGTTTTGTTCTGTTTTTGGTGTTTTTCAGACAGGGTCTCCCTGTAGCCCCAGCTTTCCTGGAACTCACTCTGTAGACCAAGCTGACCTTGAACTTATAGATCCACCTGCCTCTGCCTCCCGAGTGCCGGGACTAAACGTGTGTCAACACGCCCTGCTAAAAACCAAAGTTTTTTTTTTTTTGTCTTTTCGAGACAGGGTCTCCCTATAGCCCTAGCTGTCCGCCTGCCTCTGCCTCCCAAGTGCTAGGATTAAAGGTGCCCCGCCCAGCTAAAACCTAAGGTTAACAAATCTCTTGTTTTGTTATTCTTGGACAACTGTCAAAGTCACTAGCCTGGGACTTGCTATGTAGACCAAGGTGGGCCTCCAATTCCCGGCGGCAATCCTCTGGAGTACTGGGATTAAAGGCACAACTACAAATCTCTTTTTGCTTCAGGTTCTTTACAGGTACATCTGATGACAAAAATCTTAAAAAAAAAAAAAAAAAAAGGTTGCCCAGGCTGGCCCCTAACTTGCTAGCCTGACATTTATATGAGACTGAAGTAGCCAGCTCTCCTATTAACTTTTCTCCCGGGAACAGAAACTAAAGCCCACGAGTTCCGAGGCAGGGAAGAATGGAGGGACACACTTACAGTCCGGACAGCAGCCATTAAACGCCATCCTGCAGATGCCGCAGTTTTCGTCGTTAGCTACCCAGAGCCAAGTGGCCACACCGTTCCAGCACTTAATTTTCACCTTCATGACAGCAGGGCCTGTGGGCCGAGGGAAAAGAATTACCTGTCTGAATTTAAGTCTGCAAAAGTACACCATTTGAGATGAAAGTCGGGGCGCTGAGACAAGCTCAGGGGTCGGCGGTTCAAGGGAGCTACTGGAGGCATCATTGTGCCTGCCAAGGCCAGCTTCGGCTAGCATCTCCTGCGCCCCCGGCGAGGGAAGAAAGATCTACATGCACTGAAAGCGCACAACGGCTTTCACATTAAGCTGCAAAGCTGGTGCATGGTTGGTAGCGAAGGGAAGCAAAGAGCAGAGGCCCCCACCTAGGCGAGGTTACGGGCCGAACGCAGACTCGGGCCTCCCAGCGGATTCGCCTTCCACAATCAGGATCGGAACGAGGTCAACAATCAGGATCGGAACGAGGTCACTTCCACCCGGCACTGCAGCAGGGTACGACGCCCCAGAACAGGGAGCCACGCAGCACAACTCCCAGGGTCTTCCGGCCGCAGGTCCCAGGAGAGGGCGAGCCGGAGGAGGGGCACCCTGGCCCCGCCCACCCCAGCCAGGTCTCGCCCATCCTCTGCCAAGTCTCGCCTCCATCTCCAGGGCCACGCCCGCCCGTCCAGTCCACGCCCCCATCCTAGGGCCACGCCCTCGCACCTTTATCTAATCTCGCGGCGCCCCGCCTTTCCGTTGCTTCTGCGCGGGAAGGTATAAAAACTACCCGGCCGCGCCAGGTTCTTCAGAAGCCGCGCAAGAGGCTTTCCGAACGCACTGCGCAAGCTCCCTGCGGCTCCCCGCGCGCAGGGGCCAATCCACTGCGGCTCCGAGGTTGCTACGCCGGAAGGTCGCGCGAGACGCAGGAAGTGACGCCCGGGCGTGCTGACGCGCGGGCTCGAGCTGAGGCCCGATTCCGCGCCCGCCATGGCCGACAAAATGGATATGTCTTTGGACGACATCATTAAGCTGAACCGGAGCCAGCGCGGCGGCCGCGGCGGGGGTCGGGGGCGCGGCAGGGCCGGCTCCCAGGGCGGCCGCGGAGGCGGAGTCCAGGCGGCCGCGCGGGTGAACCGAGGCGGCGGGCCTATGAGGAACCGGCCGGCCATCGCGCGCGGCGCCGCGGGCGGCGGCGGCCGGAACCGGCCTGCGCCGTACAGCAGGGTGAGTGTGCGCGGGCGGGCGAGCTCCGGCGGGCGGGGGCGCGGGAAGCGGCGGGGGCGCGGGCGAAGCCAGGGCTAGACGGCTGGCTTCCGGGACGCTTTGTCCGGTGTCTGTCCGGCCTCGTGGCGGTGCAGCGGCGCGTCGTGGTCCGGCCCGGCACTTCACTTCTGCCGGGTGACGGGGCTGCGGGGCGCGGACTCGGGAGGCGCCGCTCAAGGGTTGCGGTTTTCCCCTCAGCCGAAGCAACTTCCCGACAAGTGGCAGCACGACCTTTTCGACAGCGGCTTCGGGGGAGGAGCCGGCGTGGAGACCGGAGGCAAGCTGTTGGTTTCCAACCTGGACTTCGGAGTGTCAGACGCTGACATTCAGGTAAGAGACGCGAGTCCCTGGTCCATCTCAGCCCACACGGATATCTCCCCGGTGCTCTAGGGCCTGGCCCGCCACTGTCATCCTCGGGTTTGACCGCGACCCATAAGGCAGGCTGCTGGAGGATAGCCCGGAGCGGCCGGGGAAGTGGCAGGTCCTCTGCCCAGGGCTCGGGTTTCTAACGGGCCACGGGTATTGGCCACTTGCGTGGGTTTCTGTGTGTCGGCTTAGGGTGCTTGCTTCTCAGTTCGTAGCCTGTGTTAGGAGGTACCTAGGGAATGAGGTCTCGATCTATGTCTGACAAAGCACTGGGACGAATGGGTAGCTTGTGTTTCCCCTAGATCCCTGTATCTCACCAGTGACCTCTTCTGGGTCTTGTCCATGATGTGGTCCTCAAACCTGTCTTTGGTTGAAGTTTTGCTTTTTGTTTTTTGTTTTTTTTTTTCTGTTCTTTTCTGTCTTTTTTTTTTTTTTCCCTGACTGGATCCCAAAGGCACTTAAGAGTTGTTTCCTGGTTAAACAAGTTTTGGGGAATGAGTTTTGTAGGTGGCTGGGTGTTGGGCCTCCCTGGGTTCCATTTCCCAGAGCCCAGCCATTCGGCCTGGCTGTGGGAAAGACAGAACAAGGCCAGTGAGCACTCACGGTGTCTCAACACTTTTTTTAAGGTGGTTTCTGGCATCCACTGGAAACCGCTTTTGGTGAACTCCACTTCCCCCTGTGTACCTGCGGCCGAAGTAGCCCCACACTCTGGGTTCCCTCTCCAACTCCCAGCCTGCCTGAGGTCAGGGCAGTTTCCATGGCGCACCTGACTTCAGACTTTTCGGCAGGCTTGAGTAGGAGGAGAGGGAAAGGTGAGCCAGAATCTGCCTTTGGGGGAGGGGCTGGGGTCACTGCTCCCAAATTAGGGGCCCTTTGAGCTGGTTGACTGCTGGACAGCTACCCTTGCTTTTACTCTTGGTCTTGCTGTTTAGCGAAACAATCCTTGGGCGAGTTGTAAGTTTTCTCTTGCTGAAAGTTAGTGTCTTACTGTTGTGTGGGGTACTTTGTGGCTTCCTTTACCTGCGTCATGGTACAGGTATCTGGTCCCTCTGACCCAGGTCCTCGTGGAAGTTGCTGTTTCTCTTGCCCCGTCATCTCTTCCCTCTGCTCTTACTGCCACTGCCCTGTCCCTTCCCAGATGCAGCCAGGGGAGTTACCCCAAGCACTCGCAGGGTTAGCCCTGGGCCACTAGGAGGAGAAGCAACTCAGCTGCCTTGCTCATAGTTGCTCTTTCCTTCTCCCAGGAACTCTTTGCTGAGTTTGGAACCTTGAAGAAGGCAGCTGTGCACTACGACCGTTCTGGGAGAAGTTTAGGGACAGCAGATGTGCATTTTGAAAGAAAAGCCGATGCCCTGAAAGCTATGAAACAGTATAATGGTGTCCCTTTGGATGGTGAGTCTGAGAATGGGCCCAGGATGCCTGCGGGGCTTGTGGAGTTTGGGGCTGGCACCTCTCCCTGTAGGAATATGGGTTGCCCCTGTGGCTGAGGACACTTTGCATTTGCCCCTTTGTCTCTCTCTTCCATTCTGCCACCTCTCATGCTGCCCCACACATCTGGACCAACCTCTTGTGAACCCCCATCCAGCAAGCTACATCCCTCCCCTCCTTCAGCTCCTTCCGGAAGATTCACTTCTGTGAAGCCTTCTCAGAACCGCCATAGTACACCTGAGTGCGGGGCTGTAGTCGTAAAGACAAAGGTACCTGTTCTTCTTCCGTCAGGTCACCCACACCTGTCCACCCATGAGCACCCTGGACACCTGACCAAACAGCCCTCCTAGGCTGGACTGAGAAGGAGTGAGGCGGTGTTGGTGGGGTTGTCATTGTACTCTGTTCTCCCACCAGGCTCTCCAGGCCATTTCCCTTGCCGGGGGCATTGGAGACACACAGAGGCCCTTTCCAGAGCTTGCATGGAGACCAGGGTGTGGTGCCCTTTGGGTCAGCTCCAGAGCCTCTGGGTGAGACTTTGTATTCTTTGCCCATAGGCCGCCCTATGAATATCCAGCTTGTCACATCACAGATTGATACACAGCGAAGACCTGCACAAAGGTAAGTTCTGGGGCCTTTGGAGAAGATCTGAGGTTTACTGTCGTGGTAGCACAAGACCTGTCCAGTTAGATCACAGTTCTGTTTTCCTCACTAGCATAAACAGAGGTGGTATGACAAGAAACCGTGGCTCTGGAGGTTTTGGTGGTGGTGGCACCCGGCGAGGGACTCGTGGAGGCAGCCGGGGAAGAGGAAGAGGCACTGGCAGGAACTCAAAGCAGCAGCTTTCTGCGGAGGAGCTAGATGCCCAGCTGGATGCCTACAATGCAAGGGTGAGTTCTGCCCCTGAGTCTCATCCCATGGGAGCTTACTGAAGCCAGGAGAGACAAGGGCCTCCTGAATGAATCTCCTCTCTGTTTCAGATGGATACCAGTTAAACAGCCAGCAAATCCACATGCGCAACAGGACCCAGAAGCCTCGTCCATGATCCCTGGCGGGAGGGGTTGACAACTGGACTGTGCAGCCAATGGTGGATTTGTTTTTTTCTGTTTTAAAATAGGCTCTAAAAACTCATGTAAAGGTTTTTTTCTTTTTCTTTCTTTCTTTTTTTTTTTTTTTTTTTTTTTTTAAAATCCGAAACAGACCTGTTTTGTACCAAGTTATTTTTGGGATAAATTTTACTGGTTGCTGTTGTGGAGAAGGTGGCATTTTCACCTTTGCCATAATAAAATAGAAATGTGTGTAGAACTGGAGCTGTCTGGTCCATCCCACTGTTGAGTCTCCCTGGGCCACAGCTGGGTATCTGGCTGTAGCACCTGGTGTGAGGTTGGAATTAGTGCCTGGGAGGCCATGGCTGATGCCTTCTTGTTTCCTTCCCTGCTGTTTCTCATGCCTCCCTGACTTGGGGGGTAGGGGGCTGCAGAGCTACAATGACCCTCTGCCTGGAAGCTGCCTGTTCATTTTGCCACAGCATGAAAAGAAAGAGGGTATAGGGCAGCCCATGCTGTGTAGTACCTGGAGATATGACCTGTAAATTGTAGACTGTTCCTTTGCCTTATGGGTTGTTAGAGAAACCTGGTTTTAGTTCTGAGCTGTGGTATCATTCCTTGTAGTTTTCTCTTGTTTATATTGACAGGGAGCAAAGTCTAAGGGTGCTTAATTGTGTCCTTGGATGGTGTTAGTTCTAGGACCAAATGTGAGGATGCACGAGTATCTTATGAAGTGGCATAGTGTTTGCTTAGAGCTTATGCAGGTACTCATAGGCTTGTTTGGGGAAGCGGAGCATTGTGACAAGGTCTTGAACTTGTGACAATCCTGGATTGGGGTTATGCCCAGCTCTCAAGCTTTAGGTTACTTATGTCTGATAAAAGGATAATATTGTGTAAATAGTAGTATTGTATTTTGCTTAGGAAGTAGACACAGTTCACATGTGTCTAGCACATGTGTAGTCTTCATTTTGGATATTTTGGATCTGGGGACAAAGTTGGCTGTATTTGGTAAAATACCTAGGGGAAGTCAAGGCAGAGGCCAGTATCTGTTCAGGAAGATGGGGTATAAAGACAAGAGCCTTGGCCCACTTAACTGGGTTGTTGGCCCCATTTTGAGGAATGGGGGGCGCCTTGGAGTCTTAATTAATGCTGGGTTACTTAGAGGACCAAGGATAGGTGAGTCTAGGGGCGTGACAAACAAGCCCCAGAAGGAATTCTCTAAGGTCTGCTGCAGATAGCAGCTCTGGTGTTTAAACATGCATGTAAGTGGAAGACAAAGAACCATGGACCATCCTCCTTGTGTTTTGAGACAAGTCTCAGAAGTCTCATTAGGACCTAGGGCTCACTTGCTAGGCTAGATTGTCTAGCAGCCACCTGTTCATACCTCTCCAGTGCTGGGATTAACAAATTTATGCTGCCACACCCAGTATGTGACATAGTTGAGGACTGAACTCTTCCTGGAACCTGTGGCAAGCATTCTTACCAGCTCTTCCATCTACGTAGCCCATAAAGTGGCTCTTTAACTGTCATTGACAGCCATCTGGACAGCTTGTGCTGTGCCGGGCAAGGTCATAGCTGGGAAAGTAGATGAAAAGTATGACCAAATCTCAGAAGCCCTGTCCAGCAGGGAATAAAGGATTACCTAGTGAGGCTTTAGTTACAATGGCAGTGAGGAGTAGGAGGGGCAAAAGCTGGTTCATGTGCTAGTACTTGGGTATCCCTGAGGAAGGGCCATTGGCTGGTCCCCAGGTAAAACAGACCTAACCAGGCACATGCCATACCAGCTAGTCCATGCCAGAATTGACTGGCACTACTAGCTTGGCACAGGTGGTCCGTAAAGGATAAAGTATTGAGAAACCTAAGGCCTTGGGGGGAAGGAGTAGCATGGGAACAAAGCATTGTGAGGTATGGCCTTGGGTGGGTATGTGGGCATTAAAGAGAAAGTAAGTCTCAGGAAGGAGCAGGCTGAATGTGGCTGTCACTGCCTCCACGGTGGACATTGAAACCTGGGCAGAGATACCAGCCCCTTCATAGAAATGTGCTGCTTTGAAAAGGACATGATGTCTGATAGCTGTTGGCACATGGAGTGTGTGTGGTTTAGGGGGGGTTAAAGATGATGGCGTCAAGGGAACCAGGGCACAGGTGCCAGGAAGGCGGAACAGTAGCTTGGGGAGGCAGGGCTAGTCATTTGTTCATTGCATGGTAGAGCCAGTCTGGGCTTCCTGTGGTGGAGACAGCTGGGCTGTACCTTGCATTGCAGTAAGCTTTCCCTGCCAAGCTGAAAGACAGCCTCATTTCACAAAGGACCATTTTGTTTCTGCTCCAAGCTGGACACTCTTGAGGGAAGAAGAGGTGCTCGTGTCTGTTTTCTAAGAGTACCTCAGAGGATTCCCACCTGAAGGTGGGTGGAAAGTCACTGGCCAGGACTCTTCTTCCCAGAGTATGTGAAATATAAGACTTTACATTTCTCTCCTTTCTGGCTAAGACCATGAGCTGCTTGTTTGGTTGGTAACTGCCTAGACCAGTGGTCCCTATAAGAAAGCAGTAGTTAGCTCAGAAGTGGGCATGTGACTCACCTGTGGCCAGGACTTTCAGGTGTGCTAAGGGAAGGAAAGCTGGTGAACTAGGTTCTTCACAGTGCCGGCTCCGTTTGAAGTGCTTAAGTAGCTTGTAGGTGCCACTGTGGATGGGCTGGTGTGAGCAAAGGTCCATTAAACCTGGGGCTCAAGTGTTAAGTCTAACATGGCCTGGGGTACTAGATTCAGTGGTTAATACTATGCCCAAGCCTCTAATCCTGTCTTATCTAGCAGTAATTACTAAGTTTCATTCTTCCTTTTGCAAGATAATAGTTTAATGGGCAAAGCAAAAATGGTCACCCAACACAAGTTTACTTGTCCAACATAAATAGAAATATTTTAAAGTTGTGCTTTGCTTGTGACAGGCTTTTGCTGTGTAGCCCAGGCTGGCCATAAGCCTCAGGCCTTAGCATCCCTACTGTTAGGATTGCAGGTATGCCCACTATGCTCAGCTCAGGGTAAGAATTTTAACTTTTGGAGGGGTATGAAAGTCTGGTACTAGTAAGTAAACATGCTTGTCTCTGATATGCTAATGAGCCAGCCCCAAGGTATCTTTGATAAGTACCTAGAGAAACAGTATAATATACTGAGACAAGAGTGCAGACTGGTCCTGAGATGCTTCTGAGACCTCTGCTTCTGGACCAGGCCCCATGGGCAATGTTCCTTGGCCTCTGAGGTTCTTCTGGCTCTGGAGACCCCCCCCCCCCAGCACCTTACAGCCAGCTGTGTTTACTAGTCTCTACTCCTTAGAGGGTAGGGTGTGTGAAGATAGGGTCTCACTATTGTAGCTCCAGCCATCCTGAAAGTTGGGCAATCCTGCCTCAGCCTCCCAAATGCTGAGATTGCAGATAGGAATTTCCAAATACCTGAAACATCTTAGTTTTTGGTTTTCTGAGGCTGGGAGAATCACAGGAACTGAGGAGTAAACAACTAGTCGGGGCAATATAGACAGTGTCTTAAAAACTGTTGGATATATTGAATGCCTGCGTGCATGTTTTACAAAGATAGGATGCCCTTCATCTCTTTCACAGTGCCTAATGCTGCTGTGGTTTTTGTGGAGTGTTCGCTAGTGGCCTGGTGTTAAAGACTTGGTTACCAGCACATGGTGCTATTAGAGTTGGTAGAACTTTCAGGAGGTTAGGCCTGCTGGCAGGAAGAATTAAAGTGGGAACCACGCCCTCAAAGGAGACACTAGCACTTAACCTCTCCCTATCACGTCTTTTACATTTATGTTTATGAGCACGTCCCCATGCTCTATGGCATGTGTGGACGTCACAACAGTTTGCAGGACTTGCCTCCCTTTCACTGTGGGGATGGAACTTGGGTAGTTGAGCTTATTCTGGTACCTTGACCTACTGCATGGGCTCCCATCATAACATATGGTGCTGTGACAGAACCAAAGAAATGGCTAGGTGACCAGCTGACACTTCAAATAATCTGTTCTTGTGGGTTTTTAGTGTTTGTCAGGGTAACTAAAAGCTGGTTAGACCAATTATTAACTTATGTTTATTCATGCAAGTGTGTGCATGTGTGTGTATCCCATGTACGTGTATGCACACATGTGGAACCCAGAGATCAATATCAGATGTCTTCCTCAGTCGTTATCTTTATGTGTATGTATCTGAGCATGCATGAGTTTATGTGGATCATGTACATGTAGGAGCCCTTGGAAGCCAGAAGAAGGCATCAGATTCTCTGGAATTGAAGTTACCAGGTGGTTGTGCACTGTCCTGTGGGTGCTGAGACCACATCTGGGGCCTCTGCAAGACCAGTAAGTGCTCTTAACCACTGAGACATCTCACCTGCCCCTCTCGAAACAGGGTCTCACTGAATCCAGAGCTCACTGAATTGGCTAGACTAGCTGCCAGTGAGCTCCAGGGATCAGCCTGTTTCCACCTCCTCTTAACTCCAAATGCTCAGGCTACAAATGTAGCCATACTGTTACTTAGTTGTTTTGATAGTATCTCACTGTTTGGCCCAGGCTGGCCTGGAACTCAGAGGTGTGCCTGCCTCTGCCTCCCAAGTGCTAGGACTAAAGGTGTGTACCACCACCCATCCCCTGGGGGGGGGTGTCTTTTTTGAGACAGCATCTCCCTGTAGCCCCAGGTGGCCTGAAACTCAGATCTGCCTGCCTCTGCCTCCCATGTGCCATCACACCCAGCTTTTTAAAGCTGTTACTGTGAGTGTGTTGGGTGCATGTTTGAGTATGGGTACACACGTGCCACTGTTTGTGAAATGTTCTGAATTGTCATGTAATTTGATAGTTAAATTTATAGAAAAGTAGTACAAGGAATTCCTGTGTGATGACCTAGACGACCATGTGCTTTCTCGTTAGTTTTTGTTGTTGTGTTTTTGAGACAAGGTTTCAATCCACTCTGGTCTTCACCTCCTGATCTTTCCCTCTCAAGTAAAGATATTAGGTATTAAAAGAATGCATTTCACATCCAGCTAGTGCTCTTCCTGAGCTCAGAGTAGGTTAGAGACGTAACTTTACCACTGAATCCTTCTATATGTGTCTCTTCACCCCCTTCTTTTTGGGGGTTTTCTTTAGAAACAGTCTGTGCATGGGCTGTCCTTGACAGTCCGATGCACCTGCTTAGTCCCTGGGTCTGTGCTATCGTAAACCTGGCACTGTTCTATTTGTTTCTTTTCTCTCTCTAATTACAAGGTCTTCCACTGTAGCCCAGACTGGCTTGGAGCTT
Organism: Rhizomys pruinosus; assembly: GCA_009823505.1. Classification (NCBI taxonomy): domain Eukaryota; kingdom Metazoa; phylum Chordata; class Mammalia; order Rodentia; family Spalacidae; genus Rhizomys; species Rhizomys pruinosus. The sequence goes on along the minus strand of VZQC01004671.1, from coordinate 2,813,920 downwards.
ACCAGGTAGGTAGTCTAGGCTGGACTAGAGCAGGTCACGGTCCTCCTGCCTCAGCCCCGAGTGCTGGGATTACAGACATAAACCATCACACGTGGCTTCTACCATTTGTTTGACTGTTTATATCAGGGTGGACTTTATTGCTCAAATAGCTTTACCCCTGGTTTCCCTATCTCTCTGAGGTGACCTCTTGTGCCATTGTTTTGTTATCACATTTTTCTCTAGGAAATTTCTGACCTTTGGACAGTTTGAAGCACTTGGGAGGCAGAGGCAGGCAGATCTCTGAGCTGCTGCAGGCCTTCCTTCTATTTTGCCCACCCAAACATGGAGTCACCACTTCTCCAAGCAACCCTGGTTCCTTCAGTGAAGACTAGCATTTTGCAACCAGCATCTGAACACTAGGTGGGCTTGGTACTTCTGACCCTCTTAAGAGCTGGAACTAGGAAACCTGCAAACAATTCTGTAGTGTCCAGTCTTGTGTCTACATTGAAAACTGGGTTCCTTCTAGTAACTCTGACTCCAGCGTGCTATAATCATTCTCACCTTCCCTTTTCCTTAATTGATTTCCTGTGTCAGGAAAAGCCTGGCTCAGACTCTCTATTCACTTGACTAAGTGTTTATGTGCTTACCTAAGCTTTCAGAACTGCGTATATCAGTCCCTAGGAGGAACATGTACTAACTAGACTACAGTGTGTCCTAGAGTTTTGGAGTTCAGCTATATTAGGGGGGAAACAGCTGGAGCTCAGTTGGTAGACCTAGTATATGTGAAGTCCTGGTTCAAGTTCCAGCACTTACTTGATAGACTAGTTATGGTGGTTTTATGCCTGTAATCTCAGAACTTAGGTATAGGCAGGAAAATCAAGTCCAGGGTCATTCTTGGCCATATAGTGAGCTTGAGGTGAGCTGTCTGAAGAGTCACTCAGAAATGGCTTGATAGCAAAGGATTATCCCAGCACTTAGGAGGATGAAGCAGAAGGAAATCTAGTTCAAGTTTAGCCTGGGCTATCTGGTTTTGCCCCCTGAAAAGAACAGAAGTTATTCAAGTGATGGAGTCTTCCCTTCAGCTGCCTTCTCCCTGTTATTTGTGTATAATTAGGTTCACTTATTGCAGTAGTTTGTGTCTGTTTCTGCTTCATCCACATTGTGTCTGTTTTAACACACACACACACACACCATTACTTAAAACAGGTGACTGGGTCTGAGGAATCCTTGAGCAGTCTAAACCAGCTAGGCCTTAAAAATAACCAAAGACCTGCCAGCCAGGTCAGGAGAATTTGTGCTGTTTTTTTGTTTTGTTTTGTTTTTGCAGTTGCCCACCTTAAAGACAGCTCTCAACCAATCAGAAATGGAAACAAATTTAATTTTATAGCTATGGTTCTCATAGGATAACCAGCTGTACAACTGACCAGCACATGCTTGCTTTGCATCTGTCCTATAGAAGGTTGCCCAGACTCTCCCTTGGAGGAGCTGACCCATGTTGCTTTGAAAGTACCCAATTCATGGATCGTTGGCAATTTTTTTGTGCCATAGTTTACTCTTAACAATGTTAGTTGTTAAGGAATTATTTGAGGTATGTCATTTTTATAAATTTGTGATTTATATGATCTACGTTTACTAGCTGTTATTGAATTGCTCTGGTTTCAAATGGCCAACCATTTGGTGGGAAAAAAAGCACTAAATAAGTCATTAAAATTTTTAAAAAAATATTTGTGTGTGTATGTGTGCTTGCTTGCCTGCAGAGGCCAGAAAAGGATGTCTGGCGTCTTGCTCCACCCTGCTTTACACTCCCTTGAGACAAAAGTCTGGCTGAACCTGGAGATTGGCCAGAACCAAGGAGCCCCAGTGATCCTTCGTGTCTTGCTGCCCCTTCGCCCCAGCACTGAGGTTACAGATGCATGTGTGGCCACACCTAGCTTTTTTTTTTTTTTTTTTTTTTTGAGACTAAGGTTTCCTTAATAGCCCCAGCTGACCTGGAACTCACTCTGTAGACCAGGCTGGCCTTGAACTCACAGAGATCCACCTGCCTCTGCCTCCTAAGTGCTAGGATTAAAGGCATGAGCCACCATGCCCAGCTCAAAGACAGTTCTTAGCTACCATGTGGGTGGTGGGAATCAAACCCATGTCCTTAGGGTTCTCTGCAAGAGCAGTCAGCACTGAGGCATCTCTCCAGCCCCCACACCTAGCTTTTTAATGTGGGTGCTGGGGCTTTGAGCTCAGGTTCCCATGCTACATAGCAAGCCCTCTTACTGTCCATCTCCCTAGCTCTGACATTAAAGATTTTAAATAGAAAGTTATCAAGGTATTTGATTTTTTTTCATCTATGATAAACTTTATTTTGATGAGCATTTATTTATTTTGACACAGGTTCTCACTGTGTTACAGGTAGGCCTCAAATTGACTGGTAGAAAGTGCCTGGTTGTACATAGGTATTTTTAGTTGAGTCATGTGAAAAGTTTAGGTAATTTAACAAGACATTGTGTTACCTAATGTGTGAAACCCTGGACTCTATTTCCATCCCCTCAACACCCCCACCCCAAAAATAATAGTGGCTCTGTCCTACAGGGATTGCAGTCCATCCTGTAGGGATTGCGCAGCAGGATTGATTCCCAGCACCTATGTGGTGGCTAACAACTGTTAATAGTTCCAGTTACCCTCTTCTGGAAACATACATGCAGGTGGTGCACATGTACATGCAGACAAAACACTCGTACACATAAAAATAAATGTTAAGCCGGGCGTGGTAGCACAGGTCTTTAATCCCAGCACTAGTGAGGCAGAGGCAGGCAGATCTCTGTGAGTTCAAGGCCAACCTGGTCTGCATAGTGAGTTCCAGGACAGCTGGGACTACAAGGAGACCTTGACTCAAAAGACCAAAAAATAAATAGATTAATTAAAAAATCAGGAGGTAAAGAACTTAGTAGCTTCAGGAAGTCCCTGAACTGACCAGTTTTACTAGCCCTTCCTTCCCCAACTTATATAAACAGATGCTAAGAGACCCTGGACAAGCCAAGCTATCTGAGAGAGATGGAGACCTGCTGAGTTGTCTGGAAGAGGCACTGTCTGACCTGTTCTTTCCAGCTTCTGTGAGCTGTCTCCCATGCTGAGGTGGGCTCTTGGTGACACAGCTGCCTTCCAGTCATTTCTGCTCCTATAAGTAATCCCTCCCCTAGTCCTTAAGTAACCCCAATAAAACTCATGGGGTTCTTGGTCCCTGTTGTGGGTTCATGTCTTTCCAGGAATAATGTTACACAACAGGAACAGGGAAAACAGCTTGTTCTGTGAGGTGCTTGCTATGCAAGGAGGAGGACCTGAGTTTGATTCCCCAGAACAGAAGTGATTCAACCAGGCAAGCTGGTGTATACACTAATCCCACCTCTTGGGAAACAGAGACAGATTAGATTTCTGTGAAAATTAAGGCCAGCATGGTATGCATAGCAAATTCCAGGCCATCCAAGTGAGACCCTGTCACAGTCAACTACAAAACTCACAAGAGACTATAGAGATATGGCTTACTGCTTGGGAGCACTTGCTGCTCTTGCCAAGGACCTGGACTTAGTTCCCAATCTCCGCATGGCCATAAGTAACTCCAGTTCCAGGAGATGATCTGATGCCCGAGATCTGGCCTCAGTGAGCAGGACATGTGTGGTTCACTTTATACTTGCGGGAAAAATACTCATTAAAGAAAAAGAAGATGGGGCTGGAGAGATGACTCAGTGGTTAAGAGCACTGGCTGTTCTTCCAGAGGACCTGAGTTAGCATCTCAGCACCCACATGGCGACTCAGGTTTTTAACTCCAGTTCCAGGGATCCAATGCCCTCTTCTGGCCTCCATGGCTTTCCACAACATGGGTCCCCTTACATATAGGTAGGCAAGACACTTATTCCACATTAAAAAAAAAAAAAAAANTTCTCACACCAAGCTACACCCCTGGAGATGTGGTTAGTCAACCTCAGTGCCAGTTTTTCCACCCAGAAAACAGGCTTAACTTGACCCTGACACCCCAGATGGGCCAGGTGTTCCCATCTGGAGTCAGATCTACCCAGTGGAAAAATAGTGTGCTTGAATGTCACTGAAAGCCATAGTGAGAAGAAAAAGCAACCTGTCCTTTCCTTAAGGATGCTGACCTACAGAGCCATGCCTCCTGCACAGGACCATTTGGAGAAATCAGGGCAGGGCTGCCCCCTGATTTATCAGGAGTCTTCAACTCAATGCCAACAAAAAATTGAGCTGTCAGTCACAAAAGGACTTATTAGCTTCCATCTCTCACTACCAAATTCAGGGATTAATGGAGATGCAAAGTAACCCTGGTCAGGGCCTTCAAAATTTTTTTTCTCACCCAACTTGATGGCACAGGCCTTTATTCCCACCACGCGTAGGCAGATGGAGGTGGAGCTCTGTGAGATGGAGGCTCAGGGAGACCTGTCTCCAAATAAATGTTTTTATCTTGTGGCGAGATAGAGGGCTCGTAGTGAGTAGCACTTACACTTCTAGAGAAATCAAGGGGTTTGGTTCCCCAGCACCTACACTGGGCAACTCACAACTACCTATAACACAAGCCTCATGGGATCTGATAATCGCACTTAGCCCCCTCACATATGCACACAAAACAAAAACAAAAAAAAAAAAAAAAAAAATAATAAATCCATTACATTTTTAATTTTTTGAGTAGAGGGTTTCCATTAGGCCAGGCTCATCTCAAACTGACTATACTAAACACTCGAAAACCACCAATGTGCCCAGCGTGATGTGGGCACTGGGGACTGAACTAAGAGCTTCACGACAGACTAGATAAGCTCCTACCAACTTACTCTATTGTCACCTAGTTTTTGTTGGTTGTTTCTGTAGACCTGTAGACCTGGCTGGCTTGAACCCACACCCCAGGCTAGCCCTCAAATTGTGAGCTACTCCTTCCTCTGCCTTCCAGCTATTGGGATCACAGGTGTGAGCAAACACCAAGTTCTGGACCAGGAACTTTCCACTCCGAGAATGAACATGTGTCAGAAATTGGGACGACATACAGCCTAGAGAGGCGATCACTGTGGCCATCAACAGGGCGACTTGGTTTCAGGGTGCCATCATGTGGATGTGGGTCTGATCAGTGTTCCATGGAGTCGGGGGTTTTTTTTTTTGTTTTGTTTTTTTTGAGATAAAGGCGTCTTTTTGGTACCCAGCATTAACTAACTAACATAATTGCCTACACCAAAGCCCAGCTTGGATTTACAGCCTCTTACCAACAACTACAATGCTACAACCATGAAAAACTCCCAAGGAGAGGTGCAGTCAGAGTGCTGAGTGCTTGCCTTGGTGCTGACACCCTGCGAGGGACCGTTAGGAAGCACCATGCAAGGGTCATACTGCTGCTTCTAGAAGCACCAATGGTTCAGAGCCCTGTGTGGACAGAGCAACACTACTCCCCCCATTGGTCAATCCCCAGATAAGCCTCAGCCAACAGGACACTCTGTACTTCATCATAGACATGACACTCTTCACGGGAGGTCTTCTTCTTTGTAGGGCCCTCAAATTGGAAGAGTTGATGGAGGACCCAAGTGAGTACAGGGGCCCTCTAAGCCTCTGAAAAGGTTTGCAACTACCTCTCTAGACACACTACTAGTTAGCTCCCAAAGCCTGTACAAGGCTGTAGTCGCACCTGTATATTCCTTGGGGGAAGCTGTGTCTCCATTCTTGAAGAACTTGATTGTAGGGTAGCCGCGGACACCATACTGCTGAGCCAGGTCAGACTCTTCTGTGGCATCCACCTTTGCAAGTCGGATCTCAGAACCTTCAGCCTTCAGTTTGCAGCGGCTGGCAGATTCTGTCTTGGTCCAAGCTTGCATGACCACACCATGGGGGCATCTGAGAGAAATAATGCTTCCCTCGATCTCAGGGTCAACACAACTGTCCCTTTCTACTTTGTACTGAATACCCCTTAAGTACAGGGTTTTTATCACAATAACCAAGATAACCCCTCGTAAGGGAATCCTGAGTAGCGGTACTCTTGGGCATATTAGACAAGGGGCTAGGGATTGAACACCCAGCCCCAACCCCTACTTTGCCCTGTGACCACCAGCACAGCAAGACAACCCTGACTTACCATTATCTGCAATAATCAGATAGCCAGGTCCAACTATCCCTAGGACTTCCCATCAAGAATCAACGGAAGGTTAAAAAGCTGATGATCCAGCGCTATACCTAGCAAGAACGTGCCCAACTAAAGCTGTTCTTCGATGCGGGAATGTGACAATCTGTCAAGAAGAGTGCCAGCTGTGCTAGGACCCACACACTTGTAAACAGAAACATAGGCTTTGGATCTGGCTTGTTTCCAGATGGGGAAGCTGTAGCAGGTTAGAGATAGGGCAGGCAGAGTTAAGTGGGGCTGGAAAATCCATTCTGTCTTCCCAACTCACAGAGGGCTCCAGCCATGTGGACGTCGGGCACAAAGAAACCTTCCTGTTGCTCAGCTCCGCAGGCCACCCTCACGGAGCCCTGAACACAATTATTTCTATTTTGAGCAGGAAAGATGCTTTCTGGGAGGCTGGAAGCAGCTAAGCTGACAGTAAGTGAGCCGGGCGAGGAGCATCCCGGGACCCTACAGGCCGTGCTCCCAGGGGCAAAGCCGGCACAGGCCATCGCAGCCCGGGTAGTAGGGTAGCGCTGGGGCGGGCAGGGGCCGCCAGGGGCCTGGGTCGTGAGAGCTGGGCCTCCCGGCCCGTCCCCCGATGGCCCGCCGCGCACACATAAACTCCACCAGCAGGTAGTTGTGCGCCGCCAGCGCCTCCGCGAAGTTGCTCTTCTTCAGCACCAGGACATGGTCCTCTTCCTCGGGGGCGTCGGCGCCCACCCCGGCCACCGAGGCCAGAGCGAGGCACAGCAGAACGCGGCTTAGCATGGTGAACGGGGGCGGCGGGCGGGGCTATTCAGTTGGCGCCGCCGGGACAGCGGAGGCGACGAGAGCGCGCGTCAGTCCCGGCCTCGCCTTTATAAATCCGGGGGCCGGGGACGCGCCCACACCCCCCCGCCCAGCGGCGCGCTCGGGCCATCGTGCTCATGCGCTCAAGGCGCACTGCTATTGGCAGCAGCGTTGCTAGACCCGCCCTCACCTTCATTGGATTGGATTCTTCTAGGCCTCGCCTCGGATTGGACAGGACGCGCGCGCTCGCTCCGTTCTCCAGCCTCTGATTGGCTGTCTCGGAAGAACTTTCTCTTCCTCTACTTCTGACTGGCGACTTTTTCCCACACCTTCCGCAGGTCTAGAATGGCTGCGGCGTTCAGCGGCCCGCTCCGCGCGGATCCTGATTGGCCGAGCGGGCGCGCACCCCGCGCGAGTCTTGGTGGAACGTGGCAGGGGGCGGAGCTACGCCTGCGCCTCCGAAGCCCCTCGTGTTGCATTCTGACTGGACCGCGTCTCCATGCAGGCACCGCCCTCAGGGATGCCCGCAGGACGGTGGGCTGAAGCAACTTCCGGCGAGCGTGCAGCCCGTGTGGCACCTGTTTTTCGGTGCTGTTCCTCTGCAGTGCGAGCCTGTGGGCCCTGGGTGCGGCGCTTCGGGCGGCCTCTCGCGCCCGGTGCGACCCACAGTGTCCCCGCTCGTTGCTAGTTTCCCGGGACTCAGGCCCGTGCGCGGGAATGCTGCTCCTGAGACAAAGCTGTGGGGAGGAGTTCCTCCGGACCACCTCGGAACCAGGTCGTTGGGGGAGAGCCCGTCTTCCCGCGATTCAGCTGTTTACTACTGGTTACGTTGAAAGGGTATCGCTCGTACGAGTCGGGAGTACCGTTGAACTTCTATGCTCCTGATCGAGCCAGGAGCTCGAAGGACCTTTCCTTCTGCATTCTGCCCCAGACTTCCCAAGTGGCGCTGACTACTGCCATAGCCTCCTCCCACTGCTCCATCCCATTTTGCAAACTCATCTCAAAATCTTTGTCGCTTTAAACCATCTCCTCTGAGTGCTCGCTACTGCTAGCACTTCCCTTGCAGATAACACGAGCCGGACGTTTTAAGGCTACGCAAAGAACGAGACAACTCCCATTGGAAAACATGCAGCATTGGCTAATGGCCCTACTTCAAATGGTGGAAGACGGGGCCTTGTGGCTCGGCCTGTTAAATACAGCACGCGGAGGGCAGAGGCATCGAGTTTCTGGAGCCGAGGATAGTCCACCCAACATTTAGGCCAGCATGTGGCTACATAGTTGAGACCCCGAAAGGTGGAAACAAACTTTGTGTTTTGTATTGTTTTCTGAGGTCCTCTGTGCCCCACCCCCATCCTGTAAGTGGAGTAAGGGTCAGAGATACTGTCCTGCCCTCTGGGAGACCTTATGTCTAAAGTGTGACTTTACAGGCCTAGGAGTTTTATGAGCAAGTAAGTCCTGGAGATTGGTGCTTCCTCCCATCTCAGCAGCACTCCTGCCCCGTGCTTTTTGCCTGCTCTTAGCTGAACTGCAGGTACACCTTGCCGGTGGAGATTGCTGGGGGCCTGATGCACTGTCTCCCAGCCATCTATATGCTTCCCTTGATCTGGATTATAAACTGATTTGGGGCCCAAGAAAAAGATTAAGACTTTTTTTGTAATCTTTTTGAGACAAGGGTCTTCCCTGTAGCCCAGCTGTCCAGGAACTCGCGCTCTGTGTAGACTAAGCTGGCCTTGAATCACAAAGATCAGCCTGCCTATGCCTCCCAAGTGCTAGGATCAAAGGGGTGCGCCACCACTCCTGGCTAAAAGACTTTTTTTTTAAATAAAATTGCTGGACGGCTGGAGCAATGGCTCAGCGGGTTAAGAGCCCCCAAGTTGGCTGGATGTCTGGTCTGTCTGAGCTGGAGAAAAGATGGCTCATCGTTCATAACCTGAGACCTCCGGGGGCTTGCAACCCACGGTGTACTTCTGCCATGCAGGCAGTAACTCATACACATAAAATAAGTTTTTAAAAAAAACTGCTGGTCGGGGCTTGAGAGATGCCTCAAAGTTTAAGAGCACCGAATGTCCTTGCAGAAGAACCAGGTTCGATCCCAGCATCCAATGGAGTCTGAGAACCGTCTGTAACGTCCAGTTCCCGGGAAGTCGAGACCCTCTTCTGACCTCCGCAGCTCCAGTTCCAGGGGATTCTGAGACCCTCTTTTGACCTACATGCAGACAGTAGCACTCATCACATACAAAAAACAAAAAAAAAACCTGGGCCTTGTCACAGGCTTTTCCTAAATGTATTCCAGCACTTAAAAGGGAGAAGCTGAGAAGAGCATTTGGGGGTTTTGTTTTTTTTTGGTTTTTTTGTTTTGTGTTTTCAGACAAGTCTTAGCCCGTTTGGCTTGAGAGCTCCTTTGTAAGATCAGGTTTGCCCAAACTTGCAAGCATCCACTGCCCTCTTGGGCCTCTGAAATTGCTGGAATTACAGGCATATTCCACCACACTGCAAGTATCATTGAAGCTGAAACCAAGACTGAGCTATAAAGAATCTTATTAAAAAAAAAAAACTTTAGAAAGTATTTCAGAGTTTAGGTAGCTACATATTAGGGGTGGGATTTGAGTCTGATGAAGACAGCTTCAGAATGTAGAACAAAGCACAAAAGAAAAATGCTGGCAGTTTAAGACACCAGGACCAAGCAGAGAAAAACAGTTCCAGATGCACACCGGACAGGTCACAGTAGATAGGACTGACCTCAGCTTAGCTCTAGTCTGAGCCTGTGGTTGTTAAAGTACCTCAAGGCAGGGAACTGCCCTAACAGGGTAGAGCTGTTGACATTCTGTGAAAACCAAGGTGCCCAAGGTGTACTCTGTCCTGGATGATCACAGACTTTGGGGGTGAGACTGCTGAGATTCTCTGGCCCTCTGGGTTTGTTGAGTGGGGAATACAGGCTGGACCACCTGAACATCTGTGGGTCTGTGGGCCTCAGCAGTGAGGGCAAAACTGTCATCTTTGCTTCCCAAGCCTTGTCCTATGCCTTCCTAGAGCAGCTGCAGGAAGAAGTGGTAGTTTGGACCTACCTAGTGTCCCAGTCCTGAAAGGCCCATGTGGCTGTGACAAACAAGTTCTGGACCTTGGAAATAAACATCCTTGAAAAGAGTCTCCTCCATTGAGCTGTTGAGTAATCGGTTGATTTGGTTAATTCTCTAAGTTCTCAGAACCAAACACTTTATTATTTATTTATTTATTTAGTCTTTTTTGAGACAGGGTCTCCCTGTTAGCCCAGCTGGTACCTGGGAACTCACTCTTAGACCAGGCTGGCCTGGAACTCACAAGAGATCTCACCTGCCTTCTGTTCCCCCAATTGCTTAGGATTAAAAGCTGCCCCATTACAACCCGCTTAAAGATGGTTCTTAGACACAACGTGGATGCTGGGAGACTGAAACCCGGGTCTTCTGCTAGAGCAGTGGGTGCCACCAGGCCCGGCCCAACACTTCCCTTTTACTTTCACAGCTTGTGCTGTTCCAGGAGATGAACGCAAGGTTCCTGCTCCTGGCCTCGGGGTGAGCAGGAAGTGGATGGTGAAAAATGAAGGAAACTGGGCATGGAGTGTGTGAGGATGGAGGCTCAAAAAGGGTGAGAATCCAGGAAAGTGCAAGGACAAGTGCTGGGCAGGGAAGGATTTTCTAAAGTAAAATGAGCATGAAATTAGTTAGCTACATTCTAAAGCTGACCACTCATTAATTAGCACTAGCCACAACCTGAGACCCTCCTCAGAAGGAAGCCTGTGTGGAGGTGGCTGAGGAGGTAGAAGCCTGGGGTTCTTGAAAGCCATGGACAGAGGAAGGTAAGAGGTAAGGGGGAATGGCCTGGCTTGTAGGGGCATGGCCATACAAACAGATTGGGGCATGACAGGAAGAATCAGGTTAGACTTGGGACCTGAGAAACATGCCATGGAACTTGTGAGGCCATGGTGTGTTAGCCTGCAACGGGAGGAGTCAGAGCAAAGTCCTAGCTGTTGGCTGGCACCTTGGCACTTAGAGTCTGAGTTCACACACTTACCAGGCTAAGAAAATCCGAGAGGGCCAGGCGTGGTGCTAAAAAAAACGAGAGGGCCAGGTCGGGGTGGCGCACACCGTATAATCCTAGCATCTTAGGAGGCAGGCAGGGGTCTCTGTGAGTTCAAGTCCAGCCCTAGGTTCTACAGAGTGCGTCAACGGCATGGGGCTAGTAAGGAAACCCTAGTCTCAAAAAGACAAAAAAAAAAAAAAATCAAGAAGATTGCTTGTTGTTCCAAGTGCGTGAACCTCAGCAGCCCTTGTGTGATAAACAGAATTGCTGACATCAGAGAAGTAAGCTTTTAAGGATGAGCTAATGGAGTCGCCTGTGTGGCAGCAAAGCCCCAGGGAAGGGCTTCACCCTGCCCCTGCCAGGGCCTGCCTGATGGTTGGGGCCAGCAACAGTCCTGAGAGAATCAACGATTGGGCTGCTCACTACAGGGGGCTACTACTGTCAGGTTAGTGTCCTACAGAGGGTCAGCCCTGGTATCCACTTCTCTGTATCTCCTGTGGAGTTGGTAAAGATGGCTGAAGGTGGCCACTGGCCTGAGGGAGCTGCCCTACTTGGATGTCAGTGACAAAGCAAAAGGACATTGCCTGGTCAGCTGGCAACAAACTCAGAGAAAGGTTCATCCCACTGCTAAGCACCAGGCCTGTGGTGGGCCCAGAGACATGCCTGGGGCCCCTAGGGCAGCATCCGACCACCTCCCAGCTGCCTGAGTGGAAGATAGAACCACTTTCCTGAATGGTCCAGACATGGAGGCAGGCTTAAAAGCTGTCATCGGCTGGGCGTGGTGGCACAACACCTTTATCTGCACTTGGAGGGGTGGGAGGCGAAGGTGGAATCCTTTGTGAGTTCAAGGCCACCCTTTTCTACAGAGCCAGTTCCAGGAAAAAAAAAAAAAAAAAAAAGACCCTGTCTCAAAGAAGGACAAAAAAATAAATGTAAAATAAAATAAATATTTTCATGCGAGTGCGGTTTTTGTGGCCTCAGTCTTTAATCCCATCACTGGGAGGCAGAGGTAGGTGGGATCTCTGTGTGGTTCAAGGCCCACCGGTGTACAGAGCGAGTCCTGACTCCTGTAGCCAAAAGGGAGACCCTGTCCCTCAAAATACCAAAAAAATGGAATAAAACTAAAAAAAAAAAAAGCTGTCATCAGGCCCAGAAGTGGATGTGTTGATGGAGGCATGGCTCAACAGTGAGAGTCTGATCTGCTCTTCTCGAGGACTTGAATGTTGGTTTCCATGGCCAGCATCTGCAACTCCAGCTCCAACTTCCAACAATTCCGGTGTCGGTAGGCGCAAACCCAAGAGGCCCCCGCTGCCCCCCCCTGCCCCCTACACATTAATTTTATTTGTTTTATTTTTTATTTTTGGTCTATTTCTAACAGGGTCCCCTGTAGTCCCATGCGTGTCCTGGAACTCACTCGTGTAGACCAGGCTTGCCTTGACTCACAAAGATCCCTGAAGCCTTCTGCTCTTCCTCCCAATTTTATGATGTAAAAGGCTTTCGCCACCACTCCTTCTGCTTGTTTTTTTTTTTGTTCCTTACACATAATTTTAAAGAGGAGGTGTTCCTTGTCTCTGTAAGGGCAGGTAGGGGTGGAACAGGAATGAGAAGCTACAGGATGGTTCAAACAGGCAAACAATGCTGCCCCCCTTTGGTCACTGCAGACATGGAAGATGTTAAGCAGGATCTGATGCTCTGCTGGACAGTGAGGCTTTCCTTGTTCTGATCTAAGCTTCCATGTGGTCATGGACCTAGGCCACTTTAGCACTGGAGTGGAGTTGCAGGCCACTGTCTCCGTCAGACTTCCTGTTCCAGCCAGCCTGGCCACACAAACATGGGACCTCTCTTCACCGGGCGGGCTTACCCGTGGGGGTTGGGACCAACCTCAAGGTCCTGGTCATCCAGCTGAATCAGAATTTCCCAATGCCCAAAATGAGCCTGTAAGTGTGGGTGGCGTGCAGGGCTCTACTGGAGACCAACCAACCACACACTAGTGAAGTTTGTGGAGATGCAGACCAAAACCCAAACATTTTGAATATCCAAGTCCTAAAGCTGTGATCCAGAACTCCCACCGTGCCAATTGCCTCCAAGATTTTACATCTTTATTATTATTCTACGTGCATTATGTAAGTGCATCCATGTATCCAGTGCCTGCATGGGCCAGAAGAGGGTATCTTAGGTGCTGAACAAACCCATGTTCTCTGCAAAGCAATCAGTGCTCTTTCTTTATTAAAGCCATCTCCCTCTCCAGCCCCAGTGTGGTGTGTGTTGTAGTATGATCTTCTTGGAAGATACTTAAACTCAGAGACCCCCAGTGCTGGGATTAAAGGTGTACATCACCATACCTGGTACCTAGTGTATGGTGTTTTTGATTTTGTGCACCTGTGTTGTGCAAAGCCCCAGAGGCAAGAAGAGGCGGTTGGATTCCCCTGGAACGGGAGTTAAGACAGTTCTTAGCTGCAGTGTGGGGTGCTGGGGATCAACCCAGGTCCTCTGCAGAGCAGTCGGCACTCCCTTAACCACTAGGCCCTCTCCATCCCTAAATTTTTTTTATTAATATTGTATGAAGGTACTGTCTGCATGCAGGTTCTTGCAAACCACCCATGTCGTGCAATGCCTTTGAATTCAGAATATGGCATCGAGATTTCGCCTGGAACTGGAAGTAAGACAGGTCTTAGCTGGCCATGTTGGTGCTGGGATCAAACCCAGTCCTCTGCAATAGCAGTTTGCACTCTAAAACCGCTAGGCCATCTCTTCCAGGCCTTGTTTTTGGTCTTTTTCAGACAAGGTCCTCTCCCCTTGTAGTTCCAGCTGACCTGGAACTATGTATACCGGAGGACTTTGAACTTGTAGAACTGCTGCCTCTGCCCTACCCGCATGGCTAGAATTAGTGTGTAACCACCATTGGCCCCGATGGGATCTGGTAACCTTTTTTTTTTTTTGAGGCAGGGGGTCTCCCGGTAGTCACACCTGGCCCAAAACTCTGGAGGACCAGCCTTGCCGGTGATCACAGAGACCCACGCTCCTCTGCCTCCTAAGTGCATGATTAAAGGTGGCACCACCATGCCGGACAAACTTTAGAATTTCTCAGACCTACAGGAGTCAGCACAAGGCATATGGAGTGGTTAGCGACAGAGCCACCAACCCGGAAGGGCAGAGTGGTGACCAGAGGAAGCGTCGTAGCTTCCCCATTCCCCCCTCTACTGGGGTCTTATTCATCCCAAACCACCCCCAACACAATGCAGCAGAGACCCCAGACGCCTTCATGTATGTTTTATTTCCAGAGTCAAAGAGAAGCAGGGTACTGGCTCCTCGTCCTTTCAATAGTCCTGGGCGCTTGGCAGACACGAGCGGGTCAGTTTATGTGGGGGTGAGGCACAGGAACATCTGCCCAACTGGGTGCAACGTTATTCTCCCACATTTTTTTTCTTGCTTGTCCAGGAGGGGTCCTAGCCCAGGGATGGCACTCAATAGCCAGTGCAGAGGTCATCAGTCCCGCCTGCCCCAATGGATTCAATAAATACTGACAGGGGTCCATTCACAGTTTTCGCATTCCACAAGTGCCCAATTGATACAATAAGTGAAGTGGTCGGCAACTGGCTTCGTCTCTCGGTCTCTCTTGTGGTAAACAAGGGCTCCGAGTGCCTACCCTTAAGACAGAGAAGGCAGAGGGATGAACCCAACCCTGCCTCCAAGATGGGGGAGCATTGATTTTTGTGGCAAACTTGACCTTCCACTAGCTATGGAAGCCACCACCCTAGCCCTTGCCACATGGATGGGAAGAGCCCCCGAGCTGGCCAGGCCTGCAGGAGCAACAGCAGCACACCCAGGCCTCCCTGGGTGGGTCACCAGGATGAGGATGACAGACAAGGCGAGGACAGGGGAGACCACATGCTCATGCAGACAGGGAGTTAAGAGTTAGCGACGGCCCCCAGTACACGTTCCACATGTTAAGGCATCATGGTTAGACAGTGACTGACAAGTGATGAATGACCTGGCCAGGGAGTGGTGGGGCGAGAGACCAGCCAGCCTTGGCCCCTACTGTGTAAACCGCTGAGCTGTGGGGCAAGACAAAGTTGTCTGGTGGCACCCCTACAGTGTTTTCTGTTTTTTCCCTTCGAGAGCCAGGGCCAACCAGGGCCCATGAAGTAAGAGAATACGGAACCGGAGGACACAGAGCAGTTGGAGACTTTGTGGGGTCCCTCCCCATGCACAGGCAAGAAGCAGCAATGTTACACAAGACCACAGGGGCCTGCATGCAGGAGGTGGGAGGAAGGGCAAGCAGCTCTTCTGCCTGCCCTGGTGGACCAGGGAGGAATAGCAGGGGAGGGTCCTGTCAGCACTTTGGTTTGGGTAGGATGGGGTGGGGTGGGGCATGTCGGTCCTCTGTCTGTCCGTCGCCCTGCCCGCCTCCCAGATGGGGCTCAGTCCTTCCAATCCTTTTTGATGGTGAGATTCCACTCCCAGGACAGGTGGTCAGTCTTGTCATCGTCTGTGAAGCGTTACTTGTATGTTTGTATCTTCCCGAGCCAGCATGCCTTTCTGTGCCTCCTCCCTGTGTCAGGAACTCATACTCTTCTGCCCGAGGCCCATAGCTCCCAACCATGTAGTCAGTCTTGTCAACTGTGGGACAGGAAGTGCATCAACACCGGTGATATTAGCCCCTCCCAAACCTATTAGTTCCCCCCTTTACTGGGTGGCCTTCACTCACTTCTTGACGCCTTTTCCTGGATGTGTGCTGGATTTACTCATGTCCCGACACTATCGGCTCTGGTTGACCTTTGGGGACCCAAAAGTAATGGTCAGCTGGTCCTCAGTACTACTCCCTACTACTTTACTCCCCCTTTCTCCGGCCCTCATTCTCCAACCTTACCCGGAAAAGAGATTTTTATCAGTTCCGTACTCCCACACCCTCCTTCTCCAAACGACCTGTTTCTTGAAGCTCTTCTGATCACCTGTTTGGGGGAAGGGTCAGCAGTCTGTCTCAGAAGCTACGCTCCACCCCCCTTTTCCAGCCCTTTCCTCACACAAATCGAGAACTGAGAACACCTGGCTGCACTTCCCCACTGATCCACCAGAGGGCACCAGTACAGGAAATTATTTTTAGGGGGAGCGGCAGGATGCCAGCTGGCCCCACCCAGGCCCTCCAACACCCACTCACCTGTCAGGTCCAGTTCCAGAGGGCCCGGGGAGGTGCTGCACACCAAGGTCAGGCGGGTCACAATGACATTGGGGACACTGGGGTCTGGGAAGTGGTGACAGTGCATTAAAGCCCCGCCCCTTAGAGCTTTCCAATTCCCTCCCAGGAGAGGTGTGGGCTGGAAGAGGCCTGGTAGGGTGGCAGACCAGGGCCTCAAGATCCTGCAGCCCACTCACCAGCAGAGACGGCCACACGGCCCAGGAGAGCTTCCTTGTACTTGCGCAGGCTCTCATCGTCCTTGTCCAGTTCCTGGATCTCCTGGATGCTCTTCTGGGCTGGGGGCTTGTAGTTGACGGAGTGCTCGTCCTCCTCATTCTCTGCCGCTATCTGAGCCAGTTGCTCCGCTGTGGGCTCCTGTTCTGCCATACTCACTTTTAGACTGTGACACCTGTGGGTGGGGCAGGAACAGACCTGTCACAGGACGGAGGCAGCCTAGCCTGCACAGACCCGGCACCTACAGGCAGCGATGGAACAGGTAGCCAAGAGGAGGTGCACTTTCTGAGCAGGTGGTCAGGTGGCTGCTGTCACCACCCAACTCGAAAGGTCCACTTGAGAGAGCCACACCCCAGTGTCAAGAAACAAAACGGAGGGCCACGGCCTGTTCGTCCGAAAAGCAAACACCTTCCCTTCCATCAAGACCTCCGGATCCACCCGGCTGACACAAAACTACATCCCTCGGGTGCTGCTGGGGCCCCTAGCTGCTCAGGCCCTGGCCCTAAGGCACTCCTGGTGCACCACGGGCAGCAGCTCGCTACAAGAGGATGCTCTGTCTCAGGCATGTGCAGGACAAGGGTCTGTTCTGCTCCTGCCACCGGAGTATACCATCCTAAGGCCAACCATAAATACAGCAAGACCGTCCTCACGCCTGAGGATCTGCGGTTCCAACTTGGGAGTGGTGCAGCGCTTGCAAATCTCAAGATCCTCTTTCCAGGACCGGACCCGGGTGCATTTCTCGGCTGACGATGGGGTCCCCAGGTCCCGCGGGGGTCCAGGCGAAGCCCAGGCCGCAGGGCCACCGTGGATCCCTCCAGGCCGCGGCTCTCCCACAGGGCCCCGCCCGAGCCCGCTGCGCGTGGCCGCCGGCGACAGCATCCAGGGCGCGGCCGGCACTTCCGCAGGGCCCGCAATCCCAGCAGGGCTGGGCGGGGCTGGCTGGGGGAAGACTCCGGGTCGCGGCCCACTACCGAGCCCCGCCCGCGCGTCCGTGAGATGTGGTCCTTCCCGTTCCCCGCCCATCCCATCCCCATCGCCCACCGTCTGCAACGCTTCTGTGAGCGTCCCTTCACTCCCCTGGGCCGCCCTTCCGCACAAAAAGCCTCCTGCCTCCCGCCTCCCGCCTCCTTCCCTCCTCCTCCTCGCTCAGCCACGTCAGCTTATTCTTGTAGTACCTAGCTCCGCTCTCGTGCTCCCATCCCTCACCAAATTTAACGAACGTACGTCCTCCACCCGCACGCCTGTCCGTGAACGGGTCAGCTCTTCCGGGGTCACGCGACTTCCGCTCTCCCGGGCGGGGTCGGCCTGCGCATGCGCGTCTCGGGGCGCGGGCCGGACCCGGCCGCCATTTTGCACTAAGCCTCGTGGGCGCGTCCGGCTTGTGGTGGCTGCGCGTCGTGCCCTACTCGGGACATCTTTGCAGTGTATGTTTGGGAGACTAGGACGTTTCCTTCCGGGCGGGGCACCATCAGGGCCGTTTGGGTGATGCCCTCCGTGCCCAGGCGGTTCTCAGTCGCCCTGTCAGGGCCCTGTCCATTGTCCCTGGTCAGAGGAACAGGGCTCAGTTCCCGGCTAGGGCAACGCCTGGTAACCGTGTTGCCTGGGGCATGCCCTGTGCATCTTCGGTGCACGCCTGGTGCACTTCCCACCCCGGCGGCAGTTCGGGGATGCTCTGTGTGCAACGCTCCAGGCTGGGCACCTGCTTTGGAGAAACTGCGTCCTAGAAGTCCTAGGTCCACCTTCAGGCACAGCCAAGCCCGAGACCATGCAGAACTCCCCCTTGGGCCTGCAGGCCCGCGCCTACGTGACTACTACCGGGTCTGCTGCGAGTAGGTGTTTGTGGAACCCCAGCCCACAGTCGCCGGAAGGCATTCTTGACAATAGATAGAATGGCTTCTTTGGAGGAGCATCTCCGTGTTTTTCTCAGTCGCGCTGCACGAGAATGCATGGAATGTGCAGACTTCAAGCAGTGTTTTTACTGTGTCGTGAGATCTCCCCAGTTGCTTCAGAGGCGTCCATGCTAGAGGAACAGGCTGCTTTTCGTTAAATGAAGTGCTTAAAAGTGTGGGTTAAAATTTTCTCACACACGGGGGTGAAGAGATGGCTCAGACTTAAGGGCTGACCGCTGTTGCCCAAGGTTCGATTCCCAGCATCATGGCAGCTAACAACTGTCTAATTATAGTTCCAAGGGTTCCGATGACCTTTCTGCCTCCGTGGGCATTGCAGGACGCAGGAAGCACTTACATGCAAGCAGAACACGAATACTAAAAAAATATATAAAATATCCAGAACATCCATTTCCTTCATTCGCTTATTGGCTGTATACCCAAAGGTGAAACTTGAGGGCTGGAGAGATGGTGCCTATGGTTAAGAGCGCCCTACTGCTCTTGCAAAGGAAACAAGTTCGATTCTCAGCACCCAAATAGCAGCTGAGAACCGTCTGGAACTCCAGTTCCAGGAAAATCTACGCCCGCGTCTACCTCCGCGGCATTGCAACACAGTGCACAGACCCTACATGCAGACATTACCTTCATTAAAGAAATAAATAAATAAATAAATAATAAGAAATAATAAATAAATAAGAAATGAGGGCAGTTGGATTCTCTGTAGTTAAGGCCAGCCTGGTCTTCATGAGTGAGTTCCAGGACAGCCAGATCTAAAGGGGAGACCCTGTCCTCAAAAAGACCAAAAAAGATGGGGCTGGAGAATGGCCTACGTTAAGATCGCCGCCGCTCTGCAGAGGACCCGGGTTTGATCCCATCACCCACATGGCGCCGAAGAACCGTCCTGACAACTCCAAGTCCAGCTAACTCCATTTCCATGGAATCACGATACCCTCTCTGACCTCCGCGCTGTGTGACGATGGGCCACAACTTTGCATGCAGACAGTACTTTATACACATACCAGAATAAATAAATATAAAAAAAATTAAAAAAAAAAAAAGAAAAAAAACAAAGACCAAAAAAGAAAAAAGACTTGAGCCGAGTCAGTAAGTTAGCAACTCCTGTAATTCCACCAGCACTCAGAGGCAGCGGATGCACTGGTGATTTTTTTTCAGTCAACCTGGTCTGACAAGAGCAAGTGGCCAGGAAACGGATGAGCTACAGGAAGACCCTGAATTTTTTTTTTTTTTTTTTTTTTGAGACAGCCTCTAGCATCTCCCTATATCCCCCAGCAGGCCTTGAATCATCCTGTAAGCCAGGCTGGGCTTGGAACTCACAGAGATCCACCGTGCGCCTCCCAAGGTAGGTTGAAAGCAATGTAACCAACACCCCGGCTAAAGAAGTTCTTCTGCCATAATGGCCTGCTGGGAATCGGCCCAGGTGCATCGTGCAAGAGCAGTCGGTGCTCTTAACGCATTGACCATCTCTCCAGTCCCAGAGAACCAGTCTGTAAAAAAGACCAAAACGTCAGCGTGGTGGCACGCACCGCCTTGGGATTCTAGCACTTGGGGAGGCAGAGGCAGCGGATCTTTGTGAGTTCAAGGCCAGCCTGGGTCTACAGAGCCCATTTTTCCAGGACGCGGGGGCTGAGACAAAAAGGAGACCCTGTCTCGAAAGACGAAAAAAAAAAAAAAAGACCCAAAACAAGGGGGCTGGAGAGATAGCCTAGCAGATAAGAGCTCCATCTGCTCTTGCAGAGACAGGGGATTTTGATCCCCAGCACCCACAATGGCGCTGAGAACCGTCTTTAACTCAGTTCAGGGGAATCTAAAGACCCTCTTCTGACCTCCAAGGATTGCACGACACGGGTGTACAACCTACATGCGACATTACATTCGTACACATACGAAATAAAAAAATTAAAAAGACCAAAAACAAAACAAAAACTGAAATGCCGATGTGATATTTCTGGCCTTATTCCATCCACCATTTGGGAGGCAGAAGCACAGGATCTCTGTGTGAATTCAAGCCGAGTCTGGTCGAGGACAGCTGGGGCTACAGGGTCAAAAAGATCAAAAAAATAAACTTTGAGGAGCTGGAGAGATGGGCTGCTCAGTGATTAAGAGTGCTAACTGTTCTTGCAGAAAGACAGGGTTGGGGGGGGGCGGGAGATCCGCTCACAGAGTGCTAACACCATCCTAGACTCCAAAAGCGGGGCGTGTGGCACAAGCCTTTAATCCCTAGCACTTGGAAGGCGAGATGCATGCGGGATCTTTTGAGTTCAAGCCAGCCCTGGTCTACAGGGTGGTTCCAGGACAGCTGGTGGTACAGGGAGAACCCTGTCGCGAAAAGACAAAAAAAAAAAAAAAAAAAAAAAACAGACCCAAACAGTCGTCTAGTTTTCCTCCTGAAGATTTGGTTCCTTCCAAGGATTCAGTTCCTGCAACTCAGACTCCACCTCTCCATAAACCATGAGAACACCTCAGTGGCTTTCCTAAGGGCAACTTCAGACCTGGGGGGAGCAGGCTCTTAGGGGAAGCTACAGAGTTTTCTTAGCTTAAGCTCACAAGAGCCATCCATTCTGCCCTGCTCTGAAGGACAGCATTAGAAATCCCATGGGCCAGTGCTAGAGATGGTTCATCAGTCAGGAGCATTTGTTGAGGCCTCGGGTTTGGTTCCTCTGGTTCCTAGCACCCAAAGGCCAGTTACAAGAGTTCATCATCTCCAGAGGTATCTGATTCCTCTTGCTGACATCTGGCCAGTAACTGAATCAATGTGGTGCACTTGATTCCAATTTTTTTTGTTTTTTTTTTGTCCATTTTGAGAACAAAGGTCTGCCCTTTCAGTCCCAGCTGGCCTGGCGCCTCTATGTTATAGACCAGGCTGGTTTGAGATCTCACAGAGCAGTGCGGTGCTGCCTCTACCTCCCACAGTGCTAGGATAAAGGCAGCACCACTAAACTCAGCTAATTTTTTTTTTTTTTTGTTGTGCCTTTTTGAGACAGGGTCGTCCCCGTACCTGCAGCGTGTCCTCAAACTTGCTATGTATGACAGGGCTGGCCTTTGAACTCAGAAGAGATCTCCTCAGCTTGCCTGGTCCTGAGTGGGGCGTGGGATTGCAGACACTGTGCCAATATACAGGCGTGTGCCCCCACGAAAAACCAGCTGACAAATTATTATTATTTTTTGGTCTTTTTGAGACAGGGGTCTGCCTTTAGTCCCAGTTTGCCTGGAGCTCCTGCTGGGATTAAAGGCATGCGCCACCACACCTGGCCCCCTGACCGACAAATTCTTAAAATTTGTTTCTAAAGCTGGGTGTTAGTGCCGGGCGTGGTGGCGATGCCTTTATCCTGCACTTGGGAGGCAGAGGCAGGTGTCTTTTGTGAGTTCAGGCCACCTGTGTCTACAGAGGAATTCACGGACAGCTAGGGTACAGGGTGAGACTGTCTCGAAAAGACAGAACAAAAAAAAAAGTGGTGTGAGTGATGTGGTCTGATGCCATGCCTTGATTCCTACACTTGGCAAGATGCTTGGAGGAGTGATCTTTGTGAGTTCAGGCCAGTTGGTCTGAAGTGAGTTCAGAACAGCTAGCACTACAGGGAGAATCTCTGTCTGGAAGACCTACCACAAAATGTATATGTTTCTTTTTTTTTTTTTTATTTTTTTTTTTTTAATTATTTTTATTTATTCTGTATGTGTATGATTATGTTATGTCTGATGCAATTGTGAACCGTCGTCGTGCAACGCCGCGGAGGTAGAAGAGGGTTCTTGGATTCCCCTGGAACTGGAGTTCTCCGTGGAATTGGAGTTTCGCGGTGCTTAAGCCGCCATGTGGGTGGGCTGGGGATCAAAAACCGGCGTCCTCTGAAGAGCTGTCGGCGCCTTAACCGCTAGGCTATATCTCAAGCCAATTATATTGTGTTCTATAAGGAAGATGGCTCCAGTAGGATTAAGAGTGAATGAATGTTATGCAGAATATCGCAGGCTTTGACGCAACACTGGCAGCTTCACAAATGTCATAACTCCAGTGTTTATAGGTGTCGCTTCGGCTTGCCTTTTTGTCTCACAAGAAATTGCAGAATTGTACAACACAGGTGTGCTTCACCACACATCGCAGGCAACTACATATCCTAAAATAAAAAATTTAAAAATTTAAAATGGCTTTTAAAATTTTTAATAAACATGTTTTTAATATATTTTTCTTTTTTTTTTTTTTTTTTTGTTTTTTTGGTATTTTTGGAGAAGGGTCTCCCTGTGCCCATTTTGATTGTCCTGGATTCAGTTGCTTGCATGTAGGTAGGTTAAGCTGTGTATGACCTGCATCGTGCGATGGCATTTGCTGCGGAGTAGAGAGGGCCTCAAAGTCGATTTCCCTCCGGAATGGAGTTATGTATTAAAGCAAGGTTGCGTGTAGCCACCATGTGTGGTGAACTGAGAATCAAACCCAGGACCCTAGCAGAGCTGTCGTACCTCTTAAACTGTGAGCCATTCTTCCATCCCCCATCTGTTTGAATTACTTTTACAATAATATTTTATTATTAACATGTATGAGGTCATTGGCATGTGCCATGTGTGGATAAGTTTACCTAGTGTTGTACTTCTGCTTATGGAGGTCAGAAGAGATGTTAGATCCACTGCGAACTCGGCAGTTTCAGACATTTATAGTCACCATGTGGGTGCTGAAACAAAAAACCGCGGTCCTCTGAGGCGCAGTCAGTGCTCATAGTGGCTCTTTCATATTTATTTTTTGTGTATTGGTTATTTCCTGCATTTGAGTCCACAGTCATTGCAATACCAAGGAGGTGAGAAGGTGGCTTCAGATTCCCCTGGAACATTAGGTTCGATGTGATTGTTAGCGCACCATATGATGCTGGAACTACAGCCTTCCTCAGTCCAAGTGCAGCCAGCAGCTATTAACACCTGAAGCCATATCTTCCAGGCCCAAGAACCTATTTTTTATTTATTTTTACTCTTTTATTTTTTTAGTCTTTTGGAGAGACGGTTGTCCCTGGAGCCCAGCTGCTTGACACTCATTGTAGACCAGGCTGGCCTTGAACTCACATAAGATCCGCCAGCCTCTGCCTCACAACTTAGGATTTAAGGCAATGTGTCACCAGGCTTTATGTTATTTTATTGATTTTATTTTATTTATTAATTTATTTATTTATTTATTTTTGTCATTTATTATAGACAAGGGTCTCCCTGTACCCCCAGATGTCCTGGAACCACTCTGTAGGCAGGCTTGCCTAATACTCACAAGACGTCCGCACCGTCCCTGCCTCTGCCTCGGAGTGCTAGGAATTAAGCGTGCGCCACCACGCCCGGCTTTAGGTTAAGTTTTTGACCTTGGAACCAAGCATTCTATGCCTAGTGAGCCATCTCCCCAGCAACTCTCCCATTAGTTCAGAGTAATCTGTGCATGTGTGATTCATGAGGAGGGGTTAGGGGTGCACGCAAGTGTTGTGCACTCATTGTACAAGCATGTGGGAGGTCAGAAGGAGGCTAAGATCCCTTGGAACTGGAGTGAGAGTATGGGTGGTTGTTGTAGCTGCCATGTTGGGTGCAATGGACCAAACCCAAGTCCAGTCCTCTGCAAGAGCAGCCAAGTGCTCTTAACCATCCAGCCATCTATCTCTAGCCCTTTATTTTTAATTTTTTTTTTTTTTTTTGGTTCTTTTTGAGGACAGGGTCTCCTGTTAGCCCCAGCTGTCCTGGAACTCACTCTGTAGACCAGGCTGGCCTTGAACTCACAAAGATCTGCTCCTGCCTCTGCCTCCCCAACGTGCATAGGATTTAAAGGATTGCGCCGTTGTGCCCGGGTTTTTTTTTTGTCTTTTCGAGACAGGGTCTCCCTGTACCCCCAGCTGTCCTGGAACTCACTCTGTAGACCAGGCTGGCCTTGAACTCACAAAGATCCGCCTGCCTCTGCCTCCCAAGTGCTAGGATTAAAGGCTTGTGCCACCACGCCCCGCTTTTGGAGTTATGGATGGTTGTTAGCCACTCTGTGGATGCTGGGATTCCAGCCCCCCCCCAACCCGTGTCTTCTGCAAGAACAGTTAGCACTCTTAATCACTGAGCCATCTCTGCAGCTCCTCAAAGTTTATTTTTTTGATCTTTTTGACCCTGTAGCCCCAGCTGTCCTAGACCAGACTCGGCTTGAATTCACAGAGATCTGCCTGCTTCTGCCTCCCAAATGGTGGAATTAAGGCCATGAAATATCACATCCGGCATTTCAGTTTTTTGTTTTGTTTTGGTCTTTTTAATTTTTTTTATTTTCGTATGTGTATGAATGTACTGTCTGCATGTAGGTTTGTACACCTGTGTCGTGCAATGCCTTGGAGGTCAGAAGAGGGTCTTAGATTCCCCTGGAACTGGAGTTAAAGACGGTTCTCAGCCGCCATGTGGGTGCTGGGGATCAAATCCTGGTCCTCTGCAAGAGCAGATGGCGCTCTTATCTGCTAGGCTATCTCTCCAGCCCCTTGTTTTGGTCTTTTTTTTTTTTTTTAGTCTTTTCGAGACAGGGTCTCCTTGTAGCCCCAGCTGTCCTGGAACTGGCTCTGTAGACCAGGCTGGCCTTGAACTCACAAAGATCCGCCTGCCTCTGCCTCCCAAGTGCTAGAATCAAAGGCGTGTGCCACCACGCCTGACTGTTTTGGTCTTTTTAAGACGGTCTCTGGGACTGGAGAGATGGTTCAATGGTTAAGAGCACCGACTGCTCTTGCAGTGCACCTGGGTCCGATTCCCAGCAGCCATATGGCAGCTAAGAACTGTCTTTAGCCGGGGTGGTGGTACATGCCTTTAATCCTACACTTGGGAGGCAGCAGGTGGATCTCTGTGAGTTCAAGCCCAGCCTGGTCTACAGAGTGACTTCCAGGCCTGCTGGGGCTATAGGGAGATGCTGTCTCAAAAAAAAAAAAAAAAAAAAATTCAACATCAGTCAGGTGTTGTGGCACATGCCTTTAATCTCAGCGCAGGAGACTGAGGCGGGCTGATCCAGCTGATTGCTGTGAGTTCTAGCCACCTGATCTACATAGCAGGTTCCAGGCCTGCTGGGGCTATGGGGATACTGTGTCTCAAGAAGACCAAAAAAAAGTGTTCAATTTCAACATCAGGGCTGGTGGGACAACTCAATGGTTNGCCCATGTCACACAATGCCGCGGAGGTCAGAAGCGGGCATCGGATTCCCCTGGAACTGGAGTTCTCCTGGAATTGGAGTTTCAGACGGTTCTCGGCCGCCATGTGGGTGCTGGGGATCAAACCCGGGTCCTCTGCAAGAGCGGTCGGCGCTCTTAACCGCTAGGCCATCTCTCCAGCCCATCTTTTTTGGTCTTTTGAGACAGGGTCTCCCTTTAGCTCTGGCTGTCCTGGAACTCACTCTGAAGACCAGGCTGGCCTTGAACTCACAGAGATCCACCTGCCTCATTTATTATTTATTTATTTATTTATTTATTTATTTATTTATTTATTTATTTATTTAATGAATGTACTGTCTGCATGTAGGTCTGTGCACCTGTGTTGTGCAATGCCGCGGAGGTTAGAAGAGGGCGTCAGATTCTCCTGGAACTGGAGTTCCAGACGGTTCTCAGCTGCCATCGAACCCGTGTCACCCGGGTCCTCTGCAAGAGCAGTAGGCGCTCTTAACCACTAGGCCATCTCTCCAGCCCTCAAAGTTCATTTTTATACAGCAATAGCTAATGAAGGAAATGGATGTCTGGAATTTTATATATTTTTTATGTATATTAGTGTTATGCTTGCATGTAAGTGCTCCTGTGTCCTGCAATGCCCACGGAGGTCAGAAGAGGTCATCGGAACCCTTGGAACTATAATTAGACAGTTGTTAGCTGCCATGAGTGCTGGGAATCGAACCTGGGCAACAGCGGTCACTGCCCTTAATGGCTGAGCCATCTCTCTACCCCCGTGTGTGAAATTTTAACAAAATTTTAAGCACTTCATTTAACGAAAAGCAGCCTGTTCCTCTAGCATGGACGCCTCTGAAGCAACTGGGGAGATCTCACGACACAGTAAAAACACTGCTTGAAGTCTGCACATTCCATGCATTCTCGTGCAGCGCGACTGAGAAAAACACGGAGATGCTCCTCCAAAGAAGCCATTCTATCTATTGTCAAGAATGCCTTCCGGCGACTGTGGGCTGGGGTTCCACAAACACCTACTCGCAGCAGACCCGGTAGTAGTCACGTAGGCGCGGGCCTGCAGGCCCAAGGGGGAGTTCTGCATGGTCTCGGGCTTGGCTGTGCCTGAAGGTGGACCTAGGACTTCTAGGACGCAGTTTCTCCAAAGCAGGTGCCCAGCCTGGAGCGTTGCACACAGAGCATCCCCGAACTGCCGCCGGGGTGGGAAGTGCACCAGGCGTGCACCGAAGATGCACAGGGCATGCCCCAGGCAACACGGTTACCAGGCGTTGCCCTAGCCGGGAACTGAGCCCTGTTCCTCTGACCAGGGACAATGGACAGGGCCCTGACAGGGCGACTGAGAACCGCCTGGGCACGGAGGGCATCACCCAAACGGCCCTGATGGTGCCCCGCCCGGAAGGAAACGTCCTAGTCTCCCAAACATACACTGCAAAGATGTCCCGAGTAGGGCACGACGCGCAGCCACCACAAGCCGGACGCGCCCACGAGGCTTAGTGCAAAATGGCGGCCGGGTCCGGCCCGCGCCCCGAGACGCGCATGCGCAGGCCGACCCCGCCCGGGAGAGCGGAAGTCGCGTGACCCCGGAAGTGACCGTCGGAGCGGCGGTCGGCGGACGACGTTCGTCATTTGGTGCGGGAGGGAGCGCGAGCGCGGCGGTCAAGCCTCCGGTGAGTGGGCGCGCGGCGGCGGCGGGCGGCGGCGGGAGCGGGAGCGGCTGGCTTTGTGCGGTACGGGCGGCCCGGGGCGTGCAGGGCCCGCTCCAGCAGGTTGCGCCGGTGGGCGCTGGGGCTGGGCTGGGCTGGGGCCGGGCGGACCCCCTCTCACGGCCGCGCGGGCGGGGTCGGTCGTGGAGCCGCGCCCGGAGTTCCCCCAGCCAGCCCCGCCCAGCCCTGCTGGGATTGCGGGCCCTGCGGAAGTGCCGGCCGCGCCCTGGATGCTGTCGCCGGCGGCCACGCGCAGCGGGCTCGGGCGGGGCCCTGTGGGAGAGCCGCGGCCTGGAGGGATCCACGGTGGCCCTGCGGCCTGGGCTTCGCCTGGACCCCCGCGGGACCTGGG
Source organism: Rhizomys pruinosus (assembly GCA_009823505.1). NCBI lineage: Eukaryota > Metazoa > Chordata > Mammalia > Rodentia > Spalacidae > Rhizomys > Rhizomys pruinosus. Next base: position 2,786,461 of record VZQC01004671.1, on the reverse strand, counting down.
GACCCCATCGTCAGCCGAGAAATGCACCCGGGTCCGGTCCTGGAAAGAGGATCTTGAGATTTGCAAGCGCTGCACCACTCCCAAGTTGGAACCGCAGATCCTCAGGCGTGAGGACGGTCTTGCTGTATTTATGGTTGGCCTTAGGATGGTATACTCCGGTGGCAGGAGCAGAACAGACCCTTGTCCTGCACATGCCTGAGACAGAGCATCCTCTTGTAGCGAGCTGCTGCCCGTGGTGCACCAGGAGTGCCTTAGGGCCAGGGCCTGAGCAGCTAGGGGCCCCAGCAGCACCCGAGGGATGTAGTTTTGTGTCAGCCGGGTGGATCCGGAGGTCTTGATGGAAGGGAAGGTGTTTGCTTTTCGGACGAACAGGCCGTGGCCCTCCGTTTTGTTTCTTGACACTGGGGTGTGGCTCTCTCAAGTGGACCTTTCGAGTTGGGTGGTGACAGCAGCCACCTGACCACCTGCTCAGAAAGTGCACCTCCTCTTGGCTACCTGTTCCATCGCTGCCTGTAGGTGCCGGGTCTGTGCAGGCTAGGCTGCCTCCGTCCTGTGACAGGTCTGTTCCTGCCCCACCCACAGGTGTCACAGTCTAAAAGTGAGTATGGCAGAACAGGAGCCCACAGCGGAGCAACTGGCTCAGATAGCGGCAGAGAATGAGGAGGACGAGCACTCCGTCAACTACAAGCCCCCAGCCCAGAAGAGCATCCAGGAGATCCAGGAACTGGACAAGGACGATGAGAGCCTGCGCAAGTACAAGGAAGCTCTCCTGGGCCGTGTGGCCGTCTCTGCTGGTGAGTGGGCTGCAGGATCTTGAGGCCCTGGTCTGCCACCCTACCAGGCCTCTTCCAGCCCACACCTCTCCTGGGAGGGAATTGGAAAGCTCTAAGGGGCGGGGCTTTAATGCACTGTCACCACTTCCCAGACCCCAGTGTCCCCAATGTCATTGTGACCCGCCTGACCTTGGTGTGCAGCACCTCCCCGGGCCCTCTGGAACTGGACCTGACAGGTGAGTGGGTGTTGGAGGGCCTGGGTGGGGCCAGCTGGCATCCTGCCGCTCCCCCTAAAAATAATTTCCTGTACTGGTGCCCTCTGGTGGATCAGTGGGGAAGTGCAGCCAGGTGTTCTCAGTTCTGCTTTGTGTGAGGGAAAGGGCTGGGAAAAGGGGGGTGGAGCAGTGAGCTTCTGAGCAGCCTGCTGGACCCTCCCCCAATACAGGTGATCTAGAGAGCTTCAAGAAACAGTCGTTTGTGCTGAAGGAGGGTGTGGAGTACCGGATAAAAATCTCTTTCCGGGTAAGGTGGAGACTTGAGGCCTGGAGAAAGGGGGAGTAGTACTGAGGAGCCAGCTGACCAGTACTTTGGGTCCCCACAGGTCAACAGAGAGATCGTGTCGGGAATGAAGTACATCCAGCACACATACAGGAAAGGCGTCAAGAGTGAGTGGAAGGGCCAGTAAAGTGGGAACTAATAGGTTTGGGAGGGGCTAATATCACCGGTGTTGATGCACTTCCTGTCCCACAGTTGACAAGACTGACTACATGGTTGGGAGCTATGGGCCTCGGGCAGAAGAGTATGAGTTCCTGACACCCATGGAGGAGGCCCCGAAAGGCATGCTGGCTCGGGGCAGCTACAACATCAAGTCCCGCTTCACAGACGATGACAAGACTGACCACCTGTCCTGGGAGTGGAATCTCACCATCAAAAAGGATTGGAAGGACTGAGCCCCATCTGGGAGGCGGGCAGGGCGACGGACAGACAGAGGACCGACATGCCCCACCCCACCCCCTCCCTACCCCAAACCAAAGTGCTGACAGGACCCTCCCCTGCTATTCCTCCCTGGTCCACCAGGGCAGGCAGAAGAGCTGCTTGCCCTTCCTCCACCCTCCTGCCTGCAGGCCCCTGTGGTCTCTAGTGTCACATTGCTGCTTCTGCCTGTGCAGTGGGGGAGGGACCCAACCCAGGCCTCCACCTGCTCTGTGTCCCTCCAGGTTCCGTCTTCCCTTCTTCAGGGCCTGGTTGGGCCCTGGCTTCTAGAAGGGAACAGAACACTGTCTGGGGTGCCCAGCCCACTTTGTCTCTGCCCCAGCTAAGCCGAGTTACACAGCTAGGGGCCAAGGCTGGGCTGTCTCTAGCCCCACCACTCCCTGGCCAGGTCATTCATCACTTGTCAGTCACTGTCTAACCATGATGCCTTAACATGTGGAACGTGTACTGGGGGCCGTCGCTAACTCTTAACTCCCTGTCTGCATGAGCATGTGGTCTCCCCTGTCCTCGCCTTGTCTGTCATCCTCATCCTGGTGACCCACCCAGGGAGGCCTGGGTGTGCTGCTGTTGCTCCTGCAGGCCTGGCCAGCTCCTCCCCTCCCTGTGGCCAGGGCTAGGGTGGCTCCAGTAGCTAGGGGAAGGTCAAGTTGCCAAAACTCAATGCCTCAGCCCCATCTTGGAGGCAGGTTAGGGGCTTCATTCCTCTGCCTTCTCTGTCCTTAGAGGTAGCACTCGGAGCCCTTGTTCCCACAGAGAGCCCCGAGAGACAGAGCCAGTGGCCGAGCCTTACTTGTCTCACTTGGGCCCTGTGGCCTGGAACCTCGTGCCTGGCCTGTCAGTATTTATTGCCTCCATTTGGGCCGGCTGGCCTGATGCCTCTGCCCTGGCTCTTGGTGCCATCCCTGGGCAGGCCCTCCCTGGACCCAGCCAGAACAATGTGGGACCAAGTGCACACAGTTGGGAGCTGTCTCCTGTGCCTCCCCTCCCCATCCCCGGTCCCCGTGTGTCTGCCAGGCCCAGGCCTCTTGAAAGGCAGAGGAGCCTGTCCCTGCTTCTCTTCTGACTGGGAAATAAACATCCCTGAAGGAGTCTGGGGGTCTCTGCTGCTTGTGTTGGGGGTTTGGGATGAATAAGACCCCAGTAGAGGGGGGAAGCTCCTCTGGTCACACTCTGCCTTCAGGGTGGGGCTGTCTGCTACCATCTCCAATGCCCTTTGCTGCTGCCTCCCTGTAGGTCCTGAGAAATTATAAAGCTGGTCCGGCATGGTGGTGCACACCTTTAATCATAGCACTTAGGAGGCAGAGGCAGGTGGGTCTCTGTGATCAAGGCCAGCCTGGTCTAGAGTTCTAGGCCAGGTGTGACTACAGGGAGACCCTGCCTCAAAAAAAAAAAAAAGGTTACCCCAGATCCATGGGCATGGTGGTATACACTAATTCTAGCATGGGGTAGGCAGAGGCAGGCAGTTCTCCAAGTTCAAGGCCATCCTGGTCTACATAGTTCCAGGTCAGCTGGAACTACAGGGAGAGACCTTGTCTGAAAAAGACCAAAAACAAGGTCTGGAGAGATGGCCTAGCGGTTTAGGAGTGCCAACTGCTCTTGCAGAGGACCTGGGTTTGATCCCCAGCACCCACATGGCAGCTAAGAACTGTCTTTAATTCCAGTTCCAGGAGAATCTGATGCCCTATTCTGACTTCCAAGGCATTGCAAGACATGGGTGCACAGACCTGCATGCAGACAGTACATTCATACACATAATAAAAAAATTTAGGGCTGGAGAGATGGCCTAGTGGTTAAGAGTGCCGACTGCTCTTGCAGAGGACCTGGGTTTGATCCCCAGCACCCACATGGCAGCTAAGAACTGTCTTTAACTCCAGTTCCAGGGGAATCCAACGCCCTCTTCTGACCTCTGGGGCTTTGCACAACACAGGTGCACAAATCAAACACCATACACTAGGTACCAGGTATGGTGATGTACACCTTTAATCCCAGCACTTGGGGGTCTCTGAGTTTAAGGATCTCCAAGAAGACCTATATTTACACACACACACACACTGGGCTGGAGAGATGGCTTTAATAAAGAAGCACACTGATTGCTCTTGCAGAGAACCTGGGTTTGGTTCCCAGCACCTACAGATACCCTTCTGGCCCATGCAGGCACTGGATACATGGATGCACTTACATATATGCAAGTAGAATATAATAAAGATGTAAAATCTTGGAGGCAATTGGCACGGTGGGAGTTCTGGATCACAGCTTTAGGACTTGGATATTCAAAATGTTTGGGTTTTGGTCTGCATCTCCACAAACTTCACTAGTGTGTGGTTGGTTGGTCTCCAGTAGAGCCCTGCACGCCACCCACACTTACAGGCTCATTTTGGGCATTGGGAAATTCTGATTCAGCTGGATGACCAGGACCTTGAGGTTGGTCCCAACCCCCACGGGTAAGCCCGCCCGGTGAAGAGAGGTCCCATGTTTGTGTGGCCAGGCTGGCTGGAACAGGAAGTCTGACGGAGACAGTGGCCTGCAACTCCACTCCAGTGCTAAAGTGGCCTAGGTCCATGACCACATGGAAGCTTAGATCAGAACAAGGAAAGCCTCACTGTCCAGCAGAGCATCAGATCCTGCTTAACATCTTCCATGTCTGCAGTGACCAAAGGGGGGCAGCATTGTTTGCCTGTTTGAACCATCCTGTAGCTTCTCATTCCTGTTCCACCCCTACCTGCCCTTACAGAGACAAGGAACACCTCCTCTTTAAAATTATGTGTAGGAAAAAAAAAAAAGAGCCGGGCGTGGTGGCGCACGCCTTTAATCCTAGCACTTGGGAGGCAGAGGCAGGCGGATCTTTGTGAGTTCAAGGCCAGCCTGGTCTACAGAGTGAGTTCCAGGACAGCTGGGACTACAGGGAGACCCTGTCTCGAAAAGACCAAAAATAAAAAATAAAAAAAATAAAATTATGTGTAGGGGGCAGGGGGGGGCACTGTGGGTTTGCGCCTACAGACACCGGAAGTGTTGGAGTTGGAGCTGGAGTTGCAGATGCTGGCCATGGAAACCAACATTCAAGTCCTCGAGAAGAGCAGATCAGACTCTCACTGTTGAGCCATGCCTCCATCCAACAACATCACTTCTGGCCTGATGACAGCCTTTTTTTTTTTTAGTTTTATCCTTTTTTTGGTATTTTTGAGACAGGGTCTCCCTTTTGGTACCAGGTGTCCTGGAGCTCGCTCTGTACACCAGGCTGGCCTTGAACCCACAGAGATCCACCTACCTCTGCCTCCCAGTGCTGGGATTAAAGACATGCGCCACCACACCCGGCCTGATGACAGCTTTTATTTTATTTTACTTTATTTTTTTGTCTTTTTGAGACAGGGTCTCCCTGTAGCCCCAGCTGTCCTGGAACTCACTCTGTAGACCAGGCTGGCCTTGAACTCACAAAGATCCACCTGCCTCCACCTCCCAAGTGCTAGGATTAAAGGCGTGGCCACCACGCCCAGCCGATGACAGCTTTTAAGCCTGCCTCCATGTCTGGACCATTCAGGAAAGTGGTTCTATCTTCCACTCAGGCAGCTGGGAGGTGGTCGGATGCTGCCCTAGGGGCCCCAGGCATGTCTCTGGGCCCACCACAGGCCTGGTGCTTAGCAGTGGGATGAACCTTTCTCTGAGTTTGTTGCCAGCTGACCAGGCAATGTCCTTTTGCTTTGTCACTGACATCCAAGTAGGGCAGCTCCCTCAGGCCAGTGGCCACCTTCAGCCATCTTTACCAACTCCACAGGAGATACAGAGAAGTGGATACCAGGGCTGACCCTCTGTAGGACACTAACCTGACAGTAGTAGCCCCCTGTAGTGAGCAGCCCAATCGTTGATTCTCTCAGGACTGTTGCTGGCCCCAACCATCAGGCAGGCCCTGGCAGGGGCAGGGTGAAGCCCTTCCCTGGGGCTTTGCTGCCACACAGGCGACTCCATTAGCTCATCCTTAAAAGCTTACTTCTCTGATGTCAGCAATTCTGTTTATCACACAAGGGCTGCTGAGGTTCCCATTGGACCAAGAAGCTTAATCATTCCTCTCGGATTTTTTTTTTTTTTTTGGTCTTTTTGAGACAGGGTCTCCCTGTAGCCTCAGCTGTCCTCACTCTGTAGACCAGGCTGGCCTTGAGCTCACAAAGATCCACCTGTCTCTGCCTCCCAAGTGCTAGGATTAAAGGTGTGCGCCACCACGCCTGGCCCTCTCGGATTTTCTTAGCCACCACGCCTGGCCCTCTCGGATTTTCTTAGCCTGGTAAGTGTGTGAACTCAGACTCTAAGTGCCAAGGTGCCAGCCAACAGCTAGGACTTTGCTCTGACTCCTCCCGTTGCAGGCTAACACACCATGGCCTCACAAGTTCCATGGCATGTTTCTCAGGTCCCAAGTCTAACCTGATTCTTCCTGTCATGCCCCAATCTGTTTGTATGGCCATGCCCCTACAAGCCAGGCCATTCCCCCTTACCTCTTACCTTCCTCTGTCCATGGCTTTCAAGAACCCCAGGCTTCTACCTCCTCAGCCACCTCCACACAGGCTTCCTTCTGAGGAGGGTCTCAGGTTGTGGCTAGTGCTAATTAATGAGTGGTCAGCTTTAGAATGTAGCTAACTAATCATGGGCTATTTTAATTTAGAAAATCCTTCCCATGCCCAGCACTGTCCTGCACTGGCCGGAGCCTCCATCCTCTACACACTCCATGCCCATCTTCCTTCATTTTCACCAGCACTTCCTGCTCACCCTCGAGCCAGGAGCATGGAACCTGCTGTTCATCTCCTGGACACAGCACAAGCCTGAAAGCTAAAAGGGAAGTGTTTGGGCCGGGCCTGGTGGCACCCACTGCTCTAGCAGATGACCCGGGTTCAGTTCCCAGCATCCACATGGTGGCTAAGAACCATCTTTAAGCTGGGTGTAATGGTGCAGGCCTTTAATCCTAGCACTTGGGAGGCAGAAGGAGGTGGATCTCTGTGAGTTCAAGGCCAGCCTGATCTAGAGTGAGTTCCAGACAGCCGGGCTACAGGGAGACCCTGTCTCAAAAAGACTAAATAAATAAATAAATAAATAAAGTGTTTGGTTCTGAGAACTTAGAGAATTAACCAAATCAACCGATTACTCAACAGCTCAATGGCGAGACTCTTTGCAGGATGTCTTCATTTCCAATGGTCCAGAAATTGTGTCACAGCCACATGGGCCTTTCAGGACTGGGACACTAGGTAGGTCCAAACTACCACTTCTTCCTGCAGCTGCTCTAGGAAGGCATAGGACAAGGCTTGGGAAGCAAAGATGACAGTTTTGCCCTCACTGCTGAGGCCCACAGACCCACAGATGTTCAGGTGGTCCAGCCTGTATTCCCCACTCAACAAACCCAGAGGGCCAGAGAATCTCAGCAGTCTCACCCCCAAAGTCTGTGATCATCCAGGACAGAGTACACCTTGGGCACCTTGGTTTTCACAGAATGTCAACAGCTCTACCCTGTTAGGGCAGTTCCCTGCCTTGAGGTACTTTAACAACCACAGGCTCAGACTAGAGCTAAGCTGAGGTCAGTCCTATCTACTGTGACCTGTCCGGTGTGCATCTGGAACTGTTTTTCTCTGCTTGGTCCTGGTGTCTTAAACTGCCAGCATTTTTCTTTTGTGCTTTGTTCTACATTCTGAAGCTGTCTTCATCAGACTCAAATCCCACCCCTAATATGTAGCTACCTAAACTCTGAAATACTTTCTAAAGTTTTTTTTTTAATAAGATATATATAGCTCAGGCTGGCTTTCAGCTCCTGATACTTGCCAGGTGTGGTGAAATATGCCTGTAATTCCAGCAATTTCAGAGGCAGAGGCAGTAGGACTGCTGCAAGTTTGGGCCAACCTGATCTACAAAGTGAGTCTCAAGCCAATAAGGGCTACAGACTGTCTGAAAACAAACAACAAAACCCCAAACCAAACAAACCCCCAAACTGCTCTTTCAGCTTCTCCCTTTTAAGTGCTGGAATTACATAGAAGCCTGTTGACCAGCCAGGTTTTTTTTTTTGTTTTTGTATGTGTATGAGTGTACTGTCTGCATGTAGGTTTGTGCACCCGTCTCGTGCACTGCTGCGGAGGTCAGAAGAGGGTCTCGAATTCCCCTGGAACTGGAGTTACAGACGGTTCTCAGCCTCCATGTGGATGCTGGGGATCGAACCTGGGTCTTCTGCAAGAGCAGTCGGTGCTCTTAACTGCTAGGCTATCTCTCAAGCCCCGACCAGCCAGTTTTTTTAAAAACTTTATTTTATGTGTATGAGTGTACTGCCTGCATGCACGTAAGTACACCTGTGTGGTGCAATGCCCACGGAGGTCAGGTTCTGATCGCTGAGCCATCTCTCCAGCCTCCAGACATCCAGCCAACTTGGGTGCTCTTAACCGCTGAGCCATCTCTCCAGCCGTCCAGCCAAGTTCTTTAAAAAAAAAGTCTTTTAGCCAGGAGTGGTGGCGCACACCTTTAATCCTAGCAGAGGCAAGTGGATCTTTGTGATTCAAGGCCAGCTTAGTCTACAGAGCGAGTTCCAGACAGCTGGGGCTACAGGGAGACCCTGTCTCAAAAAGATAAAAAAAAAAGTCTTAATCTTTTTCTTGGGCCCCAAATCAGTTTATAATCCAGATCAAGGGAAGCATATAGATGGCTGGGAGACAGTGCATCAGGCCCCCAGCAATCTCCACCGGCAAGGTGTACCTGCAGTTCAGCTAAGAGCAGGCAAAAAGCACGGGGCAGGAGTGCTGCTGAGATGGGAGGAAGCACCAATCTCCAGGACTTACTTGCTCATAAAACTCCTAGGCCTGTAAAGTCACACTTTAGACATAAGGTCTCCCAGAGGGCAGGACAGTATCTCTGACCCTTACTCCACTTACAGGATGGGGGTGGGGCACAGAGGACTCAAGAAACAATCAAACTACAAAAGTTTGTTTCCACCTTTTAGGGTCTCAACTATGTAGCCCCAGCTGGCCTAAACTTGTTGGGTGGACTATCCTAGGCTCCCAGAAACTCGCCTGCCTCTGCCTCCCGAGTGCTGTATTTAAAGGCCTGAGCCACCAGGCCCGTCTCCACCATTTTTGGAAGTAGGCCATTAGCCAATGTGCATGTTTCAATTGGGAGTGTCTCGTTCTTCTGCGTAGCCTTAAACGTCGCTAGTGATATCTGCAAAGGGAAGTGCTAGCAGTGAGCAGAGCACTCGAAGGAGAGGTAAAGCGACAAGATTTTGCAGAGAGTTTGCAAAATGTGGATGGAGCCGTGGGAGGTGGCTCATGGCAGTAGTCGCAGCACTTGGGAAGTTGGGGCAGAAAGGCTGCTTCGAGCTCCTGGCCGATCAGGAGCAGAAGTTCAACGGACTCCCGACGTACGCGATACCCTTTCCACACGTAGCCAGTAGTACAGTGACTCGCGGGGAACGGCCTTCTCCCCCAACGACCTGGTTTCCGAGGTCCGGAGTGCACTCCGCCCCACAGCTGTCTCAGGAGCAGCATTCCCGCGCACGGGCCTGAGTCCCGGGAAACTAGCAACGAGCGGGGACACTGTGGGTCGCACCGGGCGCGAGAGGCCGCCCGAAGCGCCGCACCCAGGGCCCACAGGCTCGCACTGCAGAGGAACAGCACCGAAAAACAGGTGCCACACGGGCCGCACGCTCGCCGGAAGTTGCTTCAGCCCACCGTCCTGCGGGCATCCCTGAGGGCGGTGCCTGCATGGAGACGCGGTCCAGTCAGAATGCAACACGAGGGGCTTCGGAGGCGCAGGCGTAGCTCCGCCCCCTGCCACGTTCCACCAAGACTCGCGCGGGGTGCGCGCCCGCTCGGCCAATCAGGATCCGCGCGGAGCGGGCCGCTGAACGCCGCAGCCATTCTAGACCTGCGGAAGGTGTGGGAAAAAGTCGCCAGTCAGAAGTAGAGGAAGAGAAAGTTCTTCCGAGACAGCCAATCAGAGGCTGGAGAACGGAGCGAGCGCGCGCGTCCTGTCCAATCCGAGGCGAGGCCTAGAAGAATCCAATCCAATGAAGGTGAGGGCGGGTCTAGCAACGCTGCTGCCAATAGCAGTGCGCCTTGAGCGCATGAGCACGATGGCCCGAGCGCGCCGCTGGGCGGGGGGGTGTGGGCGCGTCCCCGGCCCCCGGATTTATAAAGGCGAGGCCGGGACTGACGCGCGCTCTCGTCGCCTCCGCTGTCCCGGCGGCGCCAACTGAATAGCCCCGCCCGCCGCCCCCGTTCACCATGCTAAGCCGCGTTCTGCTGTGCCTCGCTCTGGCCTCGGTGGCCGGGGTGGGCGCCGACGCCCCCGAGGAAGAGGACCATGTCCTGGTGCTGAAGAAGAGCAACTTCGCGGAGGCGCTGGCGGCGCACAACTACCTGCTGGTGGAGTTCTGTGAGTGCGCGGCGGGCCTGGGCGGACGGGCCGGGAGCCCAGCTTCACCGACCCCAGCCCCTGGCGGCCCCTGCCGCCCCAGCGCTACCCTCCTACCCGGATGCGCTGGCCTGTGGCCGGCTTTGCCCCTGGGAGCACGGCCTGTAGGGTCCCGGGATGCTCCTCGCCCGGCTCACTTACTGTCAGCTTAGCTGCTTCCAGCCTCCCAGAAAGCATCTTTCCTGCTCAAAATAGAAATAATTGTGTTCAGGGCTCCGTGAGGGTGGCCTGCGGAGCTGAGCAACAGGAAGGTTTCTTTGTGCCCGACGTCCACATGGCTGGAGCCCTCTGTGAGTTGGGAAGACAGAATGGATTTTCCAGCCCCACTTAACTCTGCCTGCCCTATCTCTAACCTGCTACAGCTTCCCCATCTGGAAACAAGCCAGATCCAAAGCCTATGTTTCTGTTTACAAGTGTGTGGGTCCTAGCACAGCTGGCACTCTTCTTGACAGATTGTCACATTCCCGCATCGAAGAACAGCTTTAGTTGGGCACGTTCTTGCTAGGTATAGCGCTGGATCATCAGCTTTTTAACCTTCCGTTGATTCTTGATGGGAAGTCCTAGGGATAGTTGGACCTGGCTATCTGATTATTGCAGATAATGGTAAGTCAGGGTTGTCTTGCTGTGCTGGTGGTCACAGGGCAAAGTAGGGGTTGGGGCTGGTTTGTCACTCATAGCCTCTGTCCTAATATTGCCCAAGAGTACCAGCTATCGTCAGGATACCTTAAGAGGGGTTATCTTGGTATGCTGATAAAACTGTTATAAGGGGAAGTACAAAGTAGAAAGGGAAGTTGTAGACCTGGATCGAGGGCAGCATTATTTTTCAGATGCCCCATGGTGTGGTCACTGCAAAGCTCTGGCCCCAGAATATGCCAAAGCCGCTGCAAAACTGAAGGCTGAAGGTTCTGAGATCCGACTTGCAAAGGTGGATGCCACAGAAGAGTCTGACCTGGCTCAGCAGTATGGTGTCCGCGGCTACCCTACAATCAAGTTCTTCAAGAATGGAGACACAGCTTCCCCCAAGGAATATACAGGTGCGACTACAGCCTTGTACAGGCTTTGGGAGCTAACTAGTAGTGTGTCTAGAGAGGTAGTTGCAAACCTTTTCAGAGGCTTAGAGGGCCCCTGTACTCACTTGGGTCCTCCATCAACTCTTCCAATTTGAGGGCCCTACAAAGAAGAAGACCTCCCGTGAAGAGTGTCATGTCTATGATGAAGTACAGAGTGTCCTGTTGGCTGAGGCTTATCTGGGGATTGACCAATGGGGGGAGTAGTGTTGCTCTGTCCACACAGGGCTCTGAACCATTGGTGCTTCTAGAAGCAGCAGTATGACCCTTGCATGGTGCTTCCTAACGGTCCCTCGCAGGGTGTCAGCACCAAGGCAAGCACTCAGCACTCTGACTGCACCTCTCCTTGGGAGTTTTTCATGGTTGTAGCATTGTAGTTGTTGGTAAGAGGCTGTAAATCCAAGCTGGGCTTTGGTGTAGGCAATTATGTTAGTTAATGGTACCAAAAGAAGCCTTGTATCTCAAAAAAACAAAACAAAAAAACCCAGCTCCATGGAACACTGATCAGACCCACATCCACATGATGGCACCCTGAAACCAAGTCGCCCTGTTGATGGCCACAGTGATCGCCTCTCTAGGCTGTATGTCGTCCCAATTTCTGACACATGTTCATTCTCGGAGTGGAAAGTTCCTGGTCCAGAACTTGGTGTTTGCTCACACCTGTGATCCCAATAGCTGGAAGGCAGAGGAAGGAGTAGCTCACAATTTGAGGGCTAGCCTGGTGTGGGTTCCAAGCCAGCCAGGTCTACAGGTCTTAAAGAAAAACAAACAAAACTAGGCTGACAATAGAGTCAGTTGGTAGAGAGCTTATCTAGTCTGTGTGAAGCTCTGAGTTCAGTCCCCAGTGCCACATACGCTGGGCATGGTGGTATTCGAGTGTTTAGCTACATAGTAAGTTTGAGCTGAGCCTGGACTACATGAAACCCTACTTTCAAAAAAATTAAAATGTAATGATTTATTTATCATATATGTATGTGTGCCTGTATAGAGCACATGTGTTCACCCTCTGGAGGCCAGAAGAGAGTGTTTGAGCCCCTGGAACTAGAGTTACAGGTGGTTATGAGCCTCCCAGTGTAGGTGCTGGGAACCAAACCCTGATTCTCTAGAAGAGTAAGTGCTATTAACTACTGAGCCATCTCTCTCGCCCACAAGATAAAAAATTTATTTTGGAGACAGGGTCTCCCTGCAGCCTTCATCTCACAGAGATCCACCTGCCTCTGCCCACGAGTGCTGGGAATAAAGGCCTGTGCCATCAAGTTGGGTGAGAAAAAAAATTTTGAAGGCCCTGACCAGGGTTACTTTGCATCTCCATTAATCCCTGAATTTGGTAGTGAGAGATGGAAGCTAATAAGTCCTTTTGTGACTGACAGCTCAATTTTTTGTTGGCATTGAGTTGAAGACTCCTGATAAATCAGGGGGCAGCCCTGCCCTGATTTCTCCAAATGGTCCTGTGCAGGAGGCATGGCTCTGTAGGTCAGCATCCTTAAGGAAAGGACAGGTTGCTTTTTCTTCTCACTATGGCTTTCAGTGACATTCAAGCACACTATTTTTCCACTGGGTAGATCTGACTCCAGATGGGAACACCTGGCCCATCTGGGGTGTCAGGGTCAAGTTAAGCCTGTTTTCTGGGTGGAAAAACTGGCACTGAGGTTGACTAACCACATCTCCAGGGGTGTAGCTTGGTGTGAGAACACTGTGTGAGAAACTGTGAACTGAGTAAACTCTGGTTGTTGAAGGACATTTGAAAAATTCAGAGGGAATATGGAGAAATGCCATATGGCCCTTGCTTCCTTTCCCCCTGATAATCCCACAGGGGCCTCTTCTCTTGTTCTGGAGTCCAGAGGCAGGTAGACAAGCTCTAGTCCCCCCGCAGAACATCTTACTCTTAGGGTCTCTTGCCAAGTCTTTAGTTTGCTGTGTTGAGCTCAGAAGAAAGATGGCCAGGCAGGATGGGTGACAGTCTGTTTCACAGGAACTTGATTTGTTTGGGGTGTAGCTGGCAGAGAAGCTGATGACATTGTGAACTGGCTGAAGAAGCGCACAGGCCCTGCTGCCACCACCCTTTCTGATGCTGCAGCTGCAGAGTCCTTGGTGGACTCCAGCGAGGTGGCTGTCATCGGCTTCTTCAAGGTAGAGCTTTAAGATCCCATTTGGTGCTGTCAGCTGTCCTTGTAGAGGGAGGGTCCCACAGCTTGGGCACTGTGGTGTCAGAGTCTCCCCTCCTGCAGTTCCTCGGGTGCTGCTTGGAGTTGGGGTGTGTGGTCACTTCTGCTTTTCTTGCCTCTTCCAGGACGTGGAATCGGACTCTGCCAAGCAGTTCTTGCTAGCAGCAGAGGCTGTTGATGACATACCTTTTGGGATCGCGTCCAACAGTGATGTGTTTTCAAAATACCAGCTCAACAAGGATGGGGTGGTCCTCTTTAAGAAGGTGAGTGGTTCCCACGGCAGTTCTGTCCAGGGCAGTTCAGGTGCTGATCTGCAGGGGGTGATGTTGCCTGCCTTAAGTTGGGAAGGACCTTGCTCAAGCTGTGCTGATGAGACAGATGGTAATCAAGTGTCTCTGTGTACCTTTTTGGACTTGGGCTGTGACAGCCACTTCACACTGGTCTTTGGACCTTGGAATATGAGGCCAGCTTCGTGTGCCAGCCAGGGTTCTGGGTCTCCTGAAAGAAGGTAGCCATTTTATACTGGTAGCATTTTTTTTTCCCCCCTTCCTGTGCATGTATGTGTGCTTACCTGAGTTTCTGTGCACCTGTGTGTGCAGATACCTGTGGAGGCCAGAGCGGGTGTCAGATTGCCTGGAGCTGGAGTTACAGGGGGTTATGAACTGCCATGTGGGTGATGGGAACTGAATCTGGATCCTCTTTTTTTTTTTTTTTTTATTTATTTTTTATGTGTATGAATGTACTGTCTGCATGTAGGTTTGTGTACCTGTGTCGTGCAATGCTGCGGAGGTCAGAAGAGGGTCTCGGATTCCCCTGGAACTGGAGTTCTCCTGGAATTGGAGTTACAGATGGTTCTTAGCCACCATGTGGGTGCTGGAGATTGAACCCGGGTCCTCTGCAAGAGCAGTTGGTACTCTTAACCGCTAGGCTATCTCTCCAGCCCCTGGATCCTCTTTTATGAGTATGAATGTTTTACCTGCATGTGTGTAAGTACACTGGTGTCATGTGGTACCCAGCAGAGGTCAGAAGAAGGCGTGGATCTCCTGGAACTGGAGTTACGGGTGATTGTTAGCTGTCGTGTGGGTGCTTATAATCAAACCTGGGTCCTCTACATGACCAGTCAGTGCTCTTAACCACTGAGCTCTCTCTCCAGCTCCCACCCCCTTTTTTTTTAATTTTATTTTTAATTTTTTTAATTTTATTTATTTTTGTATGTGTATGAATGTACTGTCTGCATGTAGGTTTGTGCGCCCGTTTTGTGTTGTGCAATGCCGCGGAGGTCAGAAGAGGGTCTCGGATTCCCCTGGAACTGGAGTTCTCCTGGAATTGGAGTTACAGACGGTTCTTAGGTTCTTAGCTGCCATGTGGGTGCTGGGGACCAAACCCAGGTCCTCTGCAAGAGCAGTCGGTGCACTTAACCACTAGGCCATCTCTCCAGCCCCCACCCCCTTTTTTTTATGTGTATGAGTGTTTTGCCTATATTTATATAAGAAGAGATTGGGTCCATAGGAGCTGGAGTTACTGACAATTGTAAGCTATTGTGTAGGTGCTAGGAACCAAATCCAGTCTTCTGTAAGAGCAGCCAATGCTCTTAACTGCTGAGCCATCTCTCAAGACCTGGACTTGTAGCTTTTTTTATTTCAGTTGTGGTGAGGCCTAATCAAATTGGCTGTTTTTTATTTTTTGTGTTTTTTTGACAGGATCTTAACTCTGTAGCTCAAGCTGCCTGAAACTCATTATATATAGCCCAGGTTGGCCTCCAACTCATGACAGTCCTGCCTTAGCCTCTCAAGTTCTGAGATTATAGATATGATTCACAACACCTAGTCTTAAAGTCATCCCAGTCTAAAGGTGTTAATTACATTCACAATATGAGACCTATGCCCAGGACTATTTCCTCAGCCCAGAAAGGCACTTTGGAGCCTTAGTTCTGGGTGTGTGTTCCTCCTGACGAGGAGGCCTCCCGCCTGGACAGCCTCAGATCCTGATCATGTTATCATTCCTCTCTGGAAGCCAAGTGTCTTTGCCATGTCCTCTGTTACAGGGACGAAGCAGGCTCTGTAGTGTTGTCCTAAGAGTTAGGGTGGGAGCTGGGTGCCCATGCTTTTGTAGCCCAGGTGTACCTGGGTGGAAGTCCTTATGCAGTGATGCCACCCAGGCAGGAAGTTTACAGAGGAAAGGAAATTCCTAGGAAGGAATGGGGGGCTAGAGTTGGGTCCTCGTGACAGAAGGCTAGTGTTCTGCTCTGTCCTCAGGAGGAGGAAGATCACAGAGCAGAGAAGGAAAGACAGCATCGGTGGGAGGAGCTGTTTGATGGGAAACCATGCTGGCCTAGCATCTGACAGCATTCTTTGTGTTTTCTGACTCTGAAAGGGTTTCACCAACTTGGGGCTGAGTGACACTGAAGGTGAGGGGCAGCACTCGTTGCTGAGGTCTGGCCCTCTGTGGATTGGGAGACTGTTGGGGGGGAGGGGAGTAAGTGCCCTTAGCTTGTCTCTGTGCTTTTGGCAGTTAGCAATTCTGTAGCCCCTTTCTTCAGAGAACTCAGCTAACTGATACCCTTAACTTGCTGGACAGCCTCACAGTGTTGCTTGATTGTCTTGGCATGTTCCCAGGAAAATTTAATTACATGCATTAGAAAATCTTCCGCCAGGCGTGGTGGCGCATGCCTTTAATCCTAGCACTCAGGAGGCAGAGGCAGGCAGATCTTTGTGAGTTCAAGGCCAGCCTGGTCTACAGAGCGAGTTCCAGGACAGCTGGGGCTACAGGGAGACCCTGTCTCGAAAAGAACCAAAAAAGAAAAAAAGAAAAAATCTTCCCCAAAAGTTGAGATGATGCAGAAGTTTCTCCAAAGCCTATGGAATCGTGCAAACCCCACACAGCTTAGTACACGCATGCGACTGCCACTCACATTGTCTCGGTGCTATCTTAAACACTAGATGGATGGTCTTGGTGATCCCAGGTCCTTGGAGGTTAGAAAGGTCTTTGTTGTTCTTGCCTTCAAAGAAAGTAGTACGTGGAGGGGGGTCTGCTGTTCAGGCTGTGTGGATTGGGTTTGGTTTTGGTTTTTGAGACAGGGTCTCCCTGTAGCCCCAGCTGGCCTGGAACTTGCTATGTAGACTAGGCTGGTTTTGAACTTACAGAGATCGGCCTGCCTTTTCCTCCCAAGTGCTAGGATTAAAGGCATGTGCCACCATGCCCAGCTCTAAATTCTCTTTTTTTTTAAAAATTTTTTCTTATTCATTTCTGTATGTGTATGAATGTACTGTCTGCATGCAGGTCTGTGCACCCGTGTCGCACAATGCCGCGGAGGTCAGAAGAGGGTGTCGGATTCCCCTGGAACTGGAGTTCTCCTGGAATTGGAGTTTCAGACGGTTCTTGGCCACCATGTGGGTGCTGGGGATTGAACCTGGGTCCTCTGTAAGAGCGGTCAGTGCTCTTAACCGCTAGGCCATCTCTCCAGCCGCCTGGTTTTGGCTTTTAAAGACAGAGTCTCATGCAACTGGGGGGCCCTGATCTTCCGAGTCTGCCGCCACAGCCAGTGGTCTTTTTCAGTCAGGTTTCACAGTATTCCCAAGGCTGGCCTCACTTTTGTTCTTCCTTCAGCATGTTAAATCTACTTCCTCCAAATGAGCTGGGTTTTCCTTACACCCTGGGGAACCCCCTGGGGCAGCTTGTCAGGGCCAGATGTTTCTCCTGGATAAGACCAGTCAGTGCTGCTTGCTTTTCTGCCTTCTCTGGAGGATGGCTCAAGACTAGGGAAGCAATCAAGGACACGGGACATAGGGATGAGCTACGGGTTCCAGAGCGATAGCCTGTGCTGTTTGATGTTTACTTTTTCTCTTCAAGAAGTGCAGAATGAGTGTAGGGCTAGGGGCCTCTTACAACATACAGTGTCATGACCTGGTGGGGCTGGTTTTTATACCAGAGACATAGGTAGTATTGGAGTGGTATCTGCATGGGATCCTCAAATCAGGCGTCCTACAGCAGGCCCCCACTGAATGCAAGCTGCTTTTAACAGACTGAGTGACTGTCATGTGGCGGTATTCCCAAGAAGATGGCAGCGCAAGCCAGGTGCTCAGCTATTGTGCAGGAGGCAGGTTCCTGTTGGCACTGTCTCTCAGCCTCACATCTGGGGAGAGTGCCTGACGGAATCAGGTGTTTACTGGCTAATTTTCCAAGTGATACTTTCTGGGTATCCCCTGGCCTCACCTTACATGTAGCATCCTTTACACACTTACTGCTTTGGGGAACAGCATGAAAGTCATTATCCCTTGGACACAGTGGGCTCAGCCTGGTCTTGTCACCTCCCCAATTTAGTCAGAAGGTCCAGCTGGAACTAGCCTTGGGTGGATATAAACTGCACATTGTAGTAATATTCACTTTGGGGGAGAGCTCCTTCCCAAGCCCCAAGTACCTGTTCCTCTTTGTTTTATGTGTTTTGCATCCAGGTATGTAAGTCCACCACCATGTGTGTGCAGTGCTCACAGAGGCCAGAAGAAGGCATCAAATTCCCGGGCTTTGGAGTCGCAGGCAGTTGTTAGCTGCCATGTGGGTGCTAGGAACCAAAGCTGGGTCTTCTGTGGTGCTTTGAACCTCTGGGCCACCACTCCACATCTTTGAACCTCTGGGCCTCCACTCCACATCTCCATACGAAGAGATGAGTAGCTCTGGGCATGGTGCACACGCCGACCGCTCTTACAGAGGACCCGGGTTCGATCCCCAGCACCCACATGGCGGCCAAGAACCGTCTGAAACTCCAATTCCAGGAGAACTCCAGTTCCAGGGGAATCTGACGCCCTCTTCTGACCTCCGCGGCACTGCACGACACGGGTGCGCAGACCTGCATGCAGACAGTACATTGATGCACATATAGAAATAAAAAAAAAAAAAAAAAAAAAAAAAAAAAAAAAAAAAAACAACAAACGAGTAGTCAGCCCACTGCGTCCTTGGGTCCAGTCATCTTGGTTCAGAAACATTTGGCATAAACTGGGCATGGCATGGTGGGCACGGCATGGTGTGACTCTAATGCCAGCTTCAGAGGCTGAGGCAGGTAGATTCACAACTTCTTAGGGGCGTTGATCTAAAAATACCTACTAGGTGGAACAAGCTTTCAAACCTTCCTTGGTTCCCTAATATAACACATTCTCACACAGTATTTACATGTTTAAGCCCCCAACCTTTTTTATTTATTTTATTTGTTTTTTTTATTTTTAATTATTAAATTATTAAAATCAGTCTGTGGGAGTATTTACTTGTTTTATTAGTCTCTCTGGCAACCATCTAGCTGCAACTTTTTTTTTTTTAATTTTTTAAAATTAATAGTTAAAGACAATTCTTAGCTGCCATGTGGGTGCTGGGGATCGAACCTGGGTCCTCTGCAAGAGCAGTCGGCGCTCTTAGCCACTGAGCCATCTCTCCAGCCCTGCAACATTTTTTTTTTTTTTAAAGAGGATTTCACCCGAGCACTCAGGAGGCAGAGGCAGGCAGATCTTTGTGAGTTCAAGGCCAGCCTGGTCTACAGAGTGAGTTCCAAGACAGCTGGGGCTACAAGGAGACCCTGTCTCGAAAAGACAAAAAAGAAAAAAAAGAGGATTTCACTATATAGCCCTGGCTAGCCTAGAACTCAATATATACACCATGTTGGCTTCTAAATCAAGACCCACGTGCTTCTGTCTCCAGTGTACTGGAATTAAAGGCCAGTTTCACCAGCCTGGTTGACATTTTTTTTTCTTTTTGGTCTTTTTTTGAGACAAGGTCTCCCTGTAGCACCAGCTGTCCTGGAACTCACTCTGTAGACCAGGCTGGCCTTGAACTCAGAGATCCGCCTGCCTCTGCCTCCCAAGTGCTAGGATTAAAGGTGTGCGCCACCACGCCCGGCTACTGTGCCTTTTTTTTTGTGTGTGTGTGTGTGTGTGTGTATGAATGTACTGTCTGCATGTAGGTCTGTGCACCCGTGTCGTGCAATGCCGCAGACATCAGAAGAGGGTGTTGGATTCCCCTGGAACTGGAGTAAAGACGGTTCTCAGCCGCCATGTGGGTGCTAGGGATTGAACCCGGGTCCTCTGCAAGAGCAGTCAGTGCTCTTAACCGCTAGGCCATCTCTCCAGTCCCCTACTGTACCATTTTTTACATAAGGGACTTGACCTGTAGAATTTGGTATGGGGGTATGTATGGAATCAGTCCCCTCAGATACTATGAGGTGGCTGTGATTTAATTCTCAAAGCCTCATTTCAGAATCTCCAAGACAGTGATAGGCTCACAGAATTTCCACCTGAAAAGCTCGGGCAGTCTGTCCAGCGGCTCTGGAGGATGGTTTCTAATAGCCACTTCAGCCCATGGCCTCACCTGTGATGCTGGTTGAGGATCCCAAGAGCTTGTGTGTTTGGACTGTCATGCATCAGAAGTTAGAACTAGAAGCAGCCAAGTGTGGTAGCTCACACCTGTAATCCCAGCACTCTGGAAGCCAAGGCAGGAGAATTACTGAAAGTTGGAGACCAGTCTGGGCTACATAGTGAATTCCAGGTCAGTCAGAACTACCCTTGTCTCAAAACAAAATAGGTAGGTAGAGCTGAGGTATTACTTGAAACAAATGAGTTTGTGTTGTGTTTTGTTTTTGTTGTTTTGTTTTTTACAACGGCTGAGCTTGTGGCATGCAGTGTAGTCTCATCTACTCAGGAGGCTGACAGGAGAATCAGTCCAGGATTTACAGGACAGGCTGGACAACAGTGAGATCCCTGTCTCCAGTGAATCAGTAAGATTGTCAAGCCTATTCCATGTTAGCAGGCATAACATTTCCCATGTGAAGTCAGTTTAGTGATTGAGTAGTGTTTACATGTCCACAGGTTCTTCAGTGTTGGGTATGATGGGAGATGGCTGAGTCCTCTTTCTGTGCCAGCCATGTTTTGCAAGCCCCTCATTCTCTGTTACAGACTAGGTGCACAGAATGGGATGATAATGCAGTAGAAAGCATAGTTATGAATGTAGCTTTGGCTGGACCTGTCCTGCCTGTCTGTCGTCCTAGCACTCAGGAGCTGAGACAGGAGTGTGTGCGTGAGGCCAGCTTGAGCTACAGAGCTTCTCCTAAGTAGCTTTAGGACATACAAGATGGTTCTGTGAGTAAACACACTTGCTACCAAGCGTAATAACTTGAGTTTGATCCCCAAGACCCACATGGTAGAACAGACTAATTCCCATTTGACAGTAGCTTTATCCAAACCAGATGCCCTGAGAGGGTCTGGGGCCCTGTGTTATGCTGGTTGCCTCCCCGACTCCTGGGAGGACCACTCTCTGAGCCACTGTTTCCGAAACTTAGAAGTGATTGCTTTTCAGCTCAGCTGATGGAGACTCTTGCTTTGAACAAAGATGCTGTGGATGCTCCAATCTGCAACAACCCCACTGCCCTGCTCTGGGTTCTGCAGAGCTTGTAACCTCTCAGTAGCTTCTGCCTTCTCTGGCCTGCACAGACTGTGGCTGTCCTGCCTGTGCCATTCAATTGGAGCAGCGGAGGACCTTGAGTCACCAGGGCTGGGGTCTGAATGTGCCACCCATTTGTGGATGTGGTGGCTGCAGGGTGATGGCTGCATCCCATCTAGGCTATCAGGGAACAATGTGACCTGTCCTTTGAGGCTGACTCACCATAGCAAATTCTGTCCGCAGTTTGATGAAGGCCGGAACAACTTTGAGGGTGAGGTTACCAAGGAGAAGCTGCTGGACTTCATCAAACACAACCAGCTGCCTCTGGTCATCGAGTTCACTGAGCAGGTGGGTCCTCTGAGGGAAGATGGTGGGGTGCCAGGGGCCGAGTGCAGAATAGTCTGGGAGGGCTGTTCATAATTAGGCCCCACTAACTGCTCATTTTCCCACAGACTGCCCCAAAGATTTTTGGAGGTGAAATCAAGACGCACATTCTGCTGTTCCTGCCCAAGAGCGTGTCTGACTATGATGGCAAGCTGAGCAACTTTAAGAGAGCAGCCGAGGGCTTCAAGGGCAAGGTGGGCAGCCTCGGGACAGGGGCTAGCACTTGAGCTTCTCTGGCTTCTCCTGAGGGTCTGGGTTTTGGAGGTCCAACAGGCCAGCCCCCTTGGCTAGCAGTCACACATTACTCTGGTCAGACAGCCCAGATCTGGGGGGTCTGGGGGCAGTTCAGGAATGTAAGTTTGTTTGTCTGAACTTTTCTTTTCTCCCCCAAGATCCTGTTTATCTTCATCGATAGCGACCACACAGACAACCAGCGCATCCTTGAGTTCTTCGGCCTGAAGAAGGAGGAGTGCCCAGCTGTGCGGCTCATCACCCTAGAGGAGGAGATGACCAAGTACAAGCCAGAGTCCGAGGAATTGACAGCTGAGAAGATCACAGAGTTTTGTCACCGCTTCCTGGAGGGCAAGATCAAGGTGTGGACCTGGTCACGTTGGCCGCAGTTAGCAGAATAGGCTCTGCACCTGGGTCTCTAGGGTCTAGTGTCTTGTGCTTCCTGTAGTTTCCCTCTCAAAAGTCTGAAGACTCTGGGTGTGGTGGTGCATGCCTTTAATCCCAGCACTAGGGAGGCAGAGGAGGGTGGATCTCTGGGAGGTCAAAGCCAGGCTGGTCTACATAGCAAGTTCCAGGACAGCTGGGGCTACAGGGAGACCCTATCTCAAAAAGACCAAAGAACAAAGTCTGAAGACAGAACAGCAGCACAGGTTCCTTAGCACAGCCTGTGTAGTGCGATCCTTCCCACTCCAGCACCCACCCAAGGACATAGCTGGAAGCCTTGTGTACTAACTCTCATCTACCAAGGTAGCTTCCGGCTGCCAAGCACCATCTGTGTTCTGCTGGCTGACCTTGAAGGCTTCCCTTCTCTCCAGATTCTTGGCAACGTCAGCTCTAGCTGCCTCTAAGGGACTAGGTTTGCCTCGCCTATGCCAGAATGTGGGGTGTGGTTCTGTCCCTGACAGAGGTCTCTCTCTCTCCCCTCCAGCCCCACCTGATGAGCCAGGAACTACCTGAGGACTGGGACAAGCAGCCTGTGAAGGTGCTGGTTGGGAAAAACTTTGAAGAGGTTGCTTTTGATGAGAAGAAGAACGTCTTTGTGGAGTTTTGTAAGTGAGCGTTTCTGGGTTTGTGGCTTGCAAAGTGTAGCACATAGTGCGGAGATCTGTAGGCAGCTCCAGTCTAGACGGTCACTCAGCACTGCTTTCTTTCAGATGCCCCATGGTGTGGTCACTGCAAGCAGCTGGCCCCCATCTGGGATAAACTGGGAGAGACGTATAAGGATCATGAGAATATCATCATCGCCAAGATGGACTCAACAGCCAACGAGGTGGAGGCTGTCAAAGTGCACAGCTTTCCCACGCTGAAGTTCTTCCCCGCAAGTGCAGACAGAACGGTGCGCTTTCCAGCCAGGGCTCAGCTGGGTTGGGGAGGAACTGATGTTCCCTCTGCCAGCTTGGGGGGGGGGGTCCTCAGAAGCCCCCACCTTTCTACAAGGAGGGGAAGCTGCTGCCTGCCAGGTCCAGTGAAGATGGAACCAGGTCATCCCCTTCACCCATTTCCTGCAGGTCATCGATTACAATGGCGAGCGGACATTAGACGGTTTTAAGAAGTTCTTGGAGAGCGGTGGCCAAGATGGGGCAGGAGATGACGACGTGAGTGTGATCAGCTTTGGGAACAGCTCTGGGCCCTGAGGGAGGTTCCAGCTCAGGTGCTGATGACAGGCCCAGCTGTGCATCCTTGGCTCTGGAACCCTAGGCTGCACTTTGGATAGGCTGAGGGAAGGGCTCTTTAGGAGCTACTTAGTCAGCGCTGCACCAGCAGAGATGTTGACGGTGCCTTTCAAAGCCAGGCTTCAGTTTAGAGATCTTCAGCTCATCCCACAGGGTCCTTACATATATCCCTGCTAACTTGGACCCAGACTTCTAGACAACTGGCTAAGATTTACCACTTACTACTAGTCTCCATATGCATGCCCTACTGACCCTAGGCTACAGAGGGGACATGAGCTGGCGCTCAGGAGCTCAGCAGTATCCAAGTCTCGTGGCCAGTAACTGCACTGTTGCTTATTTTAGGGAAAGCAAAGGCAGGTCAGGAGTATTTGGTAGAGCTGAGACTTGATGACATTTAAAGCAAGAGTGGTAGCTTGGGCCAGTGGGGTCCACCTGGGGACACTAGTGGAGTGGTTGGTGGACCTGGGCCTCAGGAAGGTCAGCAATGACTCCTATGCTTAAACTTGTGCTGGGGCTCTTGCCCCTGCCAGGTCTGGAGCAATCTACAGGCTCCTCGAGCTATGTCTATTGAGGGTCCAAGGACCTTGGGTTACCTTACTCTGGAAGTCCTGCTTCATCCTGCCTTACAGGCAGATACTCCGTCCTACCAGACTCGGTATCCTGCTCCTGATGGCAGCCAGTGCTTTATGCCCAGCCAGTCTTTGGTCCACTGGCTGGTCTTGGTGAGGTGGCCACATGGCTACAGTGCGGCTTCAGTCCTTTAGCTGCCCTTTCTGCATCTAGGACCTTGACTTAGAAGAAGCTTTGGAGCCAGACATGGAGGAAGATGATGATCAGAAAGCTGTGAAAGATGAACTGTAATGGAGAAGCCAGACCTGGGCACCCCAACCCAAAACCTCGGTGGGCCATGCTCCCAGCAGCCCACACCTCTGGAGCCTGACCCTCACCCAAGGAGGGCGAGTCCTCGGAACCCAGGGAATCTCTGAAGCCACACTTACTCTATACACTTCATGCCCATCTCTTCCTTTTGCTTTTCAGATTTTTGGAAAGGGATTTATCTCCAGGCCAGCCCATCTTGAAGGGCTACATTTTTAAAATTGTGATGATGTACTTTTTGTACATGGGTTTGTCCCAAGTGCTCGCTAAAACATTTGGGTTCTCACACTGTAATGTCTTTCCTGTGAGGAGGTCACACTATCATTTCAAATTCCATCTGTGAGACTTTGAGACATTTCTCAAGGTAGTCCACCAAGGCACGCCTCCCCAAGACCCCTTCCTGCCCTGTGTGGGGAGGATGGATCTAGACTGGACACAGTCACTCACCTCCTACCAGTGTTGCCATGGCAGCATGCTTTTGCAGTTTTTGGTTAACCAGGGACTTTTGCATCCTGTCAGAGGGTGAGGGCCCCCCCCCATGTGTGGAAGTGGGACAGTGTGGCTGGATACAGGGCCCAGGCCAGGCCTGGACAGCTCCCCTCACTCCTCAAGCTAGGACTATGGGCCAGCCTGCTGTGAGCATATCACTGTGTGACTGCTGGATTCTCTTCCAGCATGGTCTATAGCCTGTGAGGCAGAACCAAGACCCTTGATTTCCAGGCTGGGAGTCAGCCAAGGACACTAGGGCCGAATCAAATGCCCATTCTTTAAGCAATTCTATCATAATACTGGAATTGAACACATTGGCCAAATAAAGTTTAAATTTTACTACCCACCGTCACTTCTGCTTTATGATCTCTGAGCCCAGAGGGACTGGGTGCAGTGCAGACCCTGTTGTCAGCACACTCCCATCCCTGCTGTCTTTCAAAGGTGGAAACCCATGGTATCTGAGATCAGCACACGCAGGCTCCTCCCTTTCGTGTCTGGAATCCAGATGCAGCTAATGGGTTAAGAACACTGGCTGGAAAAAAAACAAAACAAAACAAACACTGGCTGCTCTTAAAAGAGGGCCCAGGCTGGGTTCCTAGCCCTCTACAACTGGCTTAACTCAGGGATCTAATGCTCTCTTCTGGCCTCTGCAGGCATTGCATGCATATGGTGCACTTGTTTGCAGGCAAAACACAAAAATAACTTAAAATTTTTTATTGCTGGGGCTGGAGAGATGGCTCTGCGGTTAAGAGTACTGACTCCTCTTGTAGAGGACCCAGGTTTGATTCCCAGCACCCACATAGCAGCTAAGAACTGTCTTTAACTTCAGTTCCAGGGGAATCCAACACCCTCTTCTGATCTCCATGGCATTGCATGACACAGGTGCACAGACCTACATGCAGGCAGTACATTCATACACATTAAAAATAAAAAAATATTGCTGTGTGTGGTGGGGCTGCCTTTAATCCCAGCACTCAGGAGGCAGAGGCAGCAGGTCTCTTGAATTCAAGGCCAGCCTGGTCTACATAGTTCCAAGCCAGCTGTGATTACAGAGAGAACTTGTCTCAAAAAGACCAAAAATTAAAAATCTTCAAAAAGCGCCAGGTTCAGTGGTGCACACCTTTAATCCTAGCACTTAGAAGATATGGGCAGGTGGATCTGTGAGTTCGAGGTCTACAGAGTGAGTTCCAGGCCAGCTGGGGCTACAGGGAGACCCTGTCTCAAAAAGACCAAAAAAATTTCAAAAAGCATTTATGGAAAGCCGGGTGTGGTGGCCCACGCCTTTAGTCCTAGCAGGCGGATCTTTGTGAGTTCCAGGACAGCTGGGGGTAAAGGGAGACCCTGTCTGAAAATCCAGAAAAAAAAAAATTATGGGTAGATTTGGGTTTTATGTGTATGGGTAGCTTTGGTTTATGTGTGTCGGAGTTTTGCTTTCATGTATCCAGGTACTCTCATGCATGCAGTGCCTTAGGAGATGAAAAGGTGTTAGATCCCCTGGTGCTGGATCAGTTTGCTGCCATGTGGGTGCTGGGAACCTAACCCTGATCCTCTGCAAGAGCACCCAGTGCTCTTAATTGCTGAGCTCTCTCTCCAGCCCCCAAATAAACCTAACAAAAAAAGATGGCAAGCTGGTTCAGTGGGTAAATGCATCTGCTGGCAACCTGAGTTCAGTCCACAGGACCCACATGGTAGGAGACAACTGACCTCAGTAAGTTCTCTGACCACATGAGCACCTTGGCACATGTGCTCCTCCCACATACAACGTAAAATAAGAGCTGGCAAGATGTCTTAGTGGGGTGGCGCTTGCCGTTAAGCCTGATAACCTGAGTTCAATCCTAGGACCCCACATGGTTGGAGAGAAGCGACTCCTACAAGTTGTCCTCTGACCTCCACCTGCATGCAACACTTTGAATCATAGCCCTGGGAAAGCCAAAGCAAGATGATTAGAAGTTCTAAGCCAATATGGGTTACCCAGTGATACTCTTGCTTAAAACGAGCTGGGTGGGGTGGTATTTAGCTTTAATTCCAGCACTCAGGAGACCGGTGTTTTGAGGCTAGCTTGTACTAGTGAGGCCCTGTCTCAAAAACAGAAAATGTAGTTTGACTGAAGACCCTCAGCTACAACTGCAGTCTGTTAACTGATTTTCCAGGCTCAAAGCTGCTATATGCAGCGTGGACGACTCTCCTTATCTTGGCTTTCTCACACTACCTTTCTGATATAGACACTTAGGGGAGCACAGTGATGTCTGAAAGTCTGTCAAGGTGGGAGCAGAGACCCACAGGACTAGAGGGCCTCAGGACTTAGGGTGGTCATGAGGCCCTGACGGTGATGCAAATAAGGGGCTGGAGAGATGGTCTAGTGGTTAAGAGCACCGACACCTCTTGCAGAGGACCCGGGTTCAATCCCCAGCACCCACATGGCAGCTGAGAACCGTCTTTAACTCCAGTTCCAGGGGAATCCTACACCCTCTTCTGACCTCTGCGGCATTGCACGACATGGGTACACCAACCTACATGCAGACAGTACATTCATACACATACAAAATAAAATTTAAAAAATGCAAATGAGAAGTTGGAGGGAGGTGGCAGGCAGACCTCTAAGGTCAGACAGAACAGGCAGCCTTTGCCAGGGTTCTGAGGAGCCCTGCTGTCTTCTACACACACACACACACACACACACACACACTTTCTGATTCATGTCCTGGAACAGGAAGTCCTCTCATCACCAGGGCTAGGTGAGTACCCACTTAACCCCATTGCCTCACAGAGCCTGTCAGAGCTACTGGATCCTGTTATCTCGGGCTGTGGGGAGTGGTCATCTCCATGCCCACCCCGGCCTTGCCATAAAGGCCCTCACAAGCCCAGGGCTGCTCCTGTGATCTGACTGTTTGGCACCACATGGCAGGGGAGAGGACCCTCATTGTCCGATTCTCCGACAGCACTGGGTGCCTAGCACTCAGATGCTGCCCATTCTGACACAGTCAATCTGCTGTCCATTGAAGCTCCCTTCACTGGCTCTTGGTGCCTTGTCACGGTGGGGCTGGTTTCCACCTACTTCAGTTCCAAAAGCCTCAGCAGGAGCCTGGGACTTCTGCTGCCACAGTGAAGCATGGCCCCTTCAGGTGGTTGCAGGCACTTGGGGTTTGATATGGGGAAGTTGTAAGTTCTGTCCATACTCTGTGAGCTGTGACCCCTTCCGAGGGAGAGTCAGCAGGGCTGGGAGTGGAAGATGGTTTCCATTCCAGCTGAAAGAAAAGCATTAGTGACCTGCTACACAGCTGTGTAGGAACCTGGCCTCTGGATAAGAAAGCTCCTCTGACCAGGGAGCCACTGTCACGCGCTCCTGGAAGGAGGGTGAGTCACGGATGCCTTTCCCGTTTTGTAGAGGCAGCTAGTGAGTGGATTCCAGGGTCAGTGCTGTGCCTGGAGGCTGCAGGATGGTGTCCAAAACCTCTGCGGCTGGGCTAATGGATTAGCAAGACAGCTTTGAAGGCTCTGGGAGGAAAACAGTGAAGGCTTAGCAGCCTGGGACTTCCCGATCAATCCCTCTTTTTCCAGGTGGCCAGAAGCCACTGGCTTGGAACCTACTTTTTAAGCACTGCCCTAAAGGGGTCCTCTGGCTTTGGAGCCTGGCGCCGGATTGGCCCTCCCGCAGGCCCATGCTGGACTTCCTAACAGCCTCCAGGCACTAGGTACAGGTCACTCACTGCTGATGGCATTTGTGTCGCCCCTGCTGGCCTTGAACTCACTATGTAACTTAGGCTAGCTTTGAACTCATGGCAACCCATATGCCTTAGGCTGTAGAGTTCTGGGATTACAGGTGTGTGCTATAGAATATAGAGTATAGAATAGGCTGGCCCCATTATCACAGAGATCCATCTGCCTCTACCTTTTGAGTGCTGAGTTTAAAGGCTTGTGTCATCCCACACCCAGTTTTGCTTCTGGTTTTCTGAGACAGGGTCTGGCTGCACTTCAGGCTGGCCTGGAACTTGTGATTTTTCTATTTTAGGATCCTAAATGCTGGGATCACAGGTATGAATCACCATGTCTGGATCACTGGACATTTATTTATTTTCTTGTAGTGCTGGGAATTGAACCTAGGGCTCCACACATGCCAGGGAAACACTTTTTACTACTGACCATATAGTCCAAGTTTTGGACTTTGTTTGAGCAGGATCTCATTATGTAGTACCAGCTAGCCTAGAATCAACATGTAGACCAGGTTGACCTCAATCGTATATTGATCTGCCTACCTCTACCTCCTGAGTGCTGGGGTTAAGGCTGTGCCACCACTGGGTGAGCTGTAGACATTTTATAAAGTGGAGCCTGGTCTGCTGATAAAAGTCTCTAGCTGGGCATGGCGGCGCACGCCTTTAATCCTAGCACTCACTCGGGAGGCAGAAGCAGGTGGATCTTCCTGAGTTCAAGGCCAGCCTGGTCTACAGAGTGAGTTCCAGGCCAGCCAGAGTGACAGGGAGACCCTGTCTCGAAAAGACCAAAAAAAAAAAAACAACCCCCAAAAAGTCTCTAATCCCGCCGGGCGTGGTGGCGACGCCTTTAATCCTAGCACTTGGGAGGCAGAGGCAGGCGGATCTTTGTGAGTTCAAGGCCAGCCTGATCTACAGAGTGAGTTCCAGGACAGCTGGGGCTACAGGGAGACCCTGTCTCAAAAAGACCAAAAAAAAAAAAAATAGTCTCTAATCCCAGTGCTCAGGAAACTGAGGCAGAAGAATTGCAAGTCTGAGGGCAGCCTGGGCTGCTTAGAAGTTTCAGACCAGTCAAGGGCTAAAAAAACAAACCACGTGAGGCCAAGGCATTGGGGGTCACACTTTTAATCCCAACATTTTGGAGGTAGAGACAGGCAGACCTCCAAGAGACTGAGGCCAACCAGGTGTATATGTAGGGAGTTCTGCTAACACACACCTGTAATCCCCACATTCTGGAGGCTAAGGCATCCAGGTTGCCATGAGTGCAAGGCTAGCCTGAGCTACATAGTGAGTTTAAGGCCCGCAGGGCTACATGAAGAGACCCTATCTCAAAAAAGCCAAAAAAAGGGACTGGTGCTGGCAGCATGGCTGCTCTTAGTCAGGGGACCGAAGGTTTGGTTCCAGCACTCAATGACCGCTAAAACACCGTCTGTAACTTCGTTCCAGGGGATCCAAGCCCTCCTCTCCTCTGCAGGCATTGTTGACACAGGTCCACTTATGACATTGCATGGTAATTGCTCTACACCAAAAATAAAAATAATAGGCATAGTGCGTGCATGCCTTTTAATCCCAATCAGGGAGGTAGAGGCAGGCTGAGATCTCTACAAATTTCAAGGCAGCCTTGTTTTACATAGCGAGTTCCAGACAGCTGGGGCTACAGAGGACCCTGTCTGTAAAAAACAAAACAAAAAGGGCTGGATGGAGAGGCCTAGCGGTATTTGTTAAGAGCGCGACCCGCTCTTAACAGAGGCCCGGGTTTGATTCCAGACCCACATGGCGGCCAGATGAACGGTCTGAACTCCAATTCCAGAGCACTCCAGTCCGGGGAATCGAGACCTCTTCTAACCTCCGCAGCATTGCACGACACAGGCGGTGCACACTTGCATGCGGACAGCTATACATTCACACTACAGAAATTTAAAAAATTTTAAAACAAATTCAAAACAAACAAAAAAACACTTGCTGGGTAGGGCTGCCACACCTTTAGTTCAGCTCTCAGGGGGCAGGACAGGAGATCTTGTGAGGAGTTTGAAGCCGCCTGGTTTATTATAGTGATTCCCCAGGGACCAGACAGGGTCCCCAGCTCAGAAAACACACTTGCTGGAACAAAAAGCCTCCTAAAAGATTCTCAGGGACTAGATTCTTCTCTGATTCAAATAGAAACTCCGAAGTTAGTTCACTATTAGCAAGATGCCAGGGGCCTGGATCTGATGGGGAAGCCCAGGCCTTGTCACGTTGGAAGGTAGGCCACTCACTGATGGAGGGAAAGTTCTGCCATGTGCTGAGCGCCTTCATCCACAGATTTCTTTTTAATTATTAATTAATTAACTAATTATTTATTTTATTTTTGAGGACAGGGTCTCCCTTAGCCCAACTGGCCTGAAATTCACTCTGTAGACCCAGCTGGCCTTGAAACTCACAGAGATCTGCCTGTCCTCACGCCTCCCCAAGTGCTAGGATTAAAGGCAATGTGCACAAATGCTGGTTAAACGTTCATAGCCGCCATTGTGAGTGCTGGGAATCAACCACAGGTCCTCTGCCCGAGTATAATCAACCTCTTAACCGCTGTGACCCATCTCTCCAGCCCCCATTCACAGACTTTCATACGATCCTCTGAGCTGGGAGTGCAGACTGAACTTTTTCATAACATAAGAATAGGTCACTGCTGGGCGTGGTGACGCACGCCTTTAATCCTAACCACTTGGGAGGCAAAGCAGGCGATCTTTGTGAGTTCAAGGCCAGCCTGGTTATACAGAAGTGGTTCCAGGGACAGCGGCTACAAGGAGACCCCCTGTCTTGAAACGACCAAAAAAAAAAAAAAAAAAAGAATAGGTCATTGTCATGCTCGCTTCAGCAGCACATATACTAAAATTGGAATGATACAGAGATTAGCATGACCCCTGCGCAAGGATGACATGCAAATTCATGAATCGCTCCATATTAAAAAGAAAAAAAAAAAAGAAAAAAAAGAAAAAAAGAATAAGTCATTGTCACATGGGGGAGGGCTTCTGTCACTGTCTCTAATGCAGAATGTTTAGTCTCTCTGCTTTGGGTTAACAAGCTAGAAGATGTTACATGACTCCTCCCAAGTGACCAGAAGTTAGAACTGAGCTGTGGAGATGCAAAGACACTGAGTCACTCCCAGCAAGTTCTCTCAGGGCCTGTCCATGTTTCTGGGTACTCCAGCTCAGAGAGCAGCCCCTGAGCACTTAGGCGCTGAGGCATGTGGAGGCATTCCGGACAAGCAAGGATGCCTTAATCAGCAGTGCGTCTCTCCTGAAATGGGTGGACTCGGCTTTGCACCTACAGGGTGTGTGACATGTTGGTTTGATGTTGGCTGGAAGTCAATTGGGTGATGTAAGGTCTGCTGCTGACCACACTGCCTCCCCAGCTCCCTGGCTCTGCCAAAGGATAACTGGCCAGTTCCAGTTCAGTCCTCATTCAGGCCTCCCATGACCACCTAGAGCATCTCCCTAGTATAGTGGACTGTTTCCCAAATTCATGTCCTAGCTCCCACTGCCCTTATTGGAAATAGGGTGCTGCTGTAATGGGGCAAGATGAGGTCACACTGGAGCAGGTGGACCCTGAATCTTTATAATAACACCTATGACTAGTTTCTCTATATGGAGAGATTTGAGCCAGTTGTGACACACGCCCGTGATTCTAGCACAGGGGAGGCTGAGCCAGGACTGAGTTGAAGGTCAGTTTGGGCTACATAGCAAATCTGAGGCCAACCTGGAACACAACTTTTCCCTTTCTTTTTATTTAGGGAAAAGCACGAACACAGACCCCTACTAACACAAACTATGCAGCCGAGTTTCCCAAATTTGAGATCACAGGGGTTAGCACACCCAAAGTGCAATGGATAAGCCTTGTTCTGGGAAAACCACCTTTGTGATAATGATAGCTCACCTGCCAGGGAAGTATACAACCACCCTTTCTACACACACAACTGGGGGTGTGGGGGGGGTCAGTCTAGAGGGTTGTGGTGGTGCATACCTGCAATCCCAGCATTTGGGAAGTGCTCCCTTTCCCTTGGGAGCAGATTGGATACCAATTCTGCATGTTAAGAACACAGAGGAGTCAAGAAAGTAAAAGGAAAAGAAAGAAAGAAAGAAAGAAAGAAAGGAAGGAAGGAAGGAAGGAAGGAAGGAAGAAAGGAAGAAAGGAAGAAAGGAAGAAAGGAAGAAAGGAAGAAAGGAAGAAAGGAAGGAAGGGAAAGAAGGAGGAGGATGAGGAAGGAAGGAGAGGAAGGAAGGAAGTAAGCCAGGTTGTGGCGCAGCCTTCTAATCCTAGCATTGGGAGGAGAGGCAGTGGCATCTTGTAATTCAAGGCCAGCTGCCTGGTCTACAGATTGAGTCCGAGGAGAGCCTGTCTTGAAAAGACAAAAAAAAGAAAGAGATGGAAGGAAGGAAAGGAAGCAGAAGGAGGAAGGTAAGGAATGGAGGAAGGAAGGAAAGGAGCAGCGCAGAGCTGGAGCATGGGTTGGTGTGCAGAGGCAAGGCAGAGGAGCCATGGCAGCAAGGCAGCACACAGGCCGCAGGATCTGCAGGGCAGTCACACAGGATATGCAGCAATGACCTGCAGAGCTGAGATCCCACCCTGGGCAGCAGCAGGCTTCGTACCCTAGAGGCAATTCTGGGAACCCACTCTAGAAGCCAGAAGGAAAGGTGACACACAGGGAAATGCATAAGGCTGAGGCCTCCTCCATTGTGGGGTATTTGTGGGGGCTCACTTTCCAGTAGGCAGACAGGTACAGAATCCTTCAAGCTCACACCCTCCTGATACCCTCGAGGCCACATCATAGCCTTCCTCATGGGCTTGTCTGAGTCCTCTTGTCCTCTCTAAGGCACCTTGTAGGTCCAGCTGTGGCCAGAGAGCAGTAGCCAGGAAAGATCCAACCCCTTTGGCTGGACATGGCGACAGGTGTGCTGAAAGTTGAGCCATTAAACATGATCCTGTACTCAGGGAGGGAGGAGCAGCTCGGTTTCAACCCCTCGAGTCCGAAAGCATGACTGGGCAGCTTTATATAGCTCTGTAAGCCCTATATAAGCTAGAATGGAGGTCTGTCAAGACTGAAGAGCCCACACTGATCTGCTCTGGCCAGGGTATTCCTCACCTGCACCCACACTCTTCACTAGGGTCCCCAGGGGGGCAGCCCACCCCAATCCCCAGGATGCCCAGCAGAACTGCCCGCTATGCTCGTTACAGCCCCCGACAGAGGCGACGGCGGCTGTTGGCTGATCGCAGCGTGCGTTTCCCTAATGATGTCCTCTTCTTGGACCACATCCGCCAGGGTGACCTGGAGCAGGTTGGGCGCTTTATCAGGGCTCGGAAAGTCTCCCTGGACACAATCCACCCTTCAGGTGAGTAAGCACTGAGAGTCACTGAGGGGCTGACCTTGTTTGTGAGGCCACAGGGGAAGGCCTGTACAGAGGGCTACAGCCTTGACTCCCATCTTCCACCCTTGCCAGGCCTGGCTCCACTACACGAAGCCTGCTCTCTGAAACCGTGCGACTGTGTCAAGGTTGTGGTCAAGTATTCGGAGCAGACATTCACCAGCGGGATGAGACAGGACATGGCACCTCTGCTACATCGCCTGCGAGTGATGGATATCCTGACATAGCAGAAGTGAGAGGCAGTGGAATGAGGTCTTAACACATGATGTCCAGTGTGTGGACCTCCCAAAGACGGCCCTGGCGTACGTAGCCACCGCGAGGGCTTCTGGCACAGTTTCTCCCTGATTGCCACACTAGAGCACACTGGAAAATGTGGCCACTGCTTCCAAAGGGTCAGGTTTCTCCCTGCCGGCCCTGCATGGAAAAAACAACCAGGTGACCCCAAATTCTAGCCCTGAGCCCCGGGGTGGGCTGGACAGGCTTCAATGGCTGCCCTTTCTATCCTAGGTACCTCATCTCTCTGGGAGCAGACAGAGATGCAGCCAACGATGATGGCGACCTGCCCTCCGACCTCATTGACCCGGACTTCAAGGACCTGGTGGAACTCTTCAAAGAAACCAGCATGGGCTGGAGCCCTCTGCCCTTGGGTGCTCGTTGCTACCCTGGAAAGAAGTGACACGCATCTTGGCCCAGGGGCCATGGTGTGCCCACTGCGCGGCCAGCGAGGGGGGCCACGCTGGCCAGGACTTGTCCATGGGCACGACCCCTGCCCGTATACCATTTCTTGGCCTGGCTATTTTTCTCAGTGATTTTTTTTTTATTTTATAGTGAGGTACTTTTACTTTTGCAATAAACACATCCCCAAGCCTGCGGTGTATGACTGATTAGCGGGGTCCAGGGCAGGCCGCGGCCAGCACGCTGGTGGTCAGGATCTCCAGACTGCGCCCTTGCCCGCCTCCCCCGCTACCCGGGCAGGCAGCGACCTTCTGTCCCACCGGGGGGCCCCGCAGTATTCCTGGGACCACAGGACTAGCTAGCGGTACAATCCCACGGGCCCAGGAGCGCCGGATCACGTGGCCCGCGCAGTTACTGCGCCTGCGCGCGTTGCCGTTCACTTCCGGCCGGCCCATGGAAGCGGCCGCGGCGGAGGCAAGGCAGGGCGAGGTGAGGGAAGGCGCGGCTGCGCGGCCGGCGGCGCCGCAGTGGGCGGGGCGCGGCGGTTTGGAGGCCGCTTGGCTGCACCGCCCCGCCCCCCGCCCTGGATTGTCGCCGGGTCTCGGGGCCGCGGCCGGAGCTGGTGTCGCCCGCGGGGGTGCGGACGTGGCGGCGATGGGGAATCGCCCCGAGTCCCCGCGGCCTCGGGCTGCTCCAGGGGCGCTTCCTGGTTCCGGGGCTTCCCCGGGGTCACCTGCCCCGGGGTCACCTGCCTGCCGGTCTGGGGCTGTGGCTCTGCGCAGGGACAGGGCGTGTCCGCGGAGGCAGGCCACTGCCTGGACGGGACGGTGGCCGGAAGTACCGTGGCCCTGGACACAGGCGGGCCTGGGCTTCTGGCGGACGTAGTGGACAAGGGGGTCCTGTGCAGAGGACAAGCTTCAAGCAGGGTGGGATCCCCTGGNCCAGGGGATCCCACCCTGCTTGAAGCTTGTCCTCTGCACAGGACCCCCTTGTCCACTACGTCCGCCAGAAGCCCAGGCCCGCCTGTGTCCAGGGCCACGGTACTTCCGGCCACCGTCCCGTCCAGGCAGTGGCCTGCCTCCGCGGACACGCCCTGTCCCTGCGCAGAGCCACAGCCCCAGACCGGCAGGCAGGTGACCCCGGGGCAGGTGACCCCGGGGAAGCCCCGGAACCAGGAAGCGCCCCTGGAGCAGCCCGAGGCCGCGGGGACTCGGGGCGATTCCCCATCGCCGCCACGTCCGCACCCCGCGGCGACACCAGCTCGGCCCGGCCCCGAGACCCGGCGACACCAGGGCGGGGCGGGGCGGGAGCCCAAGCGGCATCCAAACCGGCCGCGCCCGCCCCATCTCGGGCCGCCGGCCTGCGCAGCCGGCCTTCCCTCCAACCATCGCCCTGCCTTGCCTTCCGCCCGCGGCCGCTTCCATGGGCCGCGCCGGAAGGAACGGAGCAACGCGGCGCAGGCGCAGTAACTGTGCGCGGGCCAACGTGATCCGGCGACTCCGGGCCCGTGGGAATTGTACCGCTAGTAGTCTGTGTCCCAGGAATACTGCGGGCCCCGTGGGACAGAAGGTCGCTGCCTCGCACGGGTAGCGGGGACGGCGGCAAGGGCGCATCTGGAGATCCGACACCAGCGTGCTGGCCGCGGCCTGCCCTGACCGCTAATCATCATACACCGCAGGCTGGGGAGTGTTTATTGCACAAAGCTAACAAGTTACCTACTATAATAAAAAAAAAAAAATACTGAGAAAAATAGCCAGGCCAAGAAATGGCTATAACGGGCAGGGGTGTGCCCATGGAACAGTCCTCGCCAACGTGGCCCCCCTCGCTGGCCGCGCAGGGGCACACCATGGCCCTGCGGCCATAGATGCGTGTCACTTCTTTCCAGCGTAGCAACGAGCACCCAAAGGGCAGAGGCGCTCCAGCCCATGCTGGTTTCTTTGAAGAGTTCCACCAGGTCCTTGAAGTCCGGGTCAATGAGGTCGGAGGGCAGGTCGCCATCATCGTTGGCTGCATCTCTGTCTGCTCCCAGAGAGATGAGGTACCTAGGATAGAAAGGGCAGCCATTGAAGCCTGTCCAGCCCACCCCGGGGCTCAGGGCTAGAATTTGGGGTCACCTGGTTGTTTTTTCCATGCAGGGCCGGCAGGGAGAAACCTGACCCTTTGGAAGCAGTGGCCACATTTTCCAGTGTGCTCTAGTGTGGCAATCAGGGAGAAACTGTGCCAGAAGCCCTCGCGGTGGCTACGTACGCCAGGGCCGTCTTTGGGAGGTCCACACACTGGACATCATGTGTTAAGACCTCATTCCAACTGCCTCTCACTTTCTCATGTCAGGATATCGCATCCTCCGAGGCGAATGTAGCAGAGGTCCATGAGTCCTGTCTCAATCCCGCAGGTGAATGTCTGCTCCGAAATACTTGACCACCAACCTTGACACAGTCGCACGGTTTCAGAAGAGCGAGATTCGTGTATGGACGCCCAGGCCTGCAAAGGGTGGAAGATGGGAGTCAAGGCTGTAGCCCTCTGTACAGGCCTTCCCCTGTGGCCTCACAAACAAGGTCAGCCCCTCAGTGACTCTCAGTGCTTACTCACCTGAAGGGTGGATTGTGTCCAGGGAGACTTTCCGAGCCCTGATAAAGCGCCCAACCTGCTCCAGGTCACCCTGGCGGATGTGGTCCAAGAAGAGGACATCATTAGGGAAACGCACGCTGCGATCAGCCAACAGCCGCCGTCGCCTCTGTCGGGGGCTGTAACGAGCATAGCGGGCAGTTCTGCTGGGCATCCTGGGGATTGGGGTGGGCTGCCCCCCTGGGGACCCTAGTGAAGAGTGTGGGTGCAGGTGAGGAATACCCTGGCCAGAGCAGATCAGTGTGGGCTCTTCAGTCTTGACAGACCTCCATTCTAGCTTATATAGGGCTTACAGAGCTATATAAAGCTGCCCAGTCATGCTTTCGGACTCGAGGGGTTGAAACCGAGCTGCTCCTCCCTCCCTGAGTACAGGATCATGTTTAATGGCTCAACTTTCAGCACACCTGTCGCCATGTCCAGCCAAAGGGGTTGGATCTTTCCTGGCTACTGCTCTCTGGCCACAGCTGGACCTACAAGGTGCCTTAGAGAGGACAAGAGGACTCAGACAAGCCCATGAGGAAGGCTATGATGTGGCCTCGAGGGTATCAGGAGGGTGTGAGCTTGAAGGATTCTGTACCTGTCTGCCTACTGGAAAGTGAGCCCCCACAAATACCCCACAATGGAGGAGGCCTCAGCCTTATGCATTTCCCTGTGTGTCACCTTTCCTTCTGGCTTCTAGAGTGGGTTCCCAGAATTGCCTCTAGGGTACGAAGCCTGCTGCTGCCCAGGGTGGGATCTCAGCTCTGCAGGTCATTGCTGCATATCCTGTGTGACTGCCCGTGCGATCCGCGGCCTGTGTGCGCCTTGCTGCCAATGGCTCCTCTGCCTTGCCTCGCACACCAACCCATGCTCCAGCTCTGCGCTGCTCCTTCCTTCTTCCTCCTTCCTTCCTTCCTCCTCCTTCCTTCCTTCCTTCCTTCTTCCTTTTTTTGGTCTTTTCAAGACAGGCTCTCCGGACTCACTCTGTAGACCAGCTGGCCTTGAATTCACAAGATCCACCTGCCTCTCCTCCCAAATGCTAGGATTGAGAAGGCTGCGCCACACCCTTATCTGTCCTTCCTTCCTTCCTTCATCCTCCTCCTTCTTTCCCTTCCGCCCCGCCCCGCCCCGCCCTGGTGTCGCCGGGTCTCGGGGCCGGGCCGAGCTGGTGTCGCCGCGGGGTGCGGACGTGGCGGCGATGGGGAATCGCCCCGAGTCCCCGCGGCCTCGGGCTGCTCCAGGGGCGCTTCCTGGTTCCGGGGCTTCCCCGGGGTCACCTGCCCCGGGGTCACCTGCCTGCCGGTCTGGGGCTGTGGCTCTGCGCAGGGACAGGGCGTGTCCGCGGAGGCAGGCCACTGCCTGGACGGGACGGTGGCCGGAAGTACCGTGGCCCTGGACACAGGCGGGCCTGGGCTTCTGGCGGACGTAGTGGACAAGGGGGTCCTGTGCAGAGGACAAGCTTCAAGCAGGGTGGGATCCGGCGAGTGGAATTGTGGGTGGAGAGCGTGCAGGGCATTTCGAGGATAAGATGGGGCAGGAGGCCAGTAGAGGCCAGGTCCTTCCAAAGGAGGGGCCAGGGTGGTGAGTTGGCGGGTGTCTGGAGAGGAAGATCCTAGGCCTGTGGGGCTGTCATCCTCATCTGGAAGCAAGTCTGGCCATCATAGCCCTTGGCTCCTGCCTATTGTTCTCATCCTTTTTAGAGGACACAGGACATGGAAGGAAAGGAGGGTTAAAATTCAGAGCTGGGACTGGGGCTGCATACCTGTCCTCACAGCACTTGTGAGGTGAAGGTGGATTAGGAGTGGAAGGCCAACCAGGGCTTCGAGACCCATTTTCTCAGGACTGCAAAAGAACATGAGTGACAGCCGTGGCACCATTGGTTCTTTCGAAGGGTCCCCATTGTCCCTTGGCTGACAACAGAGTATTACCACCACCTTGCACCAGGTCCTTGATAAACAGATTGTGAAAAGAGAGCCGGGGGGGGGGGTGGAGAGATGGCCTAGGTTAAGAGCACCAACTGCTCTTGCAGAGGACCCGGGTTCGATCCCCAGCACCCACATGGCGGCTGAGTACGGTCTTTTAACTCCAGTTCCAGGGGAATCCGATACCCTCTTCTGACCTCCGCGGCATTGCACGACATGGGTGCACTGACCTACATGCAGACAGTACATTCATGCACATAAGAAATAAATTTTAAAAAGCCGGGAGGCAGAGGTTAGAGGCAGGTGGATCTCTTGTGAGTTCAAGGCCAGCCTGATCTACAAAGCAAGCTCCAGGCCAACTGGGACTAAATGGAGACCCTGTCTCAAAAAGACCAAAAAAAGAGCGCTGAGATAGGTGCTGTCTCCCACCCTTGCCTTCCAGAAAGTCTGAAGGCCTTGGGTCCCCCCAGCAAAGGTAGACTGTATAGAATAGACACATTCAGCAAGAAACCAGGCCCCCTCCCCCAATACAGGGCAAGTCTGAGTAGACCACATAGATGTCACTGGAAAGCAGGCATTTCAGGGAGTACAGAGTCACTCAACATTAAGCACTCCACCCAACTGGTGCAGTCCTAGAGGCCTTGGGTAGGATGGAGTCTGGGAGTCACTTGGATCACCTCTGCTTCGTCCTGGAAAATGGGATTGTCAGGTACCTTCCTCCTGGCCCAGCTTTGACAAGCTTGAAGAGTGTGTGAAGTTCCCAGTACAGGGGGGCCCTACATTCAGCCCTTGGCAGGTGCCACCTGCGAGATTCTCAGTTCTGGGACTTGTCTGGGTCTCCATCTACTTAAGAGTGGGTTGGCTGAACATTCCAGTTTGCCTGGAACTGTCCCATCCCATACTTAGTGGTCTGCAGCACCCCTTTCACTCTTAGTATCCATCTGGATGATACAGCATGAATTGGATGAGAAACCCAGATACTTCATTTGAAATGGGGGCTTCATGTGGCTGGGCTTCAGTCTGTCATAGAAACCCAGAGGAACTTCTCTGGAAGCCACAGAGGGGATAGAGGAGCTCTGGCCCAGGTAGTTATGGCCCTGGGGGCTGTCAAGTAGGCAGTCAAGTTCTGCAAAGCCTTGTGCCCAGAAGGACAGAAAGTAGATGAAAGTTAGGCCCGGCATTGTGGCTCACAAACTTAATCACAGCACTTGGGAAGCAGAGGCTGGAGGGTCTCTGTGAGTTCAAGGCCGGCCTGATAATTTTAGCAAGGTCCAGACCAGTCAGGGCTACATAGTGAAACTCTGTTTGAAAAAATAAAGGAGGGTAGTTCTCTGCAAACTGTATGTGAGGGCTAGGGTGGGTAACATATGAGAACACATATGGGCCAAGGGCTTTGTCATAGTAGACTGCTTGAGAGATTTCCACTGCAGAGTGACAAAAATAGTGTTAGAAAGTTGTGCTGCCAGCCGGGCGTGGTGGCACACGCCTTTAGTCCTAGCACTTGGGAGGCAGAGGCAGGCGGATCTTTGTAAGTTCAAGGCCAGCCTGGTCTACAGAGTGAGTTCCAGGACAGCTGGGGCTACAGGGAGACCCTGTCTCGAAAAAGACAAAAAAAAAAAAATTACTGATTGTACAAATGCTGTTACAGTTAGCTACTTTATGGGTGTATGGTCCCACTATCAACTACACTCCCTCAAGGCCTAAGACACAAACTAACATTGGTTTTAAGAAATAATCTTATTTTAATTTAGATATAATTTAAAGTATGGTTAAATGAGTATGGTAAAACATTCAATAACTAAGTAAAACATCTTTAAAACAGGGTTTTGTGCCAGGCCTGTAAAAACCACCTCCAAGAACTGAAAGGAAAATGATTGTTATAAGCCCACTTTATAAGATTTATAGTGATATGGGGCTGGAGAGATGGCCCAGCAGTTAGGAGCACCAACTGCTCTTGCAGAGGACCTGGGTTTGATCCCCAGCACCCACATGGCAGCTGAGAACCTTCTTTAACTCCACTCCCAGGGGAATCCAACACCTTCTTCTGACTTCTGAAGCATTGCATGACATGGGTGCACCAACCTACATGCAGACAGTACATTCATATACATAGAAAAATAAATAAAATTTTTTAAAAAGAAAAGATTTATAGTGATATGTTTGAAATAAGTATTATACATTTATATAGAGGTATTTCAGTAGAGATTTATACAGAAATACAAACAAAGAAATATAAGTTAATGGACTTGATTTCTCTGAAGTCACAGTCTAGTGAAAGAATTTTAAGGAAAATTTAATTGATCTGTGGTTAATGGGTATCCAAATTTGCCAAAACTTTGCCTACACATTATATGGTATTCTGGGACTTAGTAAAAATAAAAATGTCTATATTAAACAACATTGGTTAAAAGGGTTTTAATAAAAATGGTAATACATTTAAGCAAATTGGAAATATAAATTGTTGTCCACATTTGCTTTACTTAGTAATTTGCATAACAACAACTTTGGGGTTAATGCATACAAATGCTTTCTATAAATTTTGTATGTACAGTATCATGACTTGGGTAAATTTAATGAAAATTTACACCTTGGTTCCTGCCTATAGGTATGTGTACTACAACTGCCTTTTTGAGATTCATGGGTCAAAAAATAAAAACCTAAAATAAAAAAGGGGGGGATACAGTTATATATTAAACCTTTTGTCAAATTTTTCAAATTAACTCACCTGGAACTCACTATGTAGACTACCAGGCTAGCCATAACTCACAGAGATCCACCTGTCTCTGCTGAGTACTGGGATTAAAGGCACATGTCACCATGTGTATTAGTCACTTTTCTGTTGCTGTGATAAAACACCATGACCAAGGAACTTATAAAAGGAAGAGTTTATTTGAGCTTACAATTGACGGTTCCAGGGAATTAGAGTCCATTGTGGTGGGAGGCATGGCACTGTATCTGGAGCAGCAAGCCAAGGGTCACATCTCGCAAAGAGCACAGGAAGCAGAGAGAGAGGGCGATTGTAGACCACAAGGCTTGTTAAACTCACTAAACTCACTAAGCCTGNCAGCACTCACATGGTGGCTAAGAACCATCTGTAACTCCAATTCCAGGAGAACTCCAGTTCCAGGGGAATCCGAGACCCTCTTCTGACCTCCGCTGCATTGCACGACACGGGCGCACAAACCTACAGGCAGACAGTACATTCATACAAAAATAAAAAATAAAAAATTGTTTAAAAAAAAAAAAAAAGAAAAGGGAGTCTGCAAGGACAGAAGGGAGCAGGACAGAAGGGAGCTTGGGCCCTGGAAGCTGAGGTCAGAGGTGGCCAGCCCAGGGGCTGAGCACTGCCCTCTCTCCTGATCTGTTACTGGATCTTCCTCACCTCCAGCTTCCATCGTTGCACCCAGAGAGCTTTCCTTGTGCTCTTGTATCTGGCAGGCTGCTTTGGGGAAGACGGAACTAGAGAGTGTTCTAGAGTCCAAGAAAGCACAGGCTCCTTGGTGAGCATCACCGTGTGCCACGAGTCAGGCTTGGAGAGAGGCACAGGGTTCTAGAGTTCTTACGGGAGCTGACTTTACACTTGTTGGGGTGTTCACATGTCTGAATAATTAATGTGATGGATCACTGGCCAGGGAAGAGGCATTGATAAGGGCTGAGGTGGCGTGAATGGAGCTGTCTGGCTTCCTCTGTAGCATCT
The DNA here is from genome assembly GCA_009823505.1 of Rhizomys pruinosus. Lineage (NCBI taxonomy): Eukaryota > Metazoa > Chordata > Mammalia > Rodentia > Spalacidae > Rhizomys > Rhizomys pruinosus. The sequence goes on along the minus strand of VZQC01004671.1, from coordinate 2,743,963 downwards.
AGGGTTGCCCTTCTGGAGCAAGGCTTGGGTCCAGCCTCATGTGATCATCTTCCTTGCCTTGGGTGTGTGTCCTTAGCTGGCTACTAAGGGAGTCTGACCCTAAAGTGTGTACTTCCACCCACTCAGGGCAGCAGAAATCCCCTGGCCTGTAAAACAGGTTGCACCCCAGGGTTCTGGTCACTGGGTCAGGACTGACTGCTCCCTCCAGAGACATCCCTTCCTTTTGGCTTAGTTCCAGTTTCCTGGTTGTCCCTGGAGCACTGACTTGGCTCACTCAAGCCTTGCAGAACTGGGGAAGCAGGAAGCAGGCCATCTGTCAAGTGTCACTGGGTGTCAGGGCAGGTAGTCTGTTCCTCCTTGGGTTCACTCGCTAAACCCCAGCAGCCTGCAGGGGCAGAGCCGGGGTCTGCCTTGCTCTGTTCTATGTGCAAAATTCAGACTGAGGAGAAGAGTGGAGTAAAGATCCAGCCAAACACATGGGCTCAGTGGCTGAGTTATTCAGTGTCTGGACTGACTGCCACATCCATACCCTGTCCAGGATTGCCTGGAGCCCACTGGCCACTTGGGCCCAGCCTGTGGTCTCCAGTGAGCAGCACAGCATTGTAGTCTGTTCCTTCCCCTGCTGCAGAGGTGATGACCTCCACCTGACTTTCGTATTCTGGGGCCTCTGATTCATAGGCTGCAGGAGTCTAGCAGCAGAGCACTAAGACCAGACACACCAGCAATGACCAGGTGAGTCTTAGAGGCGTGCATGTGTGGGAGTTGAGCCCCCACTCTGCCTTGCACCTAATCCCTTCCCACATGGGGCTCTCCCTAGCTCCCCTGTCTCCAGAGTTGTCTACAACGGCAAGAGGAACAGCAGTCCCCGTTCTCCCACTAACAGCAGTGAGATCTTCACACCAGCCCACGAGGAGAATGTCCGCTTCATTTATGAAGGTGGGCACACTGGGTGCTGTGCTCTGCCTCCCCTGCCGTCACCACTCCTCCACTGGGTCCCGGGTAACAGCCTTCAGTGGGGTGGGCATAGGGGGATGTTCCATTGTCTGTGAACTTCAGAGCCAGCAGGCTTGATGGCAGAGAAACACTGACAACAGCCCAAGAGGGTGTAGGGCGTGGGGAGGACCCCAGAAGAGGCAGTAAGTGTCGTGGAGCCAGCCCTTAGCAGGAGAGGCTTGTTGGGGAGACGAGTACACTCAGCTGTGAGCACAGCATCACTCAAGCAGCAAGAGTGGTGTGGCCAGGATTGGAATATACGAGCTGGGAGGTGGGTGGGTAAAGGAGGTGTGTGTGGCCCTTCGTGGCTCTGGAGGCCAGTACACAGAACAGACCAGCCTGCTGGAGGAGCAGGGATAGGGGAGCTGCTGCAGGAAGGAGGACAGCTGACAGGGAGCCTGGCAAGGGTTGGGGATGCTGCTGAGGGAAAGGAGGATCCGGTTGAGCCTCAAGGGCAGATGCTTTGTTGGCTTTGATGCGGCTGAGCACTGACCCATCTTCCTCATGTTGCAGCCTGGCAGGGTGTTGAGCGAGACCTCCGCAGCCAGCTGCCCGGCAGTGAGCGGGGCCTAGTAGAGGAATATGTGGAGAAGGTCCCCAACCCCAGCCTGAAGAGTGAGCAGGACTGACCTGGGGGAGGCAGGGGTGGTGGTGGAGGAAGGGGTGAAGTATGGGGTGGGATTGGGGGGGGGGTGCTGCTTCCTGCCTGCATTGTTGGCCTTCCCCAAGCAGCTGAGTCGGAGCCTCTAGCAGTCAGGGCTGGGGGGGGGGGCGCCTGTTCCCAGCACCAATCAGACTGTCCCCCTGACAGCCTTCAAGCCCATTGACCTGAGTGACCTGAAGCGCCGGAACACGCAGGATGCCAAGAAGTCCTAGAGAGCCTGGCGCCCCTCCTTGGCCTCCAGAAGATCAGGGTGCACTTGATGTTGGTTTCCTCTGTTCCCATGGCTCTGCTTCCGGGAGGGGGGAGAAGAATGTGCTCCAGCCAGCAGGCTGCAGCCCCCAGAGCCAGCAGGATTGATGGCTATGGCCCCGCCCTTCCTCTCCAGTGACCTCAAGTTGCCCCTGTCACTAGGGGAGCAGGGGTCTGACCTGACCTTTCCCCCTGGCCAGCTGCATCTTGGGTGGCGCCTGGCCCTGCTGGTGCCCCAGAGGTCCTGACCCCAACCCCCTCTGCCGTCACCTGCCATGCCTTGTCCCTCTTCTTGGCCACTTCAGGATCAGGAGAGAGAAGAGGGTCCTCTTTCTCTGGCTATTGGGACCTTGTGATGACCAGAAAGCAGGACGTGTGCAGCCCCACCTGCGTCCAGTGGGGGTCCTACCATGGACACTTGCTGTCCCTCTGGCTTGAACACTTGGGGATCTTTTCCCCCATCCCCACTGTCCAGCTACCCCTTCCTGGCCTCAGCTTCAGAGTAGCTAGCACCAGCTCTAGGCCTGGGACAGTGCTGGCTCCCTGAAGGGGCCTCTAGCAACCAGGTCTAATCTCCTGGGAACTGCAACCCTGTGGCCGCAGCAGTGCCCTTGGGTGGGGCACCAAGACTGATCCTGAAGGAATGGTGCTGCCAGGCATGTCCTGGCTCTCTGGGGTGTGCTGGGAGGGTCACCAAGGCCCCCTTTTCTTGTGCCCTCTGGAAGCCAAATGTCTGTGTGGCTTTGGAGACTGAGGGGCTGAATAAAGGTGGGTGTGGCTTTAGGAATGGCCTCTTAGCAGTCTGTCAGGCCTGTCCTGAAGCCCACAAGGTGCACAGAGCTGGAAACTCAAGCTGTGGCGAAGGCCCTGTGAGTCAAGCAGGTCTGGGAGCAGCACTCCTCTGCCACCTTCAATTTACCTTGCATGGCATAGTCTCCGGTCTCTGAGAAGAGCCAGCTCCTCAGCTGTCCTGGCAGCTGCTGGGCCCAGGAGGGACCTGGTTGCATTTGACCTTCAGTCATGAAAACAGCCCTGGAACGTTCCTGTTCCTGAGAAGAAGCCAAATCAGGATTTATTTCAGGAACATGCTTTCCCAGAAGAGTATTCCGAGGCTCAAGTGGCTCCCAGGGGATCCCCTGAGGGTGGGCTGGGCAGGGCACGTCTCCCCAGGGAGTTCAGACTGGGCAAGGCAGTAATAAATACTGCTCTAGGTGCCAATCCCACCCCCACCCCTGCAGTATCAGGCCCCTGGGACCTGTTAGGATTTTGAAGAGGCTGAATGTCACCCAATCTACTTCCCATTGTCTGGGGGAGGGGTGTAGACAGCTTGGGTTACCAGGGCAGGGTGGGCAGGCACAAGCCCAGGAAACACCACAGTGAACCAAGCAAGGCCCTAACCCTAATGGTTTCTGTCTCCTGGTGGTGGCGGCCAGCAGGGGTGTAGACAGGTGCACTTGAGTTTGGCCTTGGGGCTTCCTAGCCTCTGCTGGAGGTGGGGTGGGGGGCTTAACCCAGGTGGGCTGCTGCTCACAGGTGACCTTGAGCAAGTTGCCAAGTCTAAAGCTCTTCAAGTGGTGATTAGTCCCTGCTGTTTGGGTGTGCTCCCAGACTTGAGTGCCTGCTGCCAGTATTAATCACCTCATGGGTGCTTCTGACAAGGTTAAGTACGCACAGTGAGCTTCCTGTCATTAACTAGGTGTGAGCCCACTGCACCCCACTACCTGTGTAAAGTTGGGGATGTGGCTGTGGATGCTATCAGACAGCACTTGAGTATGCCCAGATACCCTCGTAGTATGTCAAATCCACGAGATTTGGGCCCCCAATGACTACAAAGTCCTGTACTGTGGTGTGTGGACTTGACCCCACACAACTAGGTCCATGTGCTCTGTCTCCTGTCTCCACAAGGGATCTTCCCTTGTACTGTGCTAGCTTAGGTCTCAGTCTGTAAGAGACCTAGATGGGGATATGGAGAAAGGGCAGCCTGGTAACCATGCCCTCCCACACACGGAGCCCCAGGTGCTCGACTGTCCCAGGTCGAAACTCACTGTGCAGGGCAAGGGTTTAGCAGGAGTCAGGAAGGTGGGGTTTGGTAGCTGGGACCAGTCTCTCTCAGGCAGGCCAGGCAGATATACACACTGTGACAGGAGCCCCAACTGTAGCATTCCCTCTTTCCTTCCCTGCTGAGGGCTGCCACATGGAGTCAGTGCCTTAGGGCTTCCATGTCCCACCCAGAGCTCACCTTATGAGGTGAGTCCTCAGGGTAGTGATAGGGCCTCTGCATCCAGCCCCCTATGGAGAGCAAGGTCAGGGTGAGATGTCAGCAGCGGGTCCCATTCCCCAAGTGTACCCTAACCGCAGGTGTGTCGCAGCTGCTCGGGCACTGCCCCACTTGAGCAGTGCTTGTAGGCCTTATCCATGATGGGCCCAGGGGCTAGTGAGGTGGCCGAGGGATGAGGCAGGAGCACCCTAACAGACTGGGACTGTTCCCTCCCACCTGTGCTGACTGACCCCACAAACCCACTTTGATCACAATTTGCTTTCATCCAACTGCTGGCCCACTGAGCTACACCTCAATCATAGCTTTTATTTTAATCAAAACTGCAATAAATACTGTGCACATGGTGTGTTTACCCAATACATGCCCAGCTCACATTCCCCTGATGTCCAAGCATGTTCCATGGGGTCTCCAACTTGGATGCAGAGGTCAAGTGCCTTAAAACCCTGGAGTTTAATAACACTTTCCTCCAGGACAGGGATCCTAGTTCCAGTTTATAGTGTGGCTTGCTCCTGTCCCCTGCAGCTCGAGCTCTGGGGTGTGATGGAGGCTTTGGAGACTAAACATGAGGCTCACTTTGGCCACCGTGTGAGCAGACATGAGTAGAGGGAGGCCTGTCAGGGTCACTGCAGCAGCTGAGAGCCTCACTGTGGAAAGGAAGAGGAAAAGACTGCAGGGTTTCACAGTGCAGGTGCCACATTGGAAGCTGGGTCTAAAGTGGATCCCCCAAAAGCAGAATGACGGTACACACCTGTAATGCCAACACTTGGGAGGTGGTAGAGAAAGGAGGCTCATAAGTCCACCATCCTCAGCCACAGATGGAGATCAGGGTCAGCCTGGAACACATTAGACATTCTAAACACAAAAAGGACAGGATCTTGCTATATATTTCAGGCTAGTCTTGAACTCAACTGTGTAGCTCAGGTTGTCTTAGAACTAGTGCTCCTGCCACAGCCTCCTGAGTGCCGCGATCACAGTCCTGGGCCATCACACCAGGCTTTTGTTCCAGTTTTCTTTTTTTTTTTTTTTTGGTCTTTTGGGAGACAGGGTCTCCTTGTACGCCCCAGCTGTCCCCTGGAACCTCGCTCTGTAGACCCGGTTTGGCTCTTGTAACCACAAAGATCCGGCTCTGCTCTGCCTCCCAAGTGTCTAGATTAAAAAAAAAAAAAAAAAAAAAAAAAAAGTTTTTTTTTTTTTTGGTTCGTTCCAGTTTTCTAAATTCACCAAGGGCGTTATGCATACATGGCAAGTCCTCTACGGACTGAGTTGCATTCCCAGCTTTCCTCCCCAGCCCATCCCAGATCCACATCACTTTTTTTTTTTTTAAACATGGAAACTTTCTTTTTTTTTTTTTTTTTTGGCTCTTTTGAGACCGGTCTCCTGTGCCCCAGCTGTCTCGGAATCACACTGTAGACCAGGCTGGCCTTGAACTCACAAAAATCTGCTTGCCTCTGCCTCCCAAATGCTAGGATTAGTTTAAAGGCGTGCACCACCATGCCCGGCGAACCGGTTTTAATATCTTGACCTTTGAAACTTACTGATCCCCCTGCCTCAGCCTCCAAGTGCTGGTGCAGAGCAGGCGGATCTCTGTGAGTTCAGGGCGAGCCTAGTCTACGTAGTGTAGTTCCAGGTCACAATGGCGGCTACACAGGTCTGAGACCCCTGTTTCAAAAAGACCCGCCCCCCCAATAAAAGGCGGGTGTGGTGGCTCATGCCTGCGCCTGTTTAAATTCCGTACTAAGAGCTGACCCGGTTGGAAGGTATTTCTGTGAATTCAAGGGCCAGCATAGGCTACAAAGCAAGACCTTGTCACACATGACCATACACACACACAAAAAAAAATCTCAAAAATAAGTAAATATAAAATTTTAGACGATAAATGGTTGAGTCTAAGCAAGGGGAACAGTAGAGGGCTGTGGGCTGACACTCTGGGCAGGTTTGGCCTCCTCTTAGGCATTCCAGCAGCTCTGCCCCAAAGTCCCCTACCCACGGCTTTAAGCATACTAGGGAAGCACTAAAGCCTCTGGTTTATGTTTCTAGTTCTATCTATCATGCATGAGGGCTTTTGATTTTTGTTTTTGTCTTTGCTGTTTTGAGACAAGGTCCCCTGCCCAGGCTGGATGGGAACTCCACTCTGTAGGCCGGCTGGTGTTTGAACTCAGGGAGACCTAACACCTGCCTCCTCCTGATGCTCGGGACTTTAAAGGGTGCCCACACGCCTCTATGGTTTTTAATTTTACCATTTCCCTTCCCTATCCTAGCACATTACTTGGATTTTTTGTTCCACTGTCTAAATAGACTGTTATCTTTTTTTGAACAGATTTTTTTTTTGTCTTTTCGAGACAGGCTCTCTGTAGCCCAGCTGTCCTGGAAATACTCTGTAGACCAGGCTGCTTTTTGACAATTTTCCCTCACAACAGCCATTTCTGTATATTTTTTTGTTGTTCCTCTACTGTGTTTTCCTTCCCAAGTGCCTCGGTTATAAGATGCTGTGCCACCAGCCTGGTTAAACTACTGTCTCTTTCGTGTTTATTTCGTCCCCTTGCTTGTGACCTGTCCTGTTGGCCGTGTTTTTGCTGTGCGTCTTGTATGTAAGTGCACACCTTCCGCATGCGGAGACCATGACAGATAGGGCGTGGATCCCTGGAACTAGAATCCGACAGAAGATTTCTATCTTAACCCACTACCAATGGGAGTTGATGAAACAACTTTCTTACACAATTATCTGCACAAAAATACCCCAATAATTCTTTAAAAAAACAACCCAAAAAAAAAAAAAAAAAATCAATAAAAAATCAAACAGGCCCGGGCGTTGTGGCGGGGGTGTGCCTTCAATCCCAGCCCCTCGGAGCGAAGGATAGCGGTAGGCGGATCTATGAAGTTCAAGGCCAGCCTGGTCTACGCGCAAGCTCCGAGACAGCTGGTACAAAAGTAAAAACGGGACCGCTGCCTCAAAGAAATACAAAAAAATAAAACAAAATGAAAATAACTGGCGTCCTCTGTAACAGCAGCAGTTGCTCTAACCAGGGAGCCATCTCTCCAGCCATTTTTTTGAGTCAGTTGTTTATGTAGATGTTGGTCTCAAGTGGGCCTCAACATTTTGCTATTAGGCTGAGGATAACCTTGAACTTCTGATCCTTCTGCCTCCTTCTTCTAAGTCTTGGGATTATAGGCACATGCCACTGCACCCAGTTTATGCAGTGCTGGGGCCTAAACTCAGGGTCTCATGCTTGCTGGGTGTTCTAGTTTCTTTTCTTTTTTTTTTTTTATTTATTTCTGTATGTGTATCAATGTACTGTCTGCGTGCAGGTCTGTGCACCCGTGTCGTGCAATGCCGCGGAGGTCAGAAGACGGTGTCAGATTCCCCTGGAGCTGGAGTTCTCCTGGAATTGGAGTTTCAGACGGCTCTCGGCCGCCATGTGGGTGCTGGGAATCGAACCCGGGTCCTCTGTAAGAGCGGTCGGCGCTCTTAACCACTAGGCCATCTCTCCAGCCCCTCTAGTTTCTTTTCAATTGCTTTGACAAAACACTCTGACCAAAAGCAACTTGGGGAAGAAAGGGTTTATTTGGCTCACATCTCCCAGGTCACAGTTCATCACTGAAGGAGCCCACCATAGGAACTCAAGGCAGGGACCTGGAAGCAGGAGCTGACGCACAGGCCATGGAGGAATGCTGCTGACTGGCTTGCTCCCCTGGCCCATGCTCACCCTGCTTTCTTTCTTTTTTAATTAATTTTTTATTTATGTGTATGAATGTACTGTCTGCATGTAGGTCTGTGCACCCGTGTCATGCAATGCCGCGGAGGTCAGAAGAGGGTCTCAGATTCCCCTGGAATTGGAGTTTCAGACGGTTCTCGGCTGCCATGTGGGTGCTGGGGATTGAACCCGGGTCCTCTGTAAGAGCAGTCAGCGCTCTTTACCGCTAGGCCATCTCTCCAGCCCCCTCACCCTGCTTTCTTACATAATACGGAACCACCTGGCCAGGGGTGGTGCCACCCACCTGGGCTGGGTCCTCCCATATCACTCAATAATCAAGAAAATACTCCACAGACGCCACAGGCCAGTCCAATGGATCCAATTCCCCAGTTGAGGCTCCCCCAACCCACGTTTGTCAAATTGACACTAAAGCTATCCAGCACACTGGGCAAGTACTGTACCAAGTGAGCTACATTCCCAGCCCTCCTAGATAGCTTTTTCCCACTGCAACTTTGATGACATCAAGCCTGAATGCTTACATTATGATGCTTGTGTTTGTTCTCAGAAGTGAGCCATATGGTAAATTGTTTTTACTTTTCCACTCATTTTTCCCCCTGTGGAGTCACTAATTGCCTTCTTTCTTTAACTCTACTTTCCTGCCTTCTTTCTTTCCTTCCTTCCTTTCATGAACGTGTGTTTGTGTAGAAGCGTGTGCACATGTGTGTGGAGGCCAGAGAACACCTCAGATGTCATTTTCAGGAAGGCTGGCCACATTTTTTGAGACAGGATCTCTCAGCCAGACACCTGCCCATCAGGGTGGACTGGCCAGCTAGCAGATGTGGGTGACCAACAAGGATCAATCCTAGGAGAGTCAAGCTGTGGGCAGCCAAGGGACCTCAAGTCCTTCTGCCTCTGCCTTCCAGCAGTGAGATTATAAATACCTTCTACCATGCCTGACATCCTTTCTTCCTTTCTTGCAGTGCTGGGGATTGAACTGGGACTTCACACATGGTAGGCAAACGTTGTGTCACTGAGCTCTGTCCTCAGCCCATTGGAGGATTTTTGTTTTGTTTTGTTTTTGTTTTTAATTTTATTTATTCTTTATGTGTATGAATGTACTGTCTGCATGCAGGTCTGTGCACCCGTGTCGTGCAATGCCGTGGAGGTCGGAAGAGGGTGTCAGATTCCCCTGGAACTGGAGTTACAGACAGTTCTCAGCTACCATGTGGGTGCTGGGGATTGAACTGGGACTTCACACATGGTAGGCAAACGTTGTGTCACTGAGCTCTGTCCTCAGCCCATTGGAGGATTTTTGTTTTGTTTTGTTTTTGTTTTTAATTTTATTTATTCTTTATGTGTATGAATGTACTGTCTGCATGCAGGTCTGTGCACCCGTGTCGTGCAATGCCGTGGAGGTCGGAAGAGGGTGTCAGATTCCCCTGGAACTGGAGTTAAAGACGGTTCTCGGCCGTCATGTGGGTGCTGGGGATCGAACCCGGGTCCTCTGCAAGAGCGGTCGGCGCTCTTATCCGCTAGGCCATCTCTCCAGTCCTGTTTTGTTTTTTGTTTTTTGCTTTTTGAGATGAGGTTTCCTGGAGACTAGGGTGATTTTGACTTGCTGTGTAGCTAATCCACCCCTGAACTCCTTATCCAACTGCCTTTCCTCACAGTGCTGGAATCACTAGTATACACCACCACATCTGGCTGTGTGCATCTAGCTAACCTCCTGTATGAATCCTAAGGCCTGAACTCTCCCCAGTCATCTCAGTCTCCACTGTGGGTTCAGTTTCATCCCCTTAAGAATCTCTGGAGACTTCTTTCTGATTTAAGGTCCCCTCACCTGGCCACCCATGGCTCAACTCTCCTAGGATTAATCCTTGATGATCATCCACATCTTCCTTTTCCTCAGTCTTCACCCTCATTTTGGTAGTGTGAATGCCTACACACAGCAGATTGGGGGGGTCACATATGAGCCATCTTCCCTCCAGCAATGCACCCACATAGCTCCTTCACACTGAACATTTATATACCGGCCCCACCTGGTGCATGCACACACACGTGCACACACACACACACAGATGTGCATTTTCTTCATACTTGCTCACCCAGTCCCTCCCTCTTTCCTCCACAGTACCTGTGTGCATTCACACACTGTGCTGGACAGCACCCAACATTCCTTGGGGGGAAGGGAACTGAGGTGCAGGCTGATGTAGATGTGGGATGGAACAGACAGAGGGAGACAGGACAAAGTCCCCTGGAGTGGAAGCGATGCCCCCTTGGACCTGAGGATCCTGGGCTGAGTTGGAAGGGGAGCTCTTCCACCACTGTGGGGGTGCCTGGTCGTGGTCAGTGTTCACTGGCTGGGTGAACCTCCCCTAACCCCCACCTCTTCCCTTTACTGCACTAGCATGTTCTAGTTCCCTTGGGGACAGGGATGGGGACGGGGTAAAAGAGGACAAGGGCAGAGGGACTTAGGATTGGGAGGGCTGTCAGGAGGCCCCAGGTGAGCTGCACACTCCCCAAGGCAGTCACCAACCCTGAGCTCAGCTGACGTGAAGGAGAATGGACATCCTTGTGAGCAGGCACCCAGGTACCCAGGCTAGGAGAATGAGGGTCTTGAGGCTGGAGACTTGGGGTTTGGGATGAGGTGGCAGAGCCCAGGAGCCACTGTCTCTCACAGGTGCAGCTGGCTTCACCAACTCCCAGCCTTTTGTCTCCCACCAGTCCTGGTGTCCTGGGCATCCAGCTGGGCCAGAGGGGTGCAGGCCCTGGAACCCAGACTGTCCCTGTCTCTAACTTCCCTCCCTGCTGCTCCCAAGACCTTCAGTGGGTGGCAGAGTAAGCACCCTCCGCAGCTGCTCCTGGAGGTGAGTCATTCTGTTTACCTTTCCTGAGAGGCCTCCTGTACATCCATTTGCTCCAATTAGCTTGGCTCTGCCTGAGCAGCTGCAGCCCACGTGGCCTGATGGCGGCTGTTGCACCCCTCCTCCAGGGCCCAGAGCCACCTCCCACCAGCACCTTGGAACACAGACCTGGCTGACTTTTCCCAAGCTCACTCTATCAGGCATCACAGCACCTACTGCAGGGGCTACCTTAGAAGTTGGCTACAGTCCTCCATGCCTCTCACTCTGGACTCTCCTCTACTCAAGCATAAGGCCCTGGCTTTCCTGGCTGAGCCAGGAAGGTAGAGCCCACATCAACACACTGCCTCAAGGGGCAACTTAGGCCCAGAGTGGACCCCGGATAACACAGGGAGGACAGGAGTGCGCAGGGTCTTCCTACCAAATGCTGCACTGAGAGCTTGAGCAGACACTACTGCCACCGGCATCGGGGGCCATTGCTTGCTGCTTCAGTGTGCTGTGTTGCCTGTGAATTGCCAGGTGGCTGAGGCTGGGGTGAAGCAGAGACCAGGCTTTAGGGAATGGCACCCCGAGGCAAGCACCTAGGCCTCCCAGGACACGCTCCCAGTAAACTGGTGTTCCGTTTGTGTGAGGTTGGCAGGATGGCCTACCAGTGGCTGCCCTCAGCTGCCCGCTCCCTTCATGCCCCACTGCTGGCGAATGGTGGCCTTTGGGAAGACTGCAACCAGAGCCCGGGAGGACCACTCACTGAGGCAAAATGAGAGGGTGATAGGAATCAGCTCAGATGGGGACAGGCACTGTGGGCTCCCCATGGACCCCTTCATCTGAAACAGGAAGTCAAAGAGGCCCCCTCGGAATGCACAAGCTACTCCTTGAGCTGCTCCAGCCCAGCTAAGCAGCCACTACTTGAGCTTTTTATTGAAGGACATAGATCTGTGTGCACAGAGCAGGCCAACGCACAGGCCCAGAATTCACATCTCAGATCTCCCCCTCACCCCTGACCCCCATTCCATTGGCCTGTCCTGGGGTTGGGACAGGTTGGGGAAAATGTGGGCTTAAGCCAATATCTGGCTGCTCTGTCTTTCTGGCCTTGGCCAGGCATCTGGTTCTTGTCTTGCAAAGCTCTTGTTGAGTCCAGCCCAGCAGGGCTCCAGGGGACACTCAGGTGAGGCTCTCAGCCTGGGCGACTACTGGTCAAGGTGTCTCTGCAGAGGGCTCATGGCCAGTTCCATTGCAGCTGCCCATGCTGACAAGCCGAAGTTGCTCACAGGGAGCACGGTGGCTGGGCCCTGCTGGTGCCGTATGGCTGCCATGGCTGCTGGCCAGCTGCTTGTCCCGAAGGGCTTTGCCCTCACGCCAGAGATTCCAATGCCGCAGCAGCTCCGCTTGTACCTAGGACACCAGGGATCGGGCCACTCTGCTAGCCTACCTCCCTGGGACCCTGCCTGGGGTTCTGAGATGCCAGCATTTGTAGGGGAAGCTCCACAGTGGGCACATCAGGGCCACTAGTCACCAGGATGTGTGGGAGCCACCTCACACATTGAAGTCTCTGTGGACACATCTACCATATGGCAGCCATGATAAGGGGGGGTAGAAATGGTCATGTTGGGGCCATGCATGACCAGATGGCAGCATCTGTGCCATCCTCAGATCCTGGGCCCAGCCCACCTACCTCTTTGTTGAGGAAGCAGTAGAGAACAGCCACCAGCAGACCCTGGAGAAAGAGGGTGGTGAGGGGCAGCTTTCTGACCCCAGGGGTAGGGGACAGTGGGGACTCACCTGGAAGGAGCTGAGGAAGAGGTCGAAAAAGAGCTTGGCAGAACGCAGGGTGCCCTGAGCATGCTCGTCAGTCACAAAGGCAAAGACCACCTCATGGACCCCCAGCAGGGGGATGAGGGTCAGCGTGGACCTGGCTAGCCTGCAAGGTCACAGCTTAAGCACCTTCGCCTGCCAGGGCCCCGGGCTCTGCGCTGCCCAAATGGGCCTTGGCTCCCCGACTCCAGCCTGCCAGGGCCCCGGGCTCTGCGCTGCCCAAATGGGCCTTGGCTCCCCGACTCCAGCCTGCCGGGGCCCCGGGCTCAGTGCTCCCCACATGGGCCTTGGCTCCCCGACTCCAGCCTGCCGGGGCCCCGGGCTCAGTGCTCCCCACATGGGCCTTGGCTCCCCGACTCCAGTCTGCTGGGGCCCCGGGCTCAATGCTCCCCACATGGGCCTTGGCTCCCCGACTCCAGCATGCCAGGGCCCCAGGCTCAGTGCTCCCCACATGGGCCTTGGCTCCCCCACTCCAGCCTGCTTTGGCCTTGGGCCTCGGCCCATGCCCTTGCCTACCGGAACTTATAGTCGGCATAGTGCATCTGGTGGGCACGCAGCTTGGCCACAAGAAGGTGAATGATGCGGACAAAGATGAAAAAATTGATCTGTATGAAGAAGGCACGGGGTGGGGCTGAGAACTTCCTCTATTCTGCATGGCCTTCACCTGTCTCCCTTGCAGGTGAACCTGCAGTCAGGTGGGCCCTGGGCACAAGGCCAAGGATGAGCAGCCTGGCCCACAGCCTAGGGTGTTCAGTGTCTCAGGTAAGTGCTGGGCTCCCAGCCCCCCCTCCTCCCAGCACAATGCTGGCTCACTTGGCCTCCAGAAGTCTAAGGAGGGAGGCAGCTGGGGAGTCCTGCCAGCCCCGCCCTGCTCGTGTCAGCAGGCCTTCCTCACCAGGATGGCCAGGAAGACAGGGACACGTAGGATCCACCAGAAGCCCATGTTGTCATTGCTGGTCCAGCACCTGCAGGAAGCAGTTGCTCATATCTGGGGTATATGCAGTCCCCAGCCCCCAGCCCGATCTGCTGGGATCTACCTAGTGCCTCAGGAAAAGAGAGAGGGTCTTTTTTTTATGTGTATGAGTGTACTGTCTGCATGTAGGTTGGTGCACCTGTCGTGCAATGCCGCGGAGGTCAGAAGAGGGTGTTGGATTCCCCTGGAACTGGAATTAAAGATGGTTCTTAGTCACCATGTGGGTGCTGGGAATCGAACCCAGGTTCTCTGCAAGAGCAGTTGGCGCTCTTAACCACTGAGCCATCTCTTCAGCCCCAGAGAGAGGGTCTTGAATGAACCCTGGCCCCAGGGACCGGGTTTATGAGTCCCCTCCACTGCCTCTGGCCCAAGTGTGACTCTCATCTCCTTTCTCCTCTCACTCCACAATCTCAGTACTAACTGCTCTGGCTGCCCCGGCTGCCCAGCTGCCCATCAACTCATACTCACTGGACATTCTCAAATAGACCCTTGACCACCACCCAGGGAACGACAAACAGCAGGGGCGCACCTGTGGGGAACAGCAGCTGTGGTTCCACGGCCCTGGCCAGCCCGTTCGCCCATTCTCCTCGCCAGTCCACTCACCCCAGCCAATGCCCAGGTAAAGGGCAAAGAAGCTCCTCTCAGGGAAGGTGGCGAGGCTCAACAGACTGTGCAGGTACACACCCTCCACCAGCAGCCAGCAGTAGTTGGCCACAATGCCGTACTGCATGATTACCGCAGCTGCCCGGCAGCCAGCTACGGCCTAGACAAAGTGAGATGCGAGGGCGTCCGTAGCACCCTGGTCACCCTAGATAGGCAGGGTCAGGGAGGGGTCTGACCTGGCCTCACCCCATTGCCAAGCCAGACGCTGACGCTGAGGTCATCACCAATCTTCTGGCTATAGCGAGTCTTCAGCAGCTGGTCGATGATCAGCACAGAGCCAGCCTTGAGCACAAAGGATGCAAACAGATTCCCATGGATGTAGTTGCGGGTGCAGTGCAGCTTCCTGAAGCAACAGCGATCAGTCAGCACCACCCTGGCCCTGCCCTTTCCCCTCTCCCTGTGCTGAGTGTTGTGAGCAGTGTGTGTACCTGAGGCCCAGCAGGATAACCAGGGCCAGGAGCAGGGCTCCCAGGGACAGACTGTAGCCCACCGTGTACATCATCTGGTAGCTGCTGTACATCTTGGCTTCATCCTTCTACAAACAGAGGCTGGGCAGCGCTGGGTGGCGCCACCTTCCCTGGCCCCACCCAGCCTCACTGTAACACCCCCTCCCTCCCACCAGTGCTGACCTGGACCTCAATCTCCTCGTCGTCAATCTGACATTGGGAGGCATTGCGCCATGGCTGCCCCTTCGGCCCTCGTACCCACTGCCCATCAGGCCCACACCTCTTGAACACCAGGCGGTGCTGCACTGGGTGTGGAAGGAAGCTCTGGTCAGCCCCCTGCAGCTCTTGCCCACTTGGCCTACCAAGCCTTCCAGAGTTACCTTTGTGGTACCAAGGTAGGTACCAGGGGCAGGAGATGTTGGCCGTGGTGTTGGGTGGGGTGTCAGGCCAGCAGGAATACTTGTCAAAGGTTCTATTACAGACCAGCTCTGTGGAGGTAGTGTGGGAGAGTGGCTCCTCAGAGGGCCTGGCTGGGCAAGGACTCTTCTCACCGTCTGGAAGAACCTCACCTACTCCATTCCTGGAGCAGTCCCATCAGCCATGTGAGCCTGCAGCCAGAGCAGCTGCCTCCCTGACCTGGGCCCCAGGCTACCTCCCTGACCTGGGCCCCAGGCTGCCTCCCTGACAGGTCAACTTGCTTCCTGGCCCACTCTGCGCACGCCCACATCCGTCTCCAGCTTATCCAGGACTTCAGCTTGCCCAAGGCCCTTGCATCCGAAACGCTCCAAACCTGTGTTCGTTCTCCCTCTTTTTTTTTTTTTTTTGGTCTTTTCGAGACAGGGTCTCCCTGTAGCCCCAGCTGTCCTGGAACTCGCTCTGTAGACCAGGCTGGCCTTGAACTCACAAAGATCCGCCTGCCTCTGCCTCCCGTGTGCAAGGATTAAAGGTGTGCACCACCATGCCCAGCTGGTTCTCCCTCTTTTTAAATGCCTTTTCCTGGGCTGGAGAGATGGCCCAGCGGTTTAAAGTGCCTCTGCTCTTGCAGAGGACCTGGGTTCGAGCCCCAGCAACCACATGGCATTTGAGAACCGTCTTTAACTCCAGTTCCGGGGGAATCCAACACCCTCTTCTGACCCCTGTGGCATTGCATGACATGGGTGCACAAACCTACATGCAGACAGTGCACTCATACACATAATAAAATAAATAAAAAATAAACATTTAAATGCCTTTTCCTTTTTCCATGTGTTGGCTTATTTGTGTATGTGCATGTTTCTGCACACGCTTGTGGATCATGACATGAAGATGGAGGAGTTTGGAGGGCAGCTTGCAGGAGCCACTGTGCTTTCCACTATGCAGACTGCAGGGCCCTTTTCCCACACATCGTCTGCTCACTCTGTGCCTGTGAGAGCAGAGGCATCGCCTGTCTAGGAATGGTAGCACCTATTTTTCTCTGCATTTCTGTTGTTTTCTGACTATAAGGTTTGGGCAGGTCACTGGCCTGCAAATGGAGGCAGGTAGCTGGTGCAACAAAGGAACTGACAGTGTCTGTTTCACATTCTCACAAGGGGGGCACTGCGCTGCACATTCAGGCAGGGCAGGAGGACTCAAGGTGCGCCATGGGGTGGGGCTCACCGGTCGGTGGGGGCAGCAGGCTCAGGTTGTGGTGGCACTGATCACCATAGAGCTTCCACTTCTCGAATAGGAAGTCCATCACCTGGGCAGAGGGGGCCTGCGGCTAGGGGACAGGTGGGCAAGCAGCAAGACAGACAGAGGGACAGTGGCAGTCAGCGCCTGTGTGCAGGTCAGGCAGCCCTCTGTGCTGGCTGAGAGTAAATGTCGCTCACCTGGCACAGCAGCAGCAGCAGCAGCAGATGTGGACAGTGGGCCTGGGTCAGGGGCATGCCTCCAGGTGTTTGCCCTCCACATTTGGCAGGGGCTGCACGTCTGGGTCTGTGGGGTGTACACACCCCTCCTCAGGCTGCAGAGGACCAGATTAGTAGAGTCTGGGGAAAGTCTAGAGAGTACTCTGTCTCCTATAACTAAGTATCCAAGCCTAAGACCTACAGGGTAGTTAGGGCTGGGAGTAGGACATACAGTGGCAACAGTGCCCTTGCAGAGCTGGGTGACTAGAGAGCTGGCTTTCCTGTCACTTGGGGCTGGCTGACAGCAGTCGCCCCCTATCTGGCCACCCAGATCTCTCAGAGGGGCACCAGCTCCCTAGCTACATCCTCCGTCAGTCCTGTGGCACTGGCTGAACCCAGACCTCCTCACCTTCCCCACCTGCTCTTAGCCCCTGGGAGAGCTGGCTGACCATGCCACCTGACCCAGGTAAAGATCATAAGAAGGACAAGGTGTCCAGGTCATTGCCACTTGGCCTCATGCCAGGACAGTTCCCAGCCTATCAGGACCAGGGGTAAGTGAGGGCCACATGCTCAGGTCCTGTCTGCCACGTGTCCATCCTTTTTTCCCAGGACCAGCATGTCCATATAATCTTATGGGTCTTGTACAAGGCTTTCTGGCTGGGCCGCTGGGTCCCCGGCGACATTACAGGCTTGGCGGGCGGCACATTCCTTTGAGATTAACACTGCTAGCTTCCAGGGACACCCCTGCTTGGTAGTGCCTTCAGGACTAGGGAGCTGCAGTGACAGACTGTGGGCAGGAAGCAATGGCTCATGCTGCTCCAGAATGATCCTTGGGTCCAATGGACTCTTGTGGAGAAAGTAGAGAGGGGCTTCCTAAGGCTTGCCTACAGTAGGGCCCGCATGAGGGTCTGACTATGAGTCTCAATGTTGGGACGGGCCTCTCTTCCATGTACCTGAAAACATAGTGAAAAGTGTAGAGCTGGGTACGGTGACACATGCCTGTGATTCCTACACTCAGGAGGCAGAAAAGGCTGGGGAGATCATTTAAGGCCAGCCTGGTCTACGTAGCAATTTTCAGGCCAGTCAGGTGATATAGCAAGACCCTGTCTCAAATGATGAGAGAGAAAAGGAGGATTTGGCAAAGGCAGCGGGTGACGAGGGTCCCACAGAGCTGGCCTGGAACGGGATGCCTGGATTGATTTCAGCCTCCTGTGGAGCTCCAGTTGAGCTCTAAGGGCACCGGCTTCCTAGGGGTCCCTTATACTTCTGCCCTGCACTCCTGTCCCCGACCCCAACACCCCATCATACCTGTTCACAGCCCGCTATGGGGTTCCTGACCCCAGCCCTTGGTACCCATCCAGTGGAGAGCCCCTGCTGGACACAAGGCAGCACACAGGTGGAAGAAGAGGGACAGCTCAAATGTACCAGTTCCAGGGTCACCAGGAGGTCTCCAGGGTCACCAGGAGGTCCGCCCCTCCTGATCCCTCGGCTGCCAAAGTCACTAGAGGTCCAGTGTGGCTATCATCTGGGTCTTACAGAATTTGGGAAAGAAGTGGGCGTTTCCTTACTCCTGTGGGTGGGTGGGAAGTAAGGACAGGAGAGTTTGAAATACTTCTCTGAATGGTTAGAGGAGGAGGAGCATGGTAGGGGTAGGGACTGATTTTCAGTCCCACAAGGCTGAGTCACCAGGGTCTCTGCAAAGAGTATCCAGACAGGAGGCCAGCCCAGGGAAGAGGGCAGATGTATGAAGTCTGCGGTCAAGTCAGCTCCCTGCTTCCCATCTCTGAAGGGAAAGGAACTCCAGACCGCGTGGGCTGTTATGGGTAGGGAAGGACTGACCAGTCTGTATGTTGCATCTCCCACTCTACTCCCAGAGTAAGCACTGACACTCACAACTCCAATTAGCACTGATAAATACTCATCCAATGAGGACGGGATCCCAGCCCCAGGGTGACAGGCAGCCAGGTGTGGAGATGTGACAGGAGCTGCAGGCCTGGCCCTTTTTCCAGCTTATTACCCTTCCTGGCAAGAAGCAGGTGGGGGTGGGGGACAGCAGGCAAGGCAAGGGACCCTACCTCCCCCTTCTTGGTCTAGGCCCCTGAAATGCCTCTCATGTCCCAGACTGTGGGGCCCAACTCTCAGTGGAGGATTGAAAAATGCAGGTGAGGGTCCCCAAGACCTCAGCCTGCCCCCCACACTCCTCCAAGCACATATCTGACACACAGGCCACCTGGGCTGGAACTGACCCATGTCAGAGCACTGCCCTGTGCCGGCTCTGGCAGGACACAGGACGTTTGGGTGTTTGCAGGGTGACCAGTGAGCCACTAATTTCCTCCGGGGGGGGGGATGGGGGTGGCTGAGGGACCCCGAGGTCAGACGGATGGCCCACTGGACAAGGAAGACATCCTCTGGGCTGCCCCTGGTTCCCAAGGACCCAAGGTGGGGAAGGGTACATCTGCTATGATCTGCCATGCCCCTAAAGGTACCAGCAGGGGAAAGGATGTTTTTTTGTCAAACTAGAGAAAACAGTAGAGGTCATAGCCCAGGGGCAGGGACAGGATCAGGGGCCACACGCTGTTGACAAAGCTTGATTCCTGAGTCCTCCCGCTAAAGGGGCTGGCAGGTCTGGGATACCAGCCAGGGTGAGTTCTGACTCCCCCTCCCCCCACTGTCCCCAACGCAGAAGAACAGCAAAACAGACCAGGTGCCAGGAGGTGAGGGGTTAGTCGCTCCGGACCTAAACCCTGTGGTCCTCAAGAGGGAGGGGGCCGCTGGAGAGGCCTGAGCAGGGCCTTGACTGGTGCTGGCCGGGGTCAAAGCGGTCAAAGTCACAAGTGTGGGCCTCAGAAGTGCCCACCGGGTGGGGTGCGACGCCCCTCACCCCAACTCGTTACCACTGCTGGGGAGTCCTGGGATCAGGGACCCACCAGAGGGGGAAGCCGGCTGAGCAGAGGGCATGCGGGGGCCTTTGGGGGGCGGGGAGCCGGAGGGAGGGGTGCGTCCTGGCGTAGTGGGGTGCAGGATGGACACCTGCGCCCACCTTCTGGCGCCTCTGGGACTGAGTTCCCAGGGGACAGGGCAGAAGGCAGAGTTGCTACCTCTGAACCTGCCCGACGGCTCGGGATCTGGCAGACCCAGAGGACGCATGGGTCGGGGGAGCGGTCCGAAGGGAGAACCGCGGTACCCAAGACCCCGGGACAGTGACCCGCACAGGCCAGCGCACCAGCTCCGACTCGCCCTGCGTCCCCGCTCCAGCTGACCATCCCCTGGAGTCCCGAGCTCACCGCACGCAGCCGCTCACTGCGCTCCTCGGCGTCCGGGGGTCGCGGGGGGTCGCAGATCCGGGTGTGCGCCGGCCGCAGCTGGTCCACGCCGCGCGGGGTGTGGATGGGGTCGGCGCCCGCTCCGCGCCGGCAACCCGCGAACTTTCCGGCAGCTACACTGGGCGCGGCGCGGAGGGGGCGGGGGTAGGGCGGGAGCTGCGGGGGGCGAGGGTCCCCGCCCGCGCCTGTCCCCGGCGCATAGGCCCAGCCCCTCAGACCCTGTCCGCGGACCCCGAAGGCCTCTCCGCCGCGCTACGCGGGGCCGATGCGCATCCCAGCGACCCGCATCCCCACTCCGCACCCTGCGCACCGGCCCTGACTTGGACCCCGACCCCGTGGGTCCCTCCCGAGGACCCTTGCCCTGTAGACCTGAACCCTGCTGATCCAGTCTTGTCACTCCGGATCCCAGAAACCCTCCCTGGGTGAATCCTGGCCTGGCAGGTGCGGGTCCTGGCGTATCTGAGCTCCCCACGGCCACGCGCGTTCGCTGCCCTGGAGTCTCACCGCTGCGTTCAGGTTGCCTTCCTGATTTTTCTGGAAGAACTGAGTCCCTTACTAATGACCACCCAAACACCCGGCTCCTGGGTGGGGGATGGAGGAGGGATGCTCAGGCCAGGCAAGGCTTCCCCTAGGGTGTCCCCTTAACCCGTTCGGTGATCACCACTGTGGGCCTTGCTTGTCCTGTCTGATGATAAACGCCCTCCAACGTTGCTCATTCCGTAGCTCATTGACCAGAGCGCCTCACTCCCCAGCACACAGAGACCTCCTGTCTGCCTTCAACTGTGCAGTCCTAGAAACTCCTTTTCTGAGGAGTTAAAAGCTCTAGCCACACACACACAGACTCAGCACCCCGCCCCACCCCTGCGGGCCCTTGAGCTGCCACCTTCTACTGGATCGCTTCCCATGCCCAGGCACTTGCCCAGTGACCTTGGGGTCAGCACCTCCTGTGGGTGACCTTGCAGGTCTACTTCTCTGCCTTCTCCACGTCTTCACTGAGGGCCATGCTGCCTTCTAGAAGGTTCATGGAGCTGGGGCTTACAAGTGTTACCATCCCCCTGCCCACTCTTCTGAGGCCCCATCTCCTATTCAAGGGTCCCGTCCTCCACATCCCACTTATAGGCACCTGGTGATGAACCCCTTCTCCCCTCTGCCCTGTAGATAATCTCCTTGGTCAGATCTGTCTTGGGGGTGAGGGTGTCTCCAGGTTTCCATTTCTATCTTCAGAAACTGGTGGATAGAGAAAATGTGGTACAACTACACAATGGATTTCTATGCAGCAGTAAAGAAAGATGACATCAGGAAATTTGCAGGTAAATGGATGGAACTAGAAGATATTACGTTAAGTGAAGTAACACAGTCCCAGGGTGTGGTGGCACACGCCTTTAATCCTAGCACTCTGGAGGCATAGGCAGGCAGATCTTTGTGAGTTCAAGGCCAGCCTGGTCTACAGAGTGAGTTCCGGGACAGCTGGGGCTACAGGGAAACCCTGCCTCGAAAATACCAAAAAAATTAAAAAATAAAAAAAAAAGAAGAAAAACAAACGACGACGAATGGTGAATGGTATCCCTCATCTGTGGATGCTAGCCCTTGTGCAGGGCTCCTTGAGTTTTTTTTTGTTTGTTTTTTGTTTTTTTTTTTGAGACAGGATCTCTCTATAGCCCCAGCTGTCCTGGAGCTCGCTCTGTAGACTAGGCTGGCCTTGAACTCACAGAGATCTGCCTGCCTCTGCCTCCCAAGTGCTAGGATTTAAAGGCATGCACCACCATTTCTGGCTTCCTTGAGCTTTTGTCCAAGTAGTTGGGAGTGATGCATATTGGAAAGAACAACAACAACAGAAAATAACTGCTTGAAGCAGTCAACTTCTGCATTGATAATTTTGAGAAAGATTCAGAAAAAAAATGAAAAATATGTTTGGCAGAATGCATGAGCTCTGGTGGGGGGATAGGGAGGGGCACACGGGTCTAGATTTGATTTGTAACATAATCTTGTACAAAAATATTTATATGTATAAAATAAAAAAAAAAAAAAAGAAACATTGGATCCTGGGACTCCAAGCCATGAATCCCCTTTGCCTCTGGTGAGCCAGTCTGCTCTCCAGTGCTTACAAACCCCTGGTAATTAGCACATTTATAAGGTCCATGGGGTTGCCCTGTGGTGGTTTTGTCCACGCCCTGTACAGCAGGACACAGGAGGAAGTGTTCCCTCGAGGCTTTGCCTTCTACACCCACATTCTCAGCAGCCCACTGGAAACCTGTCCCAGAGCCACCCTTACTGTTTTGGTCCAGGCAGTGGGCAGAAGGCAAAGGTCAGAGGGCAAAGGCCTTCTGTGTTTTCACTGTGCAGGGTCCACTTGTGCAAGGCTTGGGGGTAGATACTGCCCCTCCTGCTCCTGCTGGAGACAGACCTGGAGCTTGAACCCCTCAGCCAGGGTCATCCCCTCTTTGAGCAGAGTAATGGGGACACCCCTGAAGCTAAGAAGACTCAGGGGTGAGGGGTGCCAGGCATTCCGCACCAATGCAGTGCTGGGGGTATGGGGTGGTAGTTCTACACGGGCGGGGGGGGCAGAGTAGGAGTGGGTACTGGGTCTGCAGGGGGCTCTGTCTTGGTTCTGGCGCTCTCCCGGGCTTCCTGCACCCCAAGGGCAGGTCCCCACTGGAGGTTCAGGAGGCTTCTCTGCTGGGATTTTCCAGGACCTTGCCCTCCGGGGTTTGCTCTCTTGGGAGTGCCAGCAGCTGAAGTCAGCACTGTTTTGAGAGCGCAGAAGAGGCTGGGCCGAGCCCCTGGCTGGGCTCTGTTTACCTCTAGGAACTCCTGACAGATCCGTTCTCCACTGCTCAAGCTTCCATTGGGCTCCTGGATGTGCCACTCAGCCCTCGGTGCTCAGCCTTGTAGACTCCAGACTTAGGGGCTGGGGAGACAGCTCAGTGGGCTCTCTGGCACCCACATGAAGAGCCTGGGCCCAGTGGATGTGCCTACTGCCCTAGCAGTGGGGGAGGAAATGTTCTCTGAATACCACATGTATGCTGTGGCACACGCACACCCGTCCCGCCCCATACACATACGTACACATATACACACATACAATACATAAGCAAATGTTAAAAATTAAATAGCCCGGCATGGTGGTGCACTACTTTAATTCCTGAACTTGAGAGGCAGAGGCAGGTGGATCTCTGTGAGATTGAGACCACCCTGGTGTACACAGTGAGTTTCTAGTCAGCTGGGGCTACAGGAAGTCCCTCAAACAAATGAAGGAAAGTCAATGAAAATCCAGTTTTATCAAGAGGCCTCACGGCAGCTAGACTGCCATCTTACCACAGATTTCCCAGAGTTCCACTTTCTAGCTGCTGCCCCAGCCCTGGCCTGCCTTCAGGAAGAATCCTATTAGGTTGATGTACCCTGATTGCCCTGAGCCCCAGTGTTTGCTGCCCCTGGGCCAGCGGTTCCCACAAGCCATGCTGTGCTCTAAGCTCAGTTCCAGACTGGGGGTCCTGCCCCATAACAAGAACCCTGAATAAAGTGTTTCCGCCACTTGACTGTCCAGCTTTGAGTTCCTCTGATATCAAAAATCATAAACAGAGCAAGGAGCTGAGAATGGAGGGGGCTGGGCCTTCCCACACGCAGCCACAGAGTGACTGTGGCCTAGGGACCTGGATGGCGCCAAATGTCCACCCTGTCCTGTCCAGGGTTCTCCTTAGTGAAGGGGATCTGCCAGGAAGTTCGCCAGCCTGTGCCTCCAGGCAGGCTGCAGGACAGTTCATCTCAAGATGTGGCAGTGCAGGCAAGAGGACAGAGGGCAGTAGAGCAGGACAATCTCTCTCTCTCTCTCTCTCTCTCTCTCTCTCTCTCTCTCTCTCTATCTCTCTCTCTCCTCTATCTCTCTCTCCTCTATCTCTGTCTCTCCTCTCTCTTGCTCTCTTTATAATTTTTTTTTAGGATTTGTTTTTATTATCATTATTTCTTTCTTTCTTTTTTTTTTTTTAAACAGGGTTTCCCTGTAGTCCCAGCTGGGCTGGAACTCACTATGTAGACTCAGGCCTGCCTCTGCCTCCCAAGTGCTGGGATTAAAGACAAGTGCCACCACGCCCGGCTGGTAGTGCACACTTTTATTTATTTATTTTTTTTGGCAGCTGATTACTATTGGGTGGGGAAGAACTGGCCATCTTAAAGCGAGAGAGAGAGAGAGAGAGAGAGAGAGAGAGAGGAGAGAGAGAGTGAATTGGAGTTTCAAATGGTTTCAGCTGCTAGTGGGGGTGCGGGGGGACAGAACCCGGGTCCTCTGAAGAGCGGTTGGTGCCTTAAACGGCTAGGCCATCTCTCAGCCGCCCCTTTTTTTTTTTTTTTTTTTTTTTTTATGCACACTTTTAATTCCAGCACTGGGGAGGCAGAGGCAGGAGATCTCTGTGAGTTCAAGGCCAGCCTGGTCTATATAGCGAGTTCCAGGCCAGCTGAGGCTACGACTGGCAGACCCTGTCTCAAAAGATGGGAAAAAAGCCGGGCGTAGTGGCGCACGCTTTAATCCAGCACTTGGGGCAGGAGGCAGGCGGATCTTTGTGAGTTCAAGCCAGCCAGGTTCTACAGAGTGGAGTTCCAGAACAGCTGGGGCTACAGGGGGAGACCCTGTCTCCAAAAGACAAAAAAACAAAAACAAAAAAAAAAAAAAAGATATTGGGGAAAAAATTTTATTTTATTTATTTATTTTTATTTACTTACTTACTTATTTACTTATTTATTTATTTATATTTGTATCTATCTGTCTGCACCTGTGTTTGCATGCTTCTGAGCTGGCTGATGTGGGTGCAGGGAAGGGAGTACTCTGGTCCTCTGAAAAGGTAGGAAGTGTGCTCAACTGCCAAGCTGAAGCTCTAGTAGCTAATGCTTTTGGGTTTGTTTTGTTTTGTTTGTTTGTATTTGTTTGGGACTGTTAGGGATTGAGCTCAGGGCCTCAGACATGCTGAACAAGGGCTCCACCACCCAACTTCCTTCCACCTCCCCCTTTTTTTAATTAATTTATGTATGTTCTGTAGGTGTATGAATGTACTGTCTGCAATGCAATTCTGTGCACTGTGTCGTGCAATGCGCGGGTCAGAAGAGGGTCGGATTCCCCTGGAACTGAGTTCGCCTGGAATTGGAGTTTCAGACGGTTCTCAGCCACCAATATGGTGCTGGGGATCGAACCCAGGGCCTCTGTAAGAGCGGTCTGCACTCTTAACCCCTAGGCCATCTCTCCAGCTCCCCACCTCCCCTTTTTTAAGACAGGGTCTCACAATGTAGCCCTGCCTAGCCTTGAACTCACTATGTAGACCAGGCCTCAAACTGACAGAGATCTCCAGCCCACTCAACCCCCACCTTTTTGGGGAGACAGAGTCTCCCTGTACCCCCAGCTGGTCTTGAACTCCCAGAGATCTGCCTCTCTCTGCCTCTCTCTGCCTCCCTAGTGCCAGGATTAAAGACCAGTATCACCACCCCTGGATTTTTTTGAAACAAGGTTTCACTGAGTTGCCTAAGCTAGCTTTGGAGTCACTGTGAGGCTCAGATATGCCTTCAATTAAAAAAAAATAGACTCATTTCTTTTATTTCATGGTGTAATGGGTGGAGAGGGGAGGGAGGGAGGGAGGGAGGGGGAGAGAGAGAGAGAGAGATTGCAAAGCAGCAGGTAAAGGCATTTGTAGCCAAGAGTTTATCCCCAGGTCTATATGAGAACCAACTCTCACAAATTGTCCTCTGACCGCTGGGCATGGAGGCAGAGGCAGGCAGATCTTTGTGAGTTCAAGGCCAGCCTGGTCTACAGGGAAAGTTCCAGGATAGCTGGGCCTACAGGGAGACCCTGTCCAGAAAAATACCAAAAAATAAATAAATAAATAAATAAATAAATAAATAAATAAATAAATAAATAAATAAAAAGATATTGGAGCTGGAGAGATATGTTTCAGCAGTTAAGAGTACTGGCTGCTCTTGCAGAGGACCTGGGTTCAATTCCCAGCACCCAGGTGGTAGCTAACAACCGTTCCAGTTCCAGGGGAATCTGACACTCTCTTCTGACTTCCTCAGATATTGCACAACATGGGTGTACTCAAATACATGCAGGCAGTACACTCATACACATAAAGTTTTAAAAATATACTTTTCCAGGCATGGTGGCACATGCCTTTAATCCCAACACTCGGGAGGCAGAGGCAGGCAGATCTCTGAGTCAAAGCCAGCCTGGTCTACAGAGCAAGTTCCAGGCCAGCTCGGGCTATAGGGAGACCCTGCCTCAAAAATAGTAAAACAATTTTTTTAATGAATTAGATCTTAAAATTTAATTAATTTTTAAGAAATTGGTAGTTGGGCCTAGTGACTCAGGCCTGTAACTCCAGTTCCTGGCACTGGGGAGGCAAAGGCAGAAGGTCCTTGCAAGTTCAAAGCCAACTTGGGCTATTTTGTGAGTTGCAGGTGAGCCTAGGCATTATTTATTTATTTATTTATTTATTTATTTATTTATTTTTTGGTTTTCTTTTTCTTTGAGACAGGGTCTCCCTGAGCCCCAGCTGTCCTGGAACTCACTCTGTAGACCTAGCTGGCCTTGAACTCAACAAAGATCCGCCTGTCCGCTCCTCCAAGTGCTAGGATTAAAGGCATGGCGCCACCACGCCCGGAAAGTATGGCATGTGTTAAGCCGATATCTCAGAAAATCATAGTCCCCTCCAAAAAATAAATTAGCCACTGTGAGTTTTCTACCTGTGTTCTTTTTAAAAAAAATGTTTTTTGTTTAGTTTTTTTTTTTTTTTTTTTTTTTTTTTTTTTTTTTTTTTTTGCTTTGTTCTTTGATGGTGGTGGTGATGGTTGTTGTTAAAGGGTTTTATTATGTAGCCCTGCCTGGCCTGGAACTCATTATTACTTTTTTTTTTCTATTTGTTTTTAGTTTTTTGAGATAGGGTCTCGTCATGTAAGCCTGGCTGGCCAGGAACTTGCTATGTAGACAGACCACTTGAACTAAAGGAGATCTGCCTGCCTCTGCCCTCCCAAGTGCTGGGATTAATGGTATGCACCACCATCCGCCAACTTTTTTATGGAAAACAAAAATAAAAAAAAAATTTCACAAGGACGCGCCTGTCTTGTCGTCCAGTCAAGGTCCGCCTGCCTGCCTCCAAAAAAGCCGCTGGCCGCTCAAGGTCCGCGCAGCCTGGGTTGCGCCATGCCGGCCAGTCTAAAGGTGTGTGCCACCCCGGCGGGCTCTTTTACTTTTTTTTGTTTTTTGTAATTTCCGTACAGTATGAATGTATTGTGTGCATGTAAGTTGGTGCACCGTGATGTGCAATGCGCGGAGGTCAGAAGAGGGCGTCGGACTCCCCTGGAACGGGTCTCCTGAAATGGAGTTAGACGGTTCGGCGCCATGTGAGTGCTGGGGATCGAACCCGGGTCCTCTGCAAGAGATGCGCGCTCTTAACCGCTAGGCCATCGCTCCAGCCCCCCCTCTTTTACTTTTAAGACAGGATCTAGGGCTGGAGAGATGGCCTAGTGGTTAGGAGCGCTGCCTGCTCTTGCAGAGGACCTGGGTTCGATCCCCAGCACCCACATGGCGGTTGATAACCGTCTTTAACTCCAGTTCCAAGGGAATCCGACACCCTCTTCTGACCTCCACAGCATTGCATGACACGGGTGCACAAACCCACATGCAGACAGTACATTCATACACATAAAAAAAAAAAAAAGACAGGATCTCATGGCCTAGGCTGACTTGAAGCTCTCAGTGTAGTAGATTGAAGGAAAAAAAAATTAGCAAGACTCTATGGGTCAATCTGAAAACAGACATACTGGTCATAACGCCTCATCTGATCCATCTGTTCATTGGACTCTTCCTTAGTTTCCCTCCAGAATGTTTTGTAGTTGTTAGCATGTGAATCTTGTAATTTTGGTTAGATTTCTTCCTATTTCATGATTTTTATGAGTTTTTTCCAGGGGGCTGGAGAGATGGCTCAGTGGTTAAGAGTGCCGACTGCTCTTGCGGAGGACCCAGGTTCGATCCCCAGCACCCACATGGCGGTTGAGAACCATCTTTAACTCCAGTTCCAGGGGAATCCAACACCCTCTTTTGACCTCTGAGGCATTGCACTACACGGGTGCACAAACCTGCATGCAGACAGTACATTCACACACATAAAAAATAAATTAAATTAAAAAAAGCTTTTTTCCAGTGCTGGGGCCAAACAGAAAGTCTCATGCCTGCTAGGTACAGGCTCTAGCACTCAGCTTTATCTCCAGCTGTAGTCCTCCCTACCGTCTGTCAGACCCATTCCCCTGGCCTAGTATTACTTGATTCACATAATTAATGGTGAGGCATTTGAGTCACAGTGACTCTGCTGTTTACCAAAACTTTATTGAATTTCTCCACTTTGCCATCCTGGGCACTGGGCATAGATCGCATTGTGTCAAGACTCGTCATAGACGTCCATGGTGGCATTTTTCGTTTTATTTCCCATCATTTACCACTAATATAGAGAAATATGTTTTTGTTCTCCTAGGACTGCTAAGTCTATGGGTTAGTTCTAGGATCTCAGTTTTGTAGATGCTTCAGGTTTTCCTATGAAGATGACCATGCAGCGTCTGCAAAAAGGAGGCTGTTTCTTCACCATCTGCATGACTGTATTTGTTCTTTGGTAACTCATTGTAGGAGCTGTGACCTGTGGTGCAATGTTCAGAAGTGGCATTTCTTATCGCCTCAAAGCAAGCTGCGGTACAGTTTTCATAGACTGAGTTTTATTACTATTGTTCTTACGATTATTAGTTTATTTTACTGTTGCTGGGGGTGGCATGCCATGCATGCATGTAGAGGTCAGAGGAAACTTGTGAACTTGGTTCCCTCCTTCCACCTTTCCACAGCGTCCTGGAGAGCTTTAGTTGTCAACTTGATACACCTGGGTTAAGGTAGCCTCAGTTGAGGAACTTCCCCCATTGGACTGGCCTGTGGCCATGTCGGTGGAGTATTTTCTTGATTGTTGAGTGATGTGGGAGGGCCCAGCCCACTGTGGGTGGTGCCACCCCTGGGCAGGTTGTTGTATATTGTATAAGAAGGCAGGTTGAGCCGGGAATGGTGACATACACCTTTAATCCCAGCACTCAGGTGAGCCTAGGCATTGTTAAGCAGGAGGCAGAGGTAGGCAGATCTCTGTGAGTTCAAGGCCAGCCTGGTCTACATTGCCAGCTCCAGGCCAGTTGGGACTAAAGGGAGACCTTATCTCAAAAATACAAAAAGAAAAAAAAAAAAAAGCAGGTTGAGCATGGCCAGAGGAGCAAGCCAGTCAGCAGCACTCCTCCATGGCCTGTGCTTCAGCTTCTGCCTCTAGGTTCCTGCCCTGAGTTCCCATGCTGGGCTCCCTCAGTGATGAACTATGACCTGGGAGATGTGAGACAAATAAACCCTTTCCTCTCCAAGTTGGTATTGGTCAGTGTTTTTGTCACAGCAATGGAGAAGCAAACCAAAACACACAGGTTCTGGGGATTGAACTCAGGTCTGCAGGTTTGTGGGGACAAGTGCATCTACCCACTGAGCCATCCTGTCAGCCGGCCTTCCATCTCTTTGAGAATGTTCCCAACTATAACCAGTTGCCTAAGGTTTTTAAAAAAAATTCTTTAAAAATTTTATGTACATATTTACGTGTGTGTCATGTGTGTGGGTGCCCTCAGCAGGCCAGAAGAGGGTGCCAGATAACCTGGAGCTAGATATATAAACAGTTGTGAGCTGTCGATATGGGCACTGAGAACTGACCTAGGATCTTCTGGAAGAGCAAGAGGTCCTCTTAATTGCTGAGACATCTGCAGTTAAGACTTTTTTTTTTTAATGATGTCTGGATATTGAATTTTACTAATCTTTATAAGATAATCTTATAATTTTTTTATTGTTATGGTGAATTACATTGACTTTCACATGTTGCAACCATGACTTCCTGAGACCAGTCTCGCTTGTTGCCAGGCACGGTGGTCCATCACTCAGGAGGATTACTGTGAGCGGGAGGCCAACATGGACTACATAACAAGACTGTCTCAAAAAATGTATCATAACTATCTCACATGAGTAGTATATTATGAAATTGTTCTACTGATGCGCTACTAAGGATTTTTGCATCTACGTTTATTATGAATAATTATAATTTTATTTCCTTGTGATAAGGAAGTTGGACTGCCTATGGGCAGTGCAGGCTTCATGGGGTGAAGCGGAAGTGTACCCTCCTCTTTTTTTCTCTGGAGGTTTATGTAGATTTTTAAAAATATGTTATTATTTTGGCAGGGCAGGTATGGTGGCACATGCCTTTAATCCCAGCACTCGGGAGGCAGAGCAGATGGATCTCTGTGAAATCAAGTCCAGCCTGCTCTATATAGTGAGTTCCAGGCCCTGTCTCTAAATAAATAAATAAATAATTGCATAAAGTGCTATTTACATGGACACAATCACATTGCTCCCTAAAATTATTCTTTTTTTTTTGTTAATGTGTATGAGTGTACTGTCTGCATGTAGGTTGGTGCACCTGTATCGTGCAATGCTGCGGAGGTCAGAAGAGGGTGTTGGATTCCTCTGGAACCGGAGTAAAGACGGCTCTCAGCTGCCACGTGGGTGCTGTGAATCGAACCCAGGTCCTCTGCAAGAGCAGTCGGTGCTCTTAACGGGTGAGCCATCTCTTCAGCCTGTTCCCTAAAATTATTCTGCCAATTTATAGGGCCACTAAGAGGATCTGAGCTTTCTCTTGGAGCACGTCATCACTGGTACTAGCTGGTATAGCTGGGGTGGAAGCCACCTTTCCTGCCACAGGTGGGGTTGACAGAAGGTCTCTGGATTCAACAGCAGGCTGGTTCCAGAAGCTCCTCTAGTGGAACTCTTTCCTGACCACAGCTATTAGCAGGAGGCAGGTTTAGAGCTATTCAGGGAAAACGCCCCCAGCTGGCTCTTCGGCTGGTCAGGAACCCAGGCCCCACTGGCAGGCTGGCACCTGAACTTCAGCTGCAGAGGAGCGGGTGACACAGTGGCACTGCAGCTGCCTCCCAGAGCCTGTTCTTCCTGCACAGAAGGCACAGAGCTGCCTGGCCTGGGAGCCAGCCTCTTGTTCTGCTAGTGAAGGCAAATCTCTGTGTCTATGTGTATGCTATGACTGTCTACAGGGAGAGTGTGTGCATGCGTGGTGTGTGTGTGTGTGTGTGTGTGGGTGTGTGTGTGTGTGTGTGCACCTGTATGTGTTTGAGCAGAACCCAGAATGGGACAAGACAGGCTGTCACTCTGAAACTTTACCTGGCAGGCACAAGCACCCTCTCAGCCCCTCAGTCACCGCATCTCAGCGGGGCAGCACAGGGTAGGAGGTATGGAATCCCCCAAGTCCCACTGCAAGTTTCTCTTTCAGTCCTGTGCTAAACTGGTGCCTGCCACATGTTCAGACCACACCAGAGCCCAGTTCTGAGAACAGGTCTGAGCCTCAGAGGACAGAGGCCAAGTTGTGAGACTGTTCACCAGAGACCCCTCAAGCCCAGGCCTTGTCCGTGGCCCCTCAGCTGTCCCCAGCACTGCCACCTCCAAGATTTACCAACCTGTTCAGGTCCAGGGCCCACCCCAGTATCTTTCTCAGCAACTCAGGGTCAGGCCTATGAGGGACATCCTCCCAAAAGTAGGCAGCAACAGGCCGATCAAGCCCATTTTAGGACAGGTAAACTGAGACACAGAGAGGTTGAAGAACTGAATCTTACCTGAGGAGCCTTAGCTGAAATGTTTCATGTTGGCTCCACCATGGTGAGAGGCTAGGATCCTTACAAATGGGTCCCCAGGGCATTGGAGGGGGTGAGTGGCCTGTCTAGGGTGTCCCCAGGCCCTGGAGCCTGGTTCTTAAGGAAGCACCTTCCTTCCAGAAAGCAGGGCTACACAGAGGGAAGTGAAATCTCCCACTGCCGCCTGTGAAGGACCCTGCCACCAGGAGAGGCTCCCAGGCTCTGTCCTCTGCCCTGCTGGCTCCCTCCTGCCTGGAGCCACCATTAAGCCATTAGGCTCTATAAAGACACATTAGGTGACCTGTGCAACTCAACCAAACTTGGACATCCAGAGGGATGTGCAGAGGCTGTGGGAAGTGGCCTGGGCTGCCAGTGCCGCATGGGGCTAGTGCTGGAGGCCAGGGAGTGAGGCACGGCTGCTATCTCTGGAGCTGGATACATGGTGGAGGCATGGAGGGAAGGGATGGGGGAGAAAGAGCTAGAAACAAGAAGGCTCGAAGCGGGAGGTTAGCCAGGACTCTTCCCTGGACAGGAGGACCAGGACAGCGCTTTCCTCACTTCCTGCTGCATTCTGAGTAAGTTGCTTTCTGTCACTGAAGCCAAAATACCTGACAGAAACCACTTTTCTGTGTGTGGGGGGGGGTGGAGTCAAGGCAAGGCAGAACGGTTCACAACGGTTCATGGAGGAAAGAAGAAAGGGGGTCCCACTGCTCAGACTCTTTTGTTCCTTTTATTCCTAACCTGAGCCACTGACCCATGATGAATGGCGCTGCCAACATCCAGGGCAGGCTTCTCCCTCCATGAATCCCTCTGGAAACTCTCTAGACACAAAATGTGCTTCACCAATCCCCTAGGCCAGCCTGCTTGCCTTCTTTTCATTTTTTAAATTAATTTTATTTCTGTATGTGTATGAATGTACTGTCTGCATGCAAGTCTGTACACCCGTGTCGTGCAATGCCGCGGAGGTCAGAAGAGGGTATTGGATTCCCCTGGAACTGGAGTTCTCCTGGAATTGGAGTTTCAGACGGTTCTCGGCCGCCATGTAGGCACTGGGGAATCGAACCCGGGTCCTCTGTAAGAGCAGTCGGCACTCTTAACCGCTAGGCCATCTCTCCAGCCCCTTGCTTGCCTTCTTTCCTCCATCCCTTCCTTCCTTCTGCTTTTATATGTAGGAGGGTGTGCCAGCTTGTCTGTATGGCACCATGTGTGCCAGCTTGTCTGTACGGGCATCATGTGTGCCAGCTTGTCTGTACGGGCACCGTGGGTGCCAGCTTGTCTGTACGGGCACCGTGGGTGCCAGCTTGTCTGTACGGCACAGTGTGCGCCAGCTTGTCTGTACGGCACCGTGTGTGCCAGCTTGTCTGTACGGGCACTGTGGGTGCCAGCTTGTCCGTGCGGGCACCGTGTGCGCCAGCTTGTCCGTACGGCACCTTGTGTGCCAGCTTGTCCGTACGGGCACCGTGTGTGCCAGCTTGTCCGTACGGGCACCGTGTGCGCCAGCTTGTCCGTACAGCACCGTGTGTGCCAGCTTGTCCGTACAGGCACCGTGTGTGCCAGCTTGTCCGTACGGCACCGTGTGTGCCAGCTTGTCCGTATGGGCACCGTGTGTGCCAGCTTGTCCGTATGGTACCGTGTGTGCCAGCTTGTCCGTACGGCACCGTGTGTGCCAGCTTGTCTTTACGGGCACCGTGTGTGCCAGCTTGTCTGTACAGGCACCGTGTGTGCCAGCTTGTCTGTACAGCACCGTGTGTGCCAGCTTGTCTGTATGGGCACCGTGTGTGCCAGCTTGTCTGTACGGCGCCGTGGGTGCCAGCTTGTCTGTACGGGCACCGTGGGTGCCAGCTTGTCTGTACGGCACCGTGTGTGCCAGCTTTTCTGTACGGCACTGTGGGTGCCAGCTTGTCTGTATGGCACCGTGTGTGCACAGGTTTCTTTGGAAGCCAGAAGGCGGCACTGGACCTCCTGGAACTAGAGTTACAATCAGCTTTTTTTTTTCTTTTTCTTTATTTATGTGTATGAATGTACTGTCTGCAGGTAAGTTTGTGCACCGGTGTTGTGCAATGCCGCGGAGGTCAGAAGAGGGTGTCGGATTCCCCTGGAACTGGAGTTCTCCTGGAATTGGAGTTACAGACGGTTCTCGGCCGCCATGTGGGTGCTGGGGATCAAACCCGGGTCCTCTGCAAGAGCAGTCGGCTCTCTTAACCGCTAGGCCATCTCTCCAGCCCTACACAGTCAGTTTTAAGCTGCCATGTGTGTCCTTTGAAAGAGCAGCAAGTGCTGTTAACGACTGAGTCATCTTTCTAGTCTCCCCCCCTTTTTTTAATTAATTTTTTTTGACAGGGTGTCTCTTGTAACTCAGGCTAACCCTTGAACTTGCTATGAAGCCAATAATGGCCAATAATGATATTGAACTCAGGATCCTCCTATCTGTACCTCTGAGGGCTGGGACTATGGGTATGAACCACCATGCCTGGATGAAGCCCATTTTTCCTTTTTCAGTACTGGTGATTGAACCCAGGTCCTTCCTCACACTGATCCCTAATCATTTCTTTTTTTGTTTTTTTGTTTTTTATTTTTATTTTTTCCAGACAGGGTCTCACTATGTAGACCAAGCTGGCCTTAATCTCACAGAGATCTGCCTGCCTCTGCCTCATGAAGGCTGGAATTAAGAACAAATACCAGGACTGGGGAGATGGCTCAGCGGTTAAGAGCACCCGACTGCTCTTGCAGAGGAGCCAGGTTTGATTTCCAACACCCATACGGCGGCCGAGAACCATCCTTAACTCCAGTTCCAGGGGAATCCAACGCCCTCTTTTGACCTCCCCAGCATTGCACAACACAGTTGCACCAAGCTACATGCAGACAGTACACTCATACACATAAAAAATAAAAACTAGGGGCTGGAGAGATGGCTCAGCAGTGAAAAGTGCTGACTGCTCTTGCACAGGACCTGGGTTCAATTCCCAGCACCCAAATGGCGGCTAAGAACTGTCTTTAAGCTGGGCATGGTGGCTCATGCCTTTAATCCTAGCACTCAGGAGGCAGAGGCAGGCGGATCTCTGTGAGTTCATGGCCAGCCTGGTCTACAGAGTGAGTTCTAGGCCACCTGGGGCTATAGGGAGACCCTGTTTCAAAAAATAAATAAATAAATAAATAAATAAATAAAATACAAAATATATACCACCATGCTCTGGCCATAAAATAAATTTGAAAGAAAGAAAGAAAAAGAAAGAAAGAAAGAAAGAAAGAAAGAAAGAAAGAAAGAAAGAAAGAAAGAAAGAAAGGAAAGAGAAAGAAAGAAGAAAGTGAGGTGGAGAGATGGGTCAGTGGTTAAGAGCACTGGCTGCCCTAGCGGAGGACCTGCTTGTTTCCCCAAACCCACGTGGCAGCTAACAGCCATCTCTAACTCCAGTTCCAGGGGATCTAACATCCTCTCTGGCCTCCATAGGCACTTCACAGCATGGGGTGCACTTACACACATGCATACAGGAATGAGAGCAGCTGGGTGTGGTGGCACCCAGAGGGGCACTGAGGGCTCTCCTGGCACCTCCCCCTCCGCCCATTCTTGTTTCTCCTTGAACTTGGAACTTGTGGCTTTTTCAGCTGGGCTGGAAGGCAGCAGCCGTAGGGTTCCTCCTGTCTCCGCCACTCTCCGAGCTGGGTTCTCAGCTCGCACAGGCAGTCCAGCTTGTCACAGGGTGCTGGGACCTCAACGCTGATGCTCATGCCGCATAGCAAGTGTTCTTACCAGCTGACTCAGATCTCGAGCACCTGGCTTATGATTTTTCTTTGTTGTTTTGTTGAGATGAGGTATTACCCTGAATAGCACAAGCTGGCCTGGAACTTACTATGTAACCCAAACTAGCCTTAAATTTGCAGTGATCTTCCTGCCTCAGTCAACCAACTTCTGGGAGTAAAGGTTTGAGTCTCCATGCCTGGCTGGAACTGTAGACTTGTTCCGGGAAATTTTTTTTTTTTCAAAGATTTATTTATTCTCAGGGCTGGAGAGATGGCCCAGCAGTTAAGAGCGCCGAATGCTCTTGCAGAGGACCTGGGTTCAATTCCCAGCACCCACATGGAGGCTGAGAACCAACCGTCTTTAACTCCAGTTCGGGGGGAATCCAACACCCTCTTCTGACCTATGCGGCATTGCATGACATGGGTGCACCAACCTACATGCAGACAGTACATTCATACACATACAAAAATAAATTAAAAAAAATTTTTTTAAAAGGCATGCTCTACCATGCCTGGATAAACTAGCAAAAAAAAAATATTTATTCTCATAGCCAGGCGTGGTGGCACACACCTTTGATCCCAGCACTTGAGAAGTAGAGCCAGGTGGATCTCTGTGAGTTCCAGACCAGCTGGGCTACAGGGAGACCCTGTCCAAAACAAAACAAAACAAAACAAAACAAAACAAAACAAAACAAAACAAAACAAAAGATGTATTTATTCTTGTTCAATGTGTACAAATGTTCTGCCTGAATGTATGTAAATGCATCATGTGTGTGCCACAAGATGATGTCAGATGCCCTGGACCTGGAGTTACAGGTGGTTCTAAGTCTCCACAAGGATGTTGAGAACTGAACTCAGGTCCTCTGCAAGAGCAGCAAGTCTCTTAACTGCTGAGCCATCTCTCCAGACCCATAGAAAAATATATCTATATATGTATATATCTATATCTATATGTCTTTTTGAGACAGGGTCTCCCTGTATCCCCAGCTGGCCTGGAACTCACTGTGGAGACCAGGCTGGACTTGAACTAAGAGAGATCTACCTGCTTCTGCCTCCCGAGTGCTGGGATTAAACTCGTGCACCACCACACCAGGCTTCATATGAAAATTTTACTACAATATCTGTGGGGCTGGAGGTTAGTATACAGCAGACCCTGGGGTCAGTTGCAGCACCATAGGAAATAATAGATTGGGGGCTGAGACTATCATGAACTTCCAGGGGTGGCCCTGTGGCCATGGAGTCTGAGCCTCAGAACCAAGTGACACACAGCCCAGTATGAGTCCGGCAGATAAATGTCCTCATCTTGACCCATGGGCTTAACGCTTCTGCTGTTGCCAACCATTTGAGTCCACAGGCATGTGCCACAGCCACTCATGTGTCACTGGAAAGGCGGGTGGACCTAGCTGGAAGGATGAATTGTTCACAGCACTTGATGCGAGGCAGCCTTCAGCAAAGGCTTACTCAAGGCTTTGGCTGCCTCTACCTGGGGTTTGCTGCGTACTCCTCGAGTGACAGTTTTCTTACCTGTCTCTGTAAGGCACCTCACCTCAGGAGGGAGAGTTGCTCAACTCCAAGTCATGAGTTGTCCAAGATTAAACCAGCTGAGGTCATGCTCTCACTCTGCTGATTCAGTTAAGGCTGAGAAATCCCAGGGACCGTCAGACAGGAGGAAGGGGAAGTGGGTGATGGGAAGAAGCCTAGATGTGGGGCCTGAATGTGCAAACACAAGCTGTCCAAGTGTCTTGCCAGGGAGTGGGGGTGGATCCAGGGGAATCTGTCCAGGACGTTCCCAGTCCTTTCTCTACAAATTCCTGGGCTGCTGCTGGGAAGATCCTTGGTTGGTCTGTAGGCTGGGGGGGCTCGGCGACAATAGTGTTTTTCTGTGTGTGCTTGTCCTAGGACATGTCCACCCTGACTGTCTCTGAAGAAGGAAAGGGGACTGTGGTAGGCCCGTGCTAAGAAGGCTCTGAGGAGATACTGGGCCTGGAGTCCAGGGACCCTGGTTGCTGACTTGGTGGGCCCCAGGGGTGGGGACTGCAGACTTCCAAGTGACCAATGCCATGGGGCTCTGGGCCGAACCAGGGCTTGGGCACCCTGTGTGAGAGGTAGGGCTCCAAGGATGCAGATGCGCCCCAAGAACTTGTCTCCTGCTGTGGCTGCCACCAGGGACAACAGCGGAAGTGGCAGTGGCCTCCCAGTCCACTCAGTGCAGGACTCTGGTGGGGTGCTGGGCTGGCTCTACGGCATTCTGCGCTTCCTTAATAATAGAAATCTGGGGTCCACATCCCTTCTCTGGAAACTATAGCTAGGCCCCCCGAGTGCCAAGGGTAGGGTTGGACTTTGTGTATTCCTGGGGGAAGGCAGGCAAACAGGGACTAAGCAGGGTGCAGACCTATGGCCTATACTGGAAACAGCCTCCTCCCCAGGTTCTATCAAGTACCCACTTTCTTGGTCCTCCCACACCCCATATGAACCCTGTAATCAGACACCCAAAGTTATTTCCTCCTTTCCATGCTCAAATCTGCTTGGGCCCTTTCCTCTGAAGCACACCCCTGGCCACTGCCCCCAACTGGAGCCTTCACAGGTGGACCACCTGTCAGCCCCTGGGAGCCCTCAGGTGTAGCCCTCTCAGAAGAGCCCTTCCTGTCTGCTGGCCTCTGCTTCCTGTCCCTATCAGCCCAGTGGCTACTCTCTCCAGACCTGCCTGGTGATGTTGGTGACCACCTTTGGGTGTCCCTGAAGCTCAGGAGTACTGCAGTGTGCACCCATGGCTGCCCTGGTTCTAGTCCAGGGTGGCATAAGGCCTGGCCTCCCTCTCTCTAGCCTGCCCACCCTTTCTGATCTGTGGCCCTAGAGGTTTTATTGCTGCTGGTTTTTGAGATTGTTTTATTCTCAGTCCTGGCTGTCTGAACTCACTGTATACACCAGACTTGCCTCGAATGTGTGTCAGTCTTCCTAACTCTGCCTCCCACATGTTATTGCATGCACCAATACCCAATGTGGGTTTCTGCATGTCTGTGTCTCTGTGTGTATATGTGTGCATGTATGTCTGTGTATTAGTGTGTGTCTGTGTGTACTGGGGATTGAACCCAGGGCCTCCCATAAACTAGGCAAGGTCTCTACCACTGAGCTAAATCCCCAGTTGCCCCAGAGTCGTTTTGTTTTGTTTGATCTTTTTGCTGTCTTGGAAGTCGGTATGTAGACCAGGCTGGCCTTGATCTCATAGGGATCCACCTACCTCTGCCTCCGGGGTGCTGGGATTAAGGGCGTGAGCCACAGAGCCCTGCCCAAGTTTGGAATTTTTGTATTTCCAGACCACTAATACTTTCAACCAAATCTGGAAAATGTTTCAGCGAACTTTCCTTTGCTGGATCCTCCACCTGCCGGTTGTGCCAGGCCAGGCCCAGCTCTGAGTCTACTCCGGGGACCGCCACGTCCAGACAGAGCACTTCCCTGCGGCCAGGCCACACCCTTCTGGATCCACATCCTCACCCAGCCTGGGACCAGCCCATCCTGTTCCCAAGTCTCCTGGCCCGCCGGCCGGCCTGCGAGCGCCACGTGGCTCCCCCTCGCGGCCACGAAGGGGAGTGACAGGCTCCGCCAGCCAGCGGTCCTCAGGCACCTGCGCCAGCGCATTGCTGGGTGCACTCGGAGCGGAGCTAAGTCCTCTTAGGCTGGCCCATCCGGGATCGGACTCTGGAGTCCACAGACAGAGCAGCAGCCCTCGTCTTCCTTGCCCGACTCAGCCACGAAGATGTAATTAAAGGACTATTGAGTCAGTAAGAGGAAGCAGATGCAAGATGCTTAGCAAGCAGACGCAACAGGGGCTGGACTCGGGAATTGGGGTGACCATGGAGACAGTGTGGGTGTGTGGGCGTGGCTCCGGCGACAGAATAGGGCGTGTGGCCGTGGTCTTCGAGGGGTGGCGTGTGGGCGTAGTCTAAGAGGCCGCAGTTGGCTGGGGGCGTGGCCTGGATAGCT
The DNA here is from genome assembly GCA_009823505.1 of Rhizomys pruinosus. Taxonomy (NCBI): domain Eukaryota; kingdom Metazoa; phylum Chordata; class Mammalia; order Rodentia; family Spalacidae; genus Rhizomys; species Rhizomys pruinosus. Next base: position 2,704,698 of record VZQC01004671.1, on the reverse strand, counting down.
GCAGTGGAGATGGTCTTTCCTGTCCCCCTGTCCAGTCTCTGTTCCTACCAGCTCCTTTTCCCAGGTGTCTCTGGAAGTCGGATCCCAAAGGCATCTGCTTGGCATTTGGGGTCGTCTATGCCCTGTTCAGGCTTTTGGGATTTTCCCCGCCACCCTGGCACAACATACTGCCACCAAGTCTGTGGCACAGGACAGTGAGCAGCCCTGACTGATGGTCACCCCTGCTCCAGGCCTTCCACTCAGGCGTCTTTTTTTTTTTTTTTCAGACAGGTTTTTCTGTAGCCCCAGCTGACCTGGAACTCACTATGTAGACCAGGCTGACCTTGAACTCATTGAGATAGGCCTGCCTCTGCCTCCTGAACGCTGGGATTAAAGGCTGGCCCCACCATGCCTGGCCCGCCTTGATTTCTTCAGATGGGCTCTCACTGTGTAGTCCAGGCTAGCCTGGAACTTGAGTTTCTGACTCCACTTCCTCAGTACTTGGATTACAGATATGTGTCCCCACACCAGCCCTCTGCAGTCACTTTTAGAACATTTCATGACCCGATTAAAGAACTCCCCTAAAGAAACTCTCCACCTCTTGCCCCACCAATTAAGCCCCAGCCCCAAGCAACAATTATAGGCTATAGTCTGTTCACTGTGGGTATCTCCTGCAGGTGACATCACCAGCCTTTTCTTGAATTTGGCCGCTTTCACTTGCATAAAATCCTCAGGGTCCATTCAAGCTGTGGCAGATGTCTGAGTGCCCCTTTTTGTAAGACTGGACAGTAGGGCTGGTTGCAGTTCAGAGGCAGAGACTTTTCTTTTCTTTTTTTTTTTTTAGTAATTTAACAAATCTTTATTGAACACTCACATACAATGTTTGATGAAAAAGACTTCAAGCAATGCATCATTTACATATGGGTAAGAAATGGTGGCAGAGCCCTGGGAGTCTTCCTGGGGATTATGACAGCTCATATAATCCCCATTAAATAGAAGCTGCCCCTACAATTTTCAGAAGGGAGAACAGAACAGGCTGTGACCAACTCCACAGGGCACAAGCACCGACTTCAGATCATGTCGGCCACATTCATAGGCATCTTGTCAGTCTGGGTGGCATAGTACTGCTCCATATCTCTGAGGACTTGAATGTCTTTTTTTTTTTCTTTTTTGGTCTTTTTGAGACAGGGTCTCCCTGTAGTCCCAGCTGTCCTGGAACTCACTCTGTAGACCAGGCTGGCCTTGAACTCACAAAGATCTGCCTGCCTCTGCCTCCCAAGTGCTAGGATTAAAGGCGTGAGCCACCACGCCTGGCCGAATGTCTTCATTCTTTACAAAATTGATGGCCACCCCCTTCTGGCTATAGTGACCGGATCTCCCGAATTCTGTGGATGTACAGCTCCCTATTGTTGGGAAGGTTGTAGTTCATGATGAGGGACACCTATGGGACGTCTAGCCCCTGGGCCCAGATGTCTATAGAAATGAACACTTGGCTGACACCGGACCAGAACTCCCTTACGATGGAGTCATGATCTTTCTGGGGCTTCTGGAATATTCTTTGTCAGCCATTGGACCTTCCTCTTGGTGTTGCAGAAGATGACTGCCTGGGAGACGACGAGTGTGTCGCAGAGATTGCACAGGGTATCAAACTTCCACTCTTCCCTTTTCATGGCTACAAAAAACTGCTTGACTCCTCCCAGAGTCAGTTCATCATGTTTCACCAAGATTCAGATGGGGTCTGTCATGAACTTGTTGGTGACAGAGACTTTTCTAGCAACTGTGGAACCCTGGGTTCAAGTCCCCATGGGGAGCCAGGTACAGTGGGATGTACTTGAGATTTCAGCTATCAGGAGACAGAGGCAGGAGGATCACAAGTCAAAAGCCAGCCTGGTCTATGTAATGAGTAGTAAGGCAGTCTGGACTCTAGAGCAAAAGAGTCTGTCTCTGTGGCATTGTGAATTTTCCTGTTGTATGAATACCAATGGCTTGAAAGAAGCCTGGAGAGTTGGCAGAGGGCCAGCTTAGTATGACTGTGCTTGACTGCTTAGCCTTGGTAGAAGCCAGCAGAGTTTGGTAAAGACTCTGCCCTTGAAGCCAGGTGTGTTGGCTCACGCCTTTAATCATAGCACTTGGGAGGCAGAGGCAGGTGGATCTTTGTGAGTTCAAGGCCAGCCTGGTCTACAGAGTGAGTTCCAGGACAGCTGGGGCTACAGGGAGACCCTGTCTCAAAAACACACACACACACACACACAAAAAAAAGACTCTGCCCTTGAATGCTTGTGCATGGAATGTTAACACAGGAATCGTTAGTCATTATTATTGCTGAACCCCAGTGTCACTATGTTCCGTTTACTTTTACAGCTAGGCCTACTGAACCTTGGATTCTGTTTTTCTCCTAAAGCCTTCCTTACATCTAACACATATACATTGTGTAGCTTTCTGTAATTGTCCTGGGGTAACCTCTGCAGGCTGTGAGAGATATAAAAGCTTAAGATTCAGGGGGCTGGAGAGATAGCCTAGCTGTTAAGAGCACCGACGCTCTTTTTTTTTTTTTTTTTTTTTTTTTGGTCTTTTTGAGACAGGTCTCCCTGTAGCTCCAGCTGTCCTGGAACTCCCTCTGTAGACCAGGCTGGCCTTGACTCGACAAAATCCACCTGCCTCTGCCTCCCAAGTGTCTAGGATTAAAGGCGTGAGCCAACCACGCCGGCGAACCGGACGCTCTTGCAGAGGACCCGGGTTCGATCCCCAGTACACACATGGCGGCTAAGAACACTTTAACTCCAATTCCAGAGAACTCCAGTTCCAGGGGAATCCGAGACCCCGGCTGGACCTCACGGCGGCATTGCAACGACAAGGGTTGGCACAGACCTGCATGCAGACAGTACATTCATACACAATACAAAATAAATAAATAAAAGTTAAAAAAAAAAAAGGTTCAGAAATAAAACTTTGTCAGCCTTCCTTCCAGTGGGTTGTCCATGTCCTTTATCAGAGTGGTGGTCCAGGTCTCGGAAGCTAGAGTTCCACACAATCTCAAAAAGACATCTAACATTGGAGAAGAAAAAACCTGGGGATTGGGGGACCATGCATGGTGGTCCATATCGTTAATTCCCAGCACTTATGAGGCAGAGGCAGGCTGATCTCTATGAGTTCAAGACCAGCCTGTTCTACATAGTGAGACTGACTGTCCGCAAAAAAAAAGAAGTTCGTTTCTTTCTTGTGTAAGGCACGATGATCTGTGGAGTTTGGATCTTCATCACCCATGTAAACAGCCAGATGTAGTGGCACATGGCTAAAATGCAACAGTGGGGACACAGAGACAGCAGAGTCCCTGGGGCTGACTGGAGATACTGTCCCAAAACATAAGGTGGGGAGAACTGAAGAATGACAGAAAGTCTGAGTAGCAGAGGGCCGTATGCTTCACTAAGGACGCCATAAAGTCACAAATCCCTTAAAATGGCCAACTGGTCCCTCCCAGGAGGGACGGAGACTGTGGAGCAACCTGTCTCCTTTAGGGCCTTGAGATATCTGCCTGCCTGCCTGCCTGCCTGCCTGCCTTGGGAAAACCATGTTAAAAGAAGGCCTTCGCGGGCTGGAGAGATGGCCTAGCGGTTGAGAGCGCTGACCGCTCTTACAGAGGACCCGGGTTCGATCCCCAGCACCCACATGGCGGCTGAGAACCGTCTGAAACTCCAACTCCAGGAGAACTCCAGTTCCAGGGGAATCCGACACCCTCTTCTGACCTCCGCGGCATTGCACGACACGGGTGCACAAACCTACATGCAGACAGTACACTCATACACATACAAAAATAAATAAAATTAAATTAAAAATTATAAAGAAGGCCTTCACAGGGGCATGGTGGCGCACGCCTTTAATCCTAGCACTTGGGAGGCAGAATCAGGCGGATCTTTGTGAGTTCAAGGCCAGCCTGGTCTACAGAGTGAGTTCCAGGCCAGCTGGGACTACAGGGAGACCCTGTCTCGAAAAGACCAAAAAAAAAAAAAAGAAGGCCTTCAATTATCCAACACCAGACCCTGCTGTCAAGCATGTTCCAGCTGGGTCAGCCGAATAAAACCACACCCTTCTTCCTTAGGTGGCAGACATTTCCTTCCCAGAGGAGCACTGGGCCTCGCTGTCTGCTCTGCTCTGCTCTGAATTAAGGTCACATTCCTTGGGTGTTGCAGGTCTGGCTCTGGTTCTTAGTTCTTAACTCTAAACTCCTTGCTTCTCCTCTCCAAAAATGTAACAAAGAAGACAGCCAAAACTGACTTACACACACACACACACACACACACACACACACACACACACACCTGTTGATAGCTGCCTCGCTGCCTCCGTGTTTTGGCTCCAGCAGTGGTGGACCATGCTGTCGTGAATGCTCCCCACTTTCATGTGGGCACCTGTGCATCCTCCTTGGTATTTACATTAGGAGTAGAATTGCTGGTTAGTCTGGTACTGTCTATAACTGCTTGAACTGCTGGCTAGCCAAGGACATGCTTTAATCACCCCAGGCTGGCCCCACCTCTGCCCTGTACATGAGCCCCTGATCCCTCCAGGTGAGTGGCCTGGCTCTGCTGAGCTCTAGCAGAGTTGCAGCTTCTACCCTCTTTCCTTGGAAGGTGTCCAACTGGGACCCTTCCCTTTAGAGCTCACCGAATTCTTTTCTCTCTTCAAATCTCAGCCCCATGTAGATGCTCGTTTTCTTTGCTCCTTTCCAAAACTGCGCCCATTAAATGTGTGCAATTAATTCATCAAGGATCAGGCTCAGAGTCTCCCTTGGGGTGAATACTCTGTGTTAGCAGCATGTTGTGAAGCGACAATCGCTTGTTGGAAGAATGGACTGATGGCATGCAGCACTGCTTTAATTTCCAGATGGGCTTGTAACAGGCAGTACTTCTCTGCTGAGGAAGCAGCCTCCATCCTCTCCACCCATTCCTTTTCACAGTAGCCTGGTTGGTTAATGTCTGTGGACTTCTTCCCCTCTCTTCCTTAATGCAGCAGAGGTTGAGACTGAGGTTTGGACCCACCTGTCCCAGGCTACTGAGTTTGCCAATAAAGCTAGCATTAAAAGTCACATGGCTTTGCCCTTTCCCATGCCCTGGGAAGCGAGAGTTGGTGGGGTTGAGGAGTGAGGGAGTTGGCTGCTGTTACCACCTCGGATTGAAGGGAGCAAAAGGCAGGAAGGGGCAAGGAATCTGCCAGCGGTTCCCTCATGGGAGCTGAATCCGAGAACGAGGCACGCCACCGTGGGACTTCAACCCCACAGCACAGTCTGGCTAAGCTATTTGCCCTGATGCAGACCCTTGTTTTGGGCATCAGGCACCACCCTGCTGTGGCCAAATAGATTCCACCTCCACCTGCTGGGGATTTAAACTCCAAAGACACAATTCACAGACTGGTGGCTAAACTGCAAGCCTCTGTCCAGTCTAAACCAGCCGGATAATTAACACATACTTCTGGGCCAATGGAGATTAGTTTGTTCAGAGTTGTGGCATCAGCCTGGACTCCTGAATGGAAGTCACATCTATAGCTTTCGGCAGTGGATGCTTGTGTCTGCCACATCCCAGGATCACAGGGAAATCCACGCAGATTTCCAGCTTCACAATGCCCTGAGGAATCAGATTCTTAGGTTCCCTCCTCAGCTTGGCCCGCTTCTGCCCATTCTTGGTGATGATGGCCTCCTCATAGAATTCATGAACAGTCTTTAGTGCTGTCTGGAGCCCGAGCTTTTTTTTTTTTTTTTTTTTATTTTTTTTTTTGGGTTGGTTTAGTAACGTTCTTTCTTCCCATCTGTTTTTTGCCCCTTCTCTNTGTATGTGTATGAATGTACTGTCTGCATGCAAGTGTGTGCACCCGTGTCGTGCAATGCCGCAGAGGTCAGAAGAGGGTGTCGGATTCCCCTGGAACTGGAGTTCTCCTGGAATTGGAGTTTCAGACGGTTCTCGGCCGCCATGTGGGTGCTAGGGATCGAACCCGGGTCCTCTGTAAGAGCGGTCGGCGCTCTTAACTGCTAGGCCATCTCTCCAGCCCGAGCCCGAGCTTCTTTGTATCCACTCGCCAAGGCTCCATGTTCTATGATGAAGATGGCGATCTGGCTCACGAATTCTATGAGGAGGCCCAGACCAGACCGTGGGGCAGTAAGAGGGGCCGTCCCTCACTGTTAACTGCTATTGGTTTGTGCCTGAACAAAAGGCTGGTGAGGGCTAAAGGCAGAGTTACCAAGCTACCTTCCCCAGCCACTCGTCAAGAAGCTTGGCAGGGCGTATGCTAGCCAGGAATGCCTGGTTGCCACTTCCTCGCCTGACCTGCTTTCTTCCAAGCTTGCCTGGGGCCCAGCCCTACTAGAAGCTACAGCACTTTACAAGCAGAGCCTGCCTTCTTCCAGCCCTGGGCTGTGGGCCTATACCCAAGTGGGAACTTCCTTTCCCGTACTTCCCTTACCCATAGTCAGAGCATTTCAGCTGTTTGCCACCTCGATTCCTCCTGTATTGGACAGAGACTGGGGCAGTGCCAGCCTGATTCTGCCTGCCTACCTGCCACTTGTTCCCACTGTAGGGTGGACAGTTTGCTGGCTGTTAAATAAGAATGGGGGCTGGTGTGGGAAGCTTCCACCCTTTAACCCAGGGCTGGGGTGATCGTTCCTCACTTTAGTTGTTCTTCCCCAATATAGAGGGTCAGGGCAGGGTCAGCCAGGCTGTGGATGCCTATATCTATGGGGATTTTCCCCAAACCACATATTCAGTCTAATTTTCCTTATTTTTGCACCGGTCCTCTCCCCCAGTTGTGGAGGGGCCGTCCACCACCATGGAAGAAGCAACACGCTAGGGCTGGTGCCATAGCTATGAGAACCCCACCATCCCTTCCTCAACAGTGTCTTTACCCCTTCAGGATCAGTGCAGGGAAAGTACTGGAGCCCCTTTGTTGGGATAAAAGGAAGGGAAAACACATAAAAGAAAACACTCAAAATGTGAAAGTTTGTACATAGTCTAGACTGCAATAGAGGATTATTGAGATAGAGGATTATAAAAACTCAGGAACAGTGTTCTCAGATACCATTAAGCCATTTTTCCTTAGTCATTCTAGGAATGATTACTTACTTCACTCTTTTCCCCTTGATTGGTTAATTTTAACTGTGGTGTTAAACTCTGATTGGCTGGTGTACTTGATTGGTAACTTTAATTGTGATGCTAAACTCTGATTGGCTGTTGTACTTACCCTGTAACCCACACCTTGTGGCCACACTCCTCCCAAGTTAAGTGTTGGCCTGGTGTCTTAATTAAGTTAAAAAAACCCTCCTTTAAAACTCCATGTGGTTAAGTGAGCGGCTTCTCTGCTGCAACATTGCAACATAGACTATGATGATGTTGGGGCAGAGTCTGATTTCTATGTAAGAGATGGCCTTTAAAAAAAATGCTTATAAAATAAATAAAAAAAAAAAAAAAAAAAAAAAGGAAGGAAAGAAGGAAGGAAGGAAGGAAAGAAAGGCTGGGCATGGAAGTACATGTAATTCAGCACTTGGGAGGTGGAGGAGTTCAAATCCAGTGACTATGAGGTCAGTCTGGGCTACATGATGCCTTGTCTCAAAAACAAAACAAGGACTGAGGCTTGGTGACACAAACACCTTTAGCCCCAGCAGAGGCAGGTGGATCTCTGTAAGTTCAAGGCTAGCTTGTTCTACATAGCAAGTTCCAGGCCAGCTGGGCCGACATAGTGAGACCCCCCGCATTTCTAAACAAAACTCCAGCAATAACAAAAAAAGGGCTAGAGAAATGGCTCAGCAGTTAAGAGCACTTACTAATCTTTCAGGGTACCCAGGTTCTGTCCCCAGCACCCACAACCCAGAACCACCCTCTTCTGGCCTCCAGGAACACTTACAAACACACACACACACACACACACACACACACACACACACNCAAAAAAAAAAAAAAAAAAAAAAAAAGTTCCACAGAGCTTAAAAAAAATCCAAACTCTTAAAAGTTCACAGTCCCTTTTAAAAGTCTCTTAACTGTGGACTTCTGTAAAATCCTAAACAAGTACTGTCTTATTTCAGAGGAAAGAATCAGCCACATCTAAGGAAAACCTAAGTCCAGCAAAGTAGCTCAAGGCTGGACACCTGGGATTCACTCACAATCTTCTGGGCTCCAAGGGGTTTCGGCGGCTCCCCTTCTCTGACTCTGCCGTCCACAGCACACACAGCTCATCTCGCAGGCCCAGGCCAGCTCCATTCCATGCCAGCTGCTGCTCTTGGTGGTCGTCCCCTGGTCCTGGCATCTCCAAAAAGCTGGGGTCTCAGCGGTTAAGAGCACTGACTGCTCTTGCAGAGGACCCAGGTTCGATTCCCCACATGGCGGCTAAGAACCATCTTTAACTCCAGTTCCAGGGGAATCCGACGCCTTCTTCTGACCTCCAGGCAGCATTGCATGACACGGGTGCACAGACCTACATGCAGACAGCATTCATACACATAAAAAAAAAAAAAAGCTGGGGTCTCCACTGAAACTGAGGCTGTACCTTCACCAATGGGCTCTTTTGACCTCTCTTGCTGCCTGGTGCAAAGCCTTAGCTTATCTTCATGACCCCTGCAATCCTGAGGTCTTCACTGCAACGGAGGGTACTTCCACCAATGGTCCTTCTGACCTCTCACAGTGCTAAGCCTCGGCTGCTCTCTGTGACCCCCTCAAATCTCAACACCAGAACCACATAGGAGACTCTTACACATTACCAAGTCCTCGGCTTGAGATGGAGGCTCGGGCCTCCTCTGAACCACAGCTTCTGTGTGCTGACCCTGAGAAAAATTTTCCCAGAAGACTTCACCACAGTGATGCTGGTCTCTTGTTACTTACAGCGGTTTCTTCAGTCCCAGCTAACCAGCATCAACTGTCCCAGTATAACAAAGGTTTCACTTCAGGTTCTGGTCTCTTTATCACAGCTGATTCTTCAGCCCCAGCCAACCAGAACCCACAGATTCTCAATTCAAAAATATCATACAAAGAACCCTGATGGGCCGGGCGTGGTGGCACACGCCTTTAATCCTAGCACTTGGGAGGCAGAGGCAGGCTGATCTTTGTTGAGTTCAAGGCCCAGCCTGGATCTAGCAGGTGGAGTTCAGGACAGCTTGGGGCTACAGGAGCCTGTCTCAAAAGACTAAAAAAAAAAAAAAAAAAAAAAAAAACAAGAGCCCTGAGTGGTCTCTGCTTCCCTTGAAGCTTCACAAGCCAGACCTCCATGTTTACAACCTCTTATCAGTTTATAACTGTCCAAAGTCCACGTGCAACAACAAACTCTAAGAACTCCAAACATTTCCGGAATCCTCCCTCAAACACCAAGGTCAGTCTGCACAGCAATAGGCCTTACTCTCTATATCAGTTTCTGTTCTACGTTCGGTTTTCTTCAATTTAGTTGTACGACTATTCTCACCAATACAGGTTGGGTGGGGGGAGAGGGCTTATTGTCTACATCTCACCAGGCCACAGTTTCATTCACTTAGAGAGCGAAGTAGATTGTAAGGTTGTAGCCCACCTTAGTCAGGGATTTCAGGAGGCCAAGCTGAAGCAGAAGTTCTGGAGAAAAATTACCCTAGACTGTGAATCCTGCAATCAAAGAAAGATGCATGCAACATTACGATGCATCAGTCATCACTCACAACAGAGACACAGAACGCAAGCCTTCAGTTTTTTTTTTTTTTTTTTTTCTTTTTTAATTTTATATTAATAAATTTTGTCTGCATGTAGGTTTGTGGCCCGTTTCATGCAATTGCCTCGGAGGTCAGAGAGGGCTCGGAAGATCCCCTGGAACTGGATGTCTCCTAGAGATTGGAGTTACAGATGGTTCTTAGCTGCCATGTGGGTGCTGGGGGAATATCGAACCTTGGTTCCTCTGCAAGAGCAGTCGGCGCTCTTAAACCGCTAGGCTATCATGATTCCAAGCCCAAAGCCAGCTCAGTTTCTTCAGATGCATTCTACTGACACCAGGACAGACCCACCCACGGCCCTACCCCATCTCCTTCGCCCCATTTCATTGTAAACTCACTTCCTTGTGTGCTTGGGTTTAAAACTGCCACTTTGAGGACATTCTAACACTGGTCATCCTAATCATGACACAGGCAGGCCAGCTGCCATGCCTGAAATAAACCCACTTCCTTTTCCACTACCGGTAATATAATCTAAAAATCATAACCCTTATCTGTGTCCTCGACATATGTCTCAACTTCCAACGCAAAACAAGTAGGATTCAGGTGACGGAGACTGCAGGTTACGGAGCTGAAAAACTAGGCCATTATCCCTGCTCAGCCTCTACCTTTGTCTTTTTTTTAATTCTTTTTAAATTTTATATATTATATGCATATATGTGATGAANAAACTGCCAGAAGCACAGCTACCACATAAAAGAGCAAAAACATGTAGAGAAAACACTTCTGAGACAGGGGAAAAGCCTGTTCCTGACTTCCTCCATCTGTCACACCATATGCAGTGGCGTCTATCAATGCTCAATTTGCTATTGCTGCTGAGGACATTTCTTTCCTAATGGAGAATAATGTGTCCCTGTTAGATCCTCAGATGAAAGTTTCTTTGATCAGGATGCTCTGTGGATTGGGTAATTATGACTCCGGGAGCTTCATCTGGACAGAGGTGGCTTCTTTGCTTTTTAAAACCCAGAACTGCACATCTGAAAACTTGAATTTCAACAACTCCATCAAAGTCCATTCTGTCTACATTTGCTTATCTCTCCTAGGTTTACGTATCTGCATTTCACTTAGATCTCAATTTTTTACAAGTTTCTGCTTTCAGGTATTATATAAGCATCTTCTGAGTGGATAATTTCCCTAACCTGTCTACAGCAGTCTATTGATTCCAATTAGCCTAATTGTTAACTTTTGTTTCTTTGTTCCTTTGATCTCTATTATAGTTTGACTTCAACTGCAATGACAAAAGACTCTGATCAATACCAACTTGGGGAGAAAAGGGTTTATTTGGCTTACATCTTCCAGGTCACAGTTGATCTTTGGGAACCCAAGGTAGGAAATCAGGACAGGAACCTGAAGGCAGGAGTTGAAGCACAGGCCTTGGAGGAATGCTGTTTACTGGCTTACTCCCCTGGCCCATGTTCAGCCTGCTTTCTTATACAATACAGAACAAGCTACTCAGGGGTAGAACTGCCCACAGTGGGCTGGACCCTTCCATTTCAGTAAACAATCAGAAAAATACCCCACAGAGATAGCCACAGGCCACTCTAATGGAAATATTCCCCAACTGAGGCTCCATCAACCCTGGTGAGTAAATTGACACTAAAGCTATCCAGCACAATCTTCAACTACATCTGCTCAGGAAAGACTCATCCTTATAAGTCTAACAGTTTTAATTCCAAGTCATTGGAGAACCAGTGATTAAAAAAATACAACCATATTAGTACACATTGGTGCATTCCAACCAATAACTGGCTTTCTCAGTTGTCTAGTAATTCTCTTTCAAATCCATAGTCAGTTATCCTCAATTCCTCCCAGGAACAATTACAGATTTCCATCCATTTTCTCATCTTAGCATCTCCCCACACTTTCTGGTTCCATCCAGTGAGATAACTCTTTATGAGATGTTGTCAACAGAACCTGTGCAGTCCCACAAGGGCCCTCACTCAGGAGAGCCCTCATGTAGGTGAACTCACTGTTGAAAGTCTCATGCTCACTTTATTTTTTTTTTTTTTAATTTTATTTATTTTTGTCTGCATGTAGGTTTGTGGACCCGTGTCATGCAATGCCTCGGAGGTCAGAAGAGGGCGTCGGATTCCCCTGGAACTGGAGTTCTCCTGGAATTGGAGTTACAGATGGTTCTTAGCTGCCATGTGGGTGCTGGGGATCGAACCTGGGTCCTCTGCAAGAGCAGTCGGCGCTCTTAACCGCTAGGCTATCTCTCCAGCCCCAAGCCTCAGTTTCTTTCGAGATGCTTCTACTGACACCAGGAACAGACCCACCCACGCCCTATCCCCATCTCCTCGCCCCACTTCCATGTAAACTCACTTCCTTGTGTGCTTGGGTTTAAAACTGCCATTTGGGGGACATTCTGGCGCTGGTCGTCCTAATCATGACACAGGCAGGCCAGCTGCCATTCCTGAAATAAACCCAACTTCCTTTCCATCGGAATTCTGAATATTTCTCCTTTCTGTGTCCCGGGTCTCAACACCAACCAAACAGGTAGGAATTCAGGGCAGAGACCTGGAGGTAGGAGCTGAAACACAGGCCATGGTCCTGCTCAGCCTGCTTCCTTTTCTTTTTTTTTTAATTCTTTTTTTAAATTTTATTTATTATTTTTGTATGTGTATGAATGTATTGTCTGCATGTAGGTTTGCGCACCCGTGTTGTGCAATGCCGTGGAGGTCAGAAGAGGGTCTCGGATTCCCCAGGAACTGGAGTCAAAGATGGTTCTTAGCCGCCATGTGGGTGCTGGGGATCGAACCCCGGTCCTCTGCAAGAGCAGTCGGCACTCGTAACCGATAGGCCATCTCTCCAGCCCTGTCAATTAAACCCCAATAAAGCTGTTGTAAAAAAAATTCAAGCTGTCTTTCAGAGCACTCGTTCTTGATCTGCAGATCAGCTCGCTATCCTGGCTTGGGATGTAGGGGAGGGGAGGACTGGCTTCATGGGGTCTCGGAGAGAAGAGAGGAGTGGCTGGAGGCAGTGACCCAGAAACAAAGGGAAGGAAGAAAGGAAACTGGTCCGACCCGCCAAGAAAGAGCAAATGTCCCCTGGGGAAAAGAAACCTCCATCAGGTTCACAGGAGCCCCATTGTAGACACCGCCCTGCACTGCCCCACAGACCATCTCAGAACTGCCGGGTGTAGCCGTGACTCACCAGGTTGACACTGGCCAGGGGCCAGGGCTAAAGGGCAATCACTGGTTCCCACAACCTCCCTCTCTGTCTGTCTCTGTCCCTCTCTCTGTCTCTGTCCCTCTCCTCTCTGTCTCTGTCCCTCTCTCTGTCTCTGTCCCTCTCCATGTCTCTGTCCCTCTCTCTGTCTCTGTCCCTCTTCTCTCTGTCTCTGTCCCTCTCCTCCATGTCTCTGTCCCTCTCTGTCTCTGTCCCTCTCTCTGTCTCTGTCCCTCTCCTCTCTGTCTCTGTCCCTCTCTCTGTCTCTGTCCCTCTCCTCTCTGTCTCTGTCCCTCTC
>VZQC01004671.1:2635135-2685870 GCA_009823505.1 Rhizomys pruinosus | reverse complement strand
ACACACACACACACACACACACACACACACACACACACACACACACACACAGAAAGCAGTTGGAGCAAGGGCCAGAGGAACAAGCCAGTCAGCAGCACTCCTGCCTCCAGGTTCCTGCCCTGAGTTCCTATGTTGGGCTCTCTCAATGAAGAGCTGTAACCTAGGTGACAATGTGAGCCAAATAAACCCTTTCCTCCCCACACTGGTTTTGGTAAGAGTGTTTTGTCTCAGCAATTGAAAGCAAACTGGAACAGCTGCCTTGTGGGTGCTGGGAATTGAATCCTGATCCTCTACAGGAGCACCCAGTGCTCTTAGCTGCTGAGCCATCTGTCCAGCCTTCTTTTGTTTGAGTTTTTAAAAAACTATTAGATATACACTTTTTTGTTGTTGTTGTTGTTGTTGGTAACAGAGTCTTGCTTGCTGTGTAGCACTGGCTGGCCTGGAACTCACTATGTAGACCAGGCTGGCCTGGAACTCACTATGTAGACCAGGCTGGCCTCGAACTCACTATGTAGACCAGGCTGGCCTCGAACTCACTATGTAGACCAGGCTGGCCTCGAACTCACTATGTAGACCAGGCTGGCCTTGAACTCACAGAGCTCCTCCTGCTTCTGCCTTGAAAGTGCTGGGATTAAAGGTGTGAGCCTCCTTACCTGGCTTAATGTTTACATTTTACTTTTCTTTATTGTTATTGTTATTAGTTACATTGGGGGACATAGCATAGCACTCACATGGACTCAGAGGACAACTTTTGGGAATTGGTTTTATCCTTCCCCTGTGGGGTTCAAGGACTGAACTTAGGTAAGCAGACTGGTACAAGTGTTCTTACCAGCTGAGTCATCTTTCTGGCCCTATATTTGATGTTTCTGGTGGAGTTATAACTGATACACAATGCTGGATCAACACCACTTCCCGGGGACAGCTGCTGGCATGTGTACATCTGCTACAGTGTAGAGAGAGGTGAACAGGAAACTTCTTCCTTTCTACTTTTCTGTATGGCTGTTTCTTGGAGGGAACTGGGATACTGGCTGCTGGTTCTGATATGGGATCTCAGGCTGGTCTAAAGCTCCTGGGTTAAAGAGACCCTCCAGGCTCATTCTGCCCTATAGGCTATAGGCATGCAACACCTGGGTCCTTTTAAAATATGGTTGTTGGGGGCCGGGCATGGTGGGCGCACGCCTTTAATCCTAGCACTCGGGAGGCAGAGGCAGTCGGATCTTTGTGAGTTCAAGGCCAGCCTGGTCTACCGAGTGAGTTCCAGGACAGCTGGGACTACAGGGAGACCCTGTCTCAAAAAGACCAAAAATAAATAAATAAAATAAAATAAAATATGGTTGTTGGGGGCTGGAGAGATGGCCTAGCGGTTAAGAGCGCCAACCACTCTTACAGAGGACCCGGGTTCGATCCCCAGCATCTACATGTTGGCCGAGAACCATCAGAAACTCCAATTCCAGGAGAACTCCAGTTCCAGGGGAGTCCGACACCCTCTTCTGATCTCCGCGGCCTTGCACGACACGGGTGCACAAACTTGCATGCAGATAGTACATTCATACACATACAGAAATAAATAAAATTTAAAAATATAAATAAATAAATAAATAAATAAATAAATAAATAAATAAAATAAAATATGGTTGTTGGGGCTGGAGAGACAGCTCAGTTCAGTGGTTGAGAGCACTAGTGCTCTTGCAGAAGCCTGGGTTCTGTACCCGGCACACACATGCCAGTTAATAACTCTAACTCCAGTTCCAGGGGATCTGGTGCCCTCTTCTGGCCTACAGGGGCATTGCATAACACAGGTGCACTGAATATACAATCAATACACTCATACACATAAAATTTAAACAAAAAAGCCACGTGTGGTGGCACATTCCTTTAATCCCAGCTCTTGGGGGGGTTGAGGCAGGTGAGTTCAAAGCCAGCCTGGTCTACATAGTGAGTTCCAGGCCAGGTGGGAATACAGGGAGACCCTGCCTGAAAAAGACAAGCAAAAACAAAACACACAAAAAACTATTATTTAACTTTACAAGATGATTTCAAAGTTCATTTATGCTGTAGGATGTGTCAGTCCTTTTTTGTTTATTTTTGTTTTTTGAGATAGGGCCTCAGAGTCACAGAGATATGCCTGCCTCTGCCTCCAGAGTGCTGGGATTAAAGGTATGTGTCACCATGCCCAGAGCACATTATTTTTCAAACGATTTAGTTTGTATTTTAATTATGTGGATGTGTGTTTGTGGGAGGGCGTGTGTTTGTGGGAGGGTGTGTTTGTGGGAAGGTGTGTGCACGAGTGCTTGGTCCCTAGAGGCCAGTGGGGTGTCAGATCCCTGGGAACTGGTGTTACATGCTATGAGCTGCTGATGTGTGGCTATTGTGAACTGAACTCAGGTCCTCTATGGGAGCGACAGGGCCTTTCAGCTTCCAAGTCATGCGTCCAATTCACATGGATCAGTTTTTTTTTGTTTTTTTGGGGGGTTTTTTTGGTCTTTTTGAGACAGGGTCTCCCTGTAGCCCCAGCTGGCCTTGAACTCACTCTGTAGACCAGGCTGGCCTTGAACTTATAGAGCTCTGCCTGCCTCTTCCTCCAGAGTGCTGGGATTATAGGTGTACACCACCACACCTGGCCCATTTTTTTATTTTTATATGTGTATGAATGTACTGTCTGCATTCAGGTCTGTGCACTCATGTCGTGCAATGCCTTGGAGGTCAGAAGAGGGCGTCGGACTCCCTGGAACTGGAGCTAAAGACGGTTCTCAGCCGTCATGTGGGTGCTGGGGATCGAACCCAGGTCCTCTGCAAGAGTGGTTGGTGTTCTTAACTGCTAGGCCATCTCTCCAGCCCCACACCTGGCCTATTAATAGCACATTTTGTTTTTCTGTTTTTAGAAGATAGACATTGGTTATGGTTACTTTGAGCTATTCAAATAGTGCCAATATAAATACTTGTGCATATTCACATAAATACATGTTTCCATTTCTCATGAGTTCCATAATTATATAGTTCCATTTTCTAGGAGTGGAGGCCTGGGCCACCACACCCAGCTGGAGGTGCTGTTGAACTTTTCCACACGGCGCTGCTGTACAGTGTTCCAGCTGTGTAGAAAGCCTCTGACTACCCCAGGTTCTTGTCAATGCTTGTTTACCTTTTTGAACTTAGCTAGCCTAGCAACATTGGGCCATCTCTCACCCAAGAAATCATGTAACCCAGGCAACAATTATCCAAAGTGACCAAACTTGCTCCAAACCGTCTGTTTCCCCATTTTGTCCCCATCTTCAACTCCAGACCACCAGAGGAAGCCGGATGGCATCCTAATCACTGGCACAGGAAGTGGCCATGTCTGGGTTCACCCAAGCCTTTGCATTGTTCAGAATGAAATCTCCCTGCTTCTTCCTTCGAGGGTATTTGCCAAAGGCAAAGGGGGGCCACACAGGCCTTGCACAGCCTCTGCTCCCACACAGGGCAGCTTTTCACTCGCTCCTGCCTGCATTGCTTGCACCTGACCTCTTGCCTGTGCCTCTATGATCTACGCTAGTTGATGTGAGTGCGCAGTGTGAGGCCAGTGTCCAACTTCATCCCAGAACACGTGGACTGCCAGCTTTCCTGGCACCATCTGTAGAAAGGACCATCATGTGGTTGTTATATATGTGAGGGTGTGCTCACCCAGGCATGCGTGTTTAGAGGCCAGGGGTCAAGTCCAGTGCCTTCCTCCGTCTTGTTTTGAGTGTCTCTCACTGAACCTGTGAGGGCCAGTGAGCCCCAGAATCTGCTGTCCCCAGCCTGCAGCGCTGTGTTAAGGCGTGAACTGGGGACCTGCTGTACCCAGGTCATGTTTGTACAGAAAGCGCTTACCCACTGCCCCAACCCCCAAGACATGGCTGCTCTTTCTCTTTGGAATTGTCCTGGCACCTCTGATGACTTTTCCTGATAGTAAGAGATGACTGTGCAACTTTTGGTAAACTATAAAGTCATTCTTTTAAGAAACAAGACCCAAGGCCAAGGAAAGAAAGCTGACCTCTGGGGTTGGAGCTGTGCCCAGGGCCCCTAGGATGGCACCCCTCCCTCGCCGCCCTCTGCCTTGCCCCTGCCATGTCCCTTCCCCCTGCAGGAGCTTGCTGGCTGCTGTCCTCTGTGGCAGGGAGATATGGGGTGCCCCCCACCCTTGCCTTTGCACCCTGCCCTGCAGGGCTGGCTGCCAGGCCTGGCCCCACCAAACCAGACTGGGCACTTTCTCGCCTTCAGGGAAGCTTTGCTGGACAGGATTGGCTGTGAGGCTGTTGAGAGAGGGAGGTGGCTGGGGGCAGTGCTAGCTGCCCTGGTGCTATGAAGACCCTATTCTGGGCTTCAAATCAAAGTCTCTGTGAAGTGTGGATGAGTCAGCAGTTTCTGGTTTGATGGTGAGAACGTTCTTTGAACTTGCCTGGGGTCTGGAAAAAACAGATTTGGGGACAATTTCCACCTCCCTGCCACCCAGAGCTTGGCTTCTAACCTGGAAAGTCCTGCCCACCTGTGGCTCCTACCCCACTCCAGAAAGACCCCAAGCAGACTCCAAGACCTAGGAATGCACAACCCCGGAACAGACTCACATCTGCCCTTGTGGCCAACAGGTGGGACCCCAATCTAGTTTTTTTCACTGACTTTGGAAAACGTGAGGGCAGTGAAGAGTCCAAAGAAGAGCCTTAGCCTTGATCAGACACTTAGAAACCTTTTATATTTTCTTTTTTTTCTTGGTCTTTTCGAGACAGGGTCTCCCTGTAGCCCCAGCTGTCCTGGAACTCACTCTGTAGACCAGGCTGGCCTTGAATCCATGTGATCTATTTACCTGCCCCGCCTCCCAAGTGCTAGGATTCCAAGTGCAAGCACAAACCTCTCTCTCTCTCTTTTTTTTTGAGACATGGTCTCCCTGTAGCCCCAGCTGTCCTGGAACTCACTCTGTAGACCAGGCTGGCCTTGAATCCATGTGATCTATTTACCTGCCCCGCCTCCCAAGTGCTAGGATTCCAAGTGCAAGCACAAACCTCTCTCTCTCTCTTTTTTTTTGAGACATGGTCTCCCTGTAGCCCCAGCTGGCCTAGAATTGGCTCTGTAGCCCAGGATGGCCTTGCACTCACAGAGATCCGCTTGCTTCTGCCTCCCAAGTGCTGGGATTAAAGGTGTGCATCACTAGGCCCAGCCACAAACCTCTTTTTTTTTTTTAAACCTAACTCTTAAAGGGGGGTGGCCCACACTTGTTAGACGGAGCACTGGAGGCCAGCCTGGGCTACAGACATTGTGCATGTGTTGGACAGACCAACACACATGATGGGCTGGGGACGTGGCTCCATGGAGTGCTTGCCCAGCATGCATACATGCCCAGGCTTGACCTCCAGCAGCACTAAGACGTTAAAAACCCTCCACATGGCAATTCAGCTAAGGACCCAGTTAAAGACAATATTTTTTCTCCAGTTCATGACATTTTACACATGTAAAGAATTACAACAGTAGCTTTGGTAAATCTAAGGTGTGTTTTCAGAGATTTGCACTGAAGAGGAGGACAGTACCCAGGCTATGGCTTTGGAAGTTGAAGCCGGGACAGGTAGGTAGTGGCTTTTCTGGTCTGAATATTCTGATAGAGTGGCTTTGGGACATTCAAAGGTGGTGTGCTGGCATCCCTGACACCTGATTTTGCTCTCCCACTTAGAATGTTCCTTCTAGCCGGGTGTGGTGGTGCGTACCTTTAATCCCAGTACTCGGGAGGTAGAGGTGGGTGGATCTCTGTGAGTTCAAGGCCAGCCTGGTCTACAGAGAGAGCTCCAGGACAGCTGGTATAAAAGGGAGACCCTGCCTCAAAAATACCAAAAAAAGGAAAAAAACTAGAACGTTCCTTCAAGCCTTAGTCCAGGCCAGCACAGATGTCACAGGCCTCTTGGAATGCTCCAGCCAAGGATCTCAGTCTATTTGCACTACATCTCCCAGGGCCTCTGGGCCTAGTGGCCAGTGACCAACAGCCAGGGGCTGACTACAAGGGTACCTGCTGCTGTTGGGTGACAGTCCCCTTCTCCAATCCAAGCCTTCTGCCCTAGAAAGCTGCTCTCTACCCACAAGGGCTGTGTTCCCTCTAACTTGAAGGCCTTGATTTGGTGGGTGCAATGGGCTGCTGCCCAAACAGCAAGCAGCTCACAGAAGAGCCGATGAGTGGAGTGTAGGCCAGAGATGGAGGTCACCAGGCCACTTGTTTATTAGATCCCCTGTGGAGGGGAGCAAGCAGTACCTCCGAGCCCACTGCCCCATCCTGGGTGAGGACTAAGTGCTGAGGGGACCTGGGGAGGTGGGCATAAAACCCAACCGCATTTGGGGGACACAGGCCGCTTTGGAGGCCTGAGGGTGGTGAGGAGGGTCACATAGGGAGACAAATCCCTGGAGGGTATTCCTCCCACCCCATCGCTGCTCCGGCTCTGCCAGCACACCTGGGAAGCCAGGCTAGGGAGGGTAGAGATGTGAGGGGCACAGCCACAGTCATAGCAGCTGGAGCTGCATGCGACAGACCGGATCTGACCACGGAAACAGCTGGGGCTGCACGCGACAGACCGGCTCTCTGGACTCCACAGTCATGGCGTTTGCTGGCGATCTGTGCTATCTGTTCCCTTTTGGTTCAAGCAGGTCACATGGTGTTCCCTCTCATGACAAAAGAGCACTTCTTCCAGCTTCTGGTGAGCGGCAGCTGCTACGGCCCATGAAGGCTGTAGGTTGAAACTGTCCGAAGACAGTTCTTCAGCTGGCATCAGGGGCTCAGTCTATGAGCAGGAAGCACAGCCAGGTCCTTGGTGTTCACAGGACAGGGCAGAGTAGCAGCCAGGTCCTTGGTGCTCACAAGACAGGGCAGAGCAGCAGCCAGCAGCAGTAGGGACCGTGACACCAGCCTGGGCCAGATGACTTCTCCTGAGTGAATCATGGGGTAGGAAAGCAGGGCAAAAACCCAGCAGGACGAGCCTGGGAACAGGTGGGGCAGAGGTGACACTCCAGTGGGCTCAGAGACGGGACAAAGGCCACGGGGCGAGTCCTGGTGTAGACAGGGCCAGGAGCCATCTCCAACCCAAGGGTGGGAAGGGCAGAGCTTGCTTGGGGTACACCATGGGTCCACGTCAGAAAGGGGGGGGTCTGCCCCCCCCTTCCAGTAGCCAGGTGTGGCCCAGCCGTTGCTGAAGCTGTCAGGTCGCCACGTTGATCCCAAAGTGCTTCCGGAGCTGCTCCAGGAACACAAAGGTGAGCACGGTGTGGGGGATGAGACGGACGCCGGCGGGAAAGAGACCCTGGGTGGAGACATCAGAGACAGAGATGTGGGATCCAGAGGGACGGGGCCGGCTGCCCCTACCGCCCCATCCCCACTGCTCCAACACACCTTGTAAAAGGCCTGTGGTCCAAGCTTTGCCGTCTCAACCGCACAGTGGAAAACACCCTGAGAGACAGTGTGGAATACAGAAGGTTCCTCATTCAAAGCACAAACAAACCCTCCAGGTGTGGGAGGCCACGGTGGCCCCGAGTATTCCCAGGGTCTGGGTATGAGCCCAAGAGAACACTAGCAGCCCAGTCCATGGCATCAACCGGACAGCAGCGTTAAGGCCACGTAGGCAAAGTTAATGACCAGCTGAGAGAGCTACCAGGGCTCTCAAGGCCCTGGCCAGACTGACTGTGCGAACAGCTACCTCTGTGAACATACAGAAGAAACTAGGCACAAAAGAAAATCAAGGCCAAGGCCTTGGAAAAGTACAACCACTCCCATGGCCAGGTGCTACCCAGAGTTGAGGAAGGGTTCAGGGAAGCGGGGAGCAGACACATCTCCAGGGTAACGTCACGCGGGGAGGCCTCAGCCCTGAGCACAGCTGCAGGCAGCAGGGTCCCCAACCAGCCCCGGTGTCCACAGCTCACCCGATATTCGCCCTTGGAATTCATCAGACGGGTCTTCAGCACATCCAGGGGCTGACACAGGAAAGTGGCACATCCGCCCTGGGGGAGGGGCTTGTCACCAGCGCGCCTGTGGGCATTCTCAAACCCTCACTATGTGCTGAGTGACAGGGCACCTTGAAAGAGTCCCTTGCTTCATTCCTGGGTGTCCTAGGACTGCAGGAACTGTGGCTCCAAGAGCCTGACCCATGAGCTGACAAGGTCTTGACCCCCACAAATGTGGGCACAGAGAGGCTATACCAGACTCACCCAGCCTATTCCTTGAGGACTCCCACTCCCACTCCCACCCTCATCCCCTGCCATGCTGGCACTTACTGCAATGAAGCTGGCAACAAAGTGAGTGAAGATATTGTCAGCCAGGTACCCGGTGCTCAGGACCAGCTGCTTAGCCTGGTCATAGCAGGACAGCTGCAGGGAGGGACAGGAACAGTTATGGCCAAAGAAGAGTCCCAGCTCCAGAGAGACTGAGTGGGGCCCAGAGTGATACCACATCCACCTGACAGTCACCAGGCACCTGCTGTCACCTCCACACCTGGGCGGGCTGCAGCTGGGGCCACCTGTGCACACCCCTCCAGGACAGCTGGTGGCCCCCAATTCCTAGTGCCCATCGCTGTGTCTATGACCCCTGAGGACAGAGGTCAGATGTTACCCACAAGCCCCATACCTGGCCCACAGTGACCAGAGCCCCACGGCTGGATGCCATCGTTGCGCCTGAGAACAGTCTCTTCAGACCTTCTGCAGGAGAGAAGGGTGTGGTCAACAAGCAGACAGCCCACAGCTCAGCCCTCAGGCCACCCCTATGGGTTACCCACCCTGCCTGCTTCCTCAGGCTGCCAGTTCTACCCCAGTCCGCCCAAGACTCCACCAATGCAAAGTGCCGCCCTGCTTACCCTCACGGGCTACACGGTATAGGCCATCCAGAGCATGGGCGTAGCTGTTGGTGACAAAACAGGAACTTGGGGCTCACCAGATCTACCCACTCTGCAGCAGCCTCACGGCACTGGGGCATCTCACAGGTGCTATAAACCCCACCGGGAGCACTCTGGAGGAGCACTCAGGGACTGACTCCTGTAGGCTCAGGCTGGTTGTATGTGGGGGCAAAGCTTTCTTGGCCTGTGTGCTATTTCCGAGGCAGGTGGCTCCATTTCCCCACAGGTCCCAGCACACGGGTAACCACCTTCCTGTTTCCTAGCCCAGGCTTCCTTCTCTCCTGTGCCCCCCCATTATGGTCTTTGGTGCCCCTGAACTTAAGGATGGCTGGCTGGGGTTGTGTTCAGCTACAAAGAAGCCCAGCCCCAAATGACAGCCCTGGAGTCAGCAGGTTTCAGAAGAGAGAGAGGCCTGAGGACTGACCCTCAGCCTAGTGAAATCTCCCACAGGAATGAAGCCAAAGGTCCGAGTGCACTGAGGGACAGCCAGCCCTCCCTTAATGAACCCAGAGCACCACACGTGGTATCCAGTTAGAAATCACCAGCCACCCCAATTCCACTTGACCCCACGGGCAATGTGTGGAGTCGGGCAGGTCACAGGAGAGCTGCTGGGGGCGGCCCGTGGCCTGCATTTCCCTCACGCCCTAGAAATCACTCTCTACTCACTTGCGTCGCTGGTTCAGGGGCAGCTTCATGTCATTCTGCATCCTGAAACAGGAGGGGGGGCAGGCAGGGGTGGGCGGGTTGCTGGATACACACAGGCCCTTCCCAGACCCCATGCCAGCTCACAGTCCAGGCTCCTATCCCAGTGATGGACTATGGGTTGCAGGCCCTTGCTAAGCCCAGGCCAAGGGTCTGAGTGGCTTGCTTTGGGCTAAATGAATGGCCGACTCCAGGGAGTGACCTGGGAGAACACTGACCTGCCTGGACATAGGGAAGCCACTGACCTTGGGGGATGAGGGGCACGCACAAACCTGACATTGACCAAATCTGCCGGGGTCCCCACGAAGCCTCCAGTTAAACCTGGGGTGACACAAATGCGAGGGCCAACATGCGAGGATGATTCTCTGCGTCCTGGGCTCAGGCCCAGCCCCTACCCTAACTGCCCAGTGCTCACCGCTGATGCCGCCCAGCAACACCTTGTTGTAGAAGGGCAGAGGCCCCTGAGCGTCCTTGGTCAGGCGATCCCGCATGGTCTCATAGATAGCAAACCGAGTCAGGGAGTAGGTCATCTGGGGGAGAGGGGCTGGCTCAGCAGACGACATATCCCTCCAGCCCAGTCATCAGCCCACGGATCCCAGGAATGCTGTCAACTATCTCAAGCAGCTGAGGCAGCTCACAAACCCGGGGCTGTCATCCCCAGCCCCTTAGCCTGATTCCCCTCCAAAAGTGGAAGCCAGATCCTGGTGGCCCATATCCACCCTGTGCTCATTGAGTCTGTAATAAACCTGGACAAGGAGGTAGCTAGGATTCCCGGAAGACGCCTGCTCTGGCCTGAGGCCTGAGAGGCTGATTCCAGGATAGAGAACTTTGTGGGCCAGGCGGCCTAGAGGATGGAGGCTGCACACACACACCTGCCTGCACACACACACCTGCCTGCACAGCGAGGCACTCAGGCCATTGTAGAGCGCCAGGACTCCGTCAGTGCGCACCACCTGCAGCGCCATGCCAGTCATGCGCATCTTCACCTCCTGCTGGGTCTGCAGGTGCACCTGTGGGCACAGGTAGGGGTGTGTCATGTCCCTGCAGAGCAGAGGTCTGACCTCCTAGCCATGAGTTGAAGTTGGCAGAGACAAAGTGGCAATGAGGGTGTTGCCTGAGCCCACCAAAGCCCTGCTGAGGTCCTTCCAGATCCTACAGTAACTACGAGGGCACTGTTGTCAGCACTAGGATTAAAGGTGTGTGCCACCACACCCGGCTTAATTTGCTTTTATAGCAGTGACAATTACTGCTCTCAGGGCCTTGACCCACTCCCAACCCTGCCTCAATGACCTGAGTTCAGGCTGAGGACTCCTGCTCCTGCCGCTGACCCCAAGGAAACTTGTCCACAGCCATATGGGCCCCACGAGCACGGGGTATAGCAGAGGTCACGAGGACAGCGGACAGCGGCCCCAGTGCTCAGCAACAGGCCCATCTTCCTCTAGTATGTGAGCCACAGGGAACAGAGAGTTTGGGATTACCCAGGAGAGCAGCCCCTGTGCAGGGGAGGACAGGCCAGGGCAAAGTAGACACATGGAAGAGTTTCAAATCAATTTTCTTTTTTTTCTTAAATTTTATTTTTGTATGTGTATGAATGTACTGTCTGCATGTAGGTTTGTGCACCTGTGTCGTGCAATGCCGCGGAGGTCAGAAGAGGGTCTCGGATTCCCCTGGAACTGGAGTTCTCCTGGAATTGGAGTTACAGACGGTTCTTAGCCGCCATGTGGGTGCTGGGGATCGAACCCTGGTCCTCTGCAAGAGCAGTAGGTGCTCTTAACTGCTAGGCTATCTCTCCAGCCCCACAAACAAAATTTCTAAACAAGCATAGTGACTCAGGCATGCAATCCCAGCACTCGGGTGACTGGATGGTGACCTGTCTTGCATGGGGCCAAGGGTGCCCATGCTTTTGTGGCAGCCACCTCTGACCCTCCAGGCATTGTCCTGCAGCAAAACACTTGAGTGGAGGGGTGGGGCTCAGAAGCAAAGACACCTAAAGGGACCTTGGACAATGGACAACCACTGGTACTCTAGGTTACAGCCTGAGTGCTGACTGGGCTGTGAGGCCTCCAGGGCCCTTGCCAGGTCAGCCTGACCCCCACAGTGGGAAAGAGGACCATGGGTACATTCAGAAGAGTAAACAGTCTCACGGGGTGTAATGGCACACGCCTTTAATCCTAGCACTTGGGAGGCTGAGGCAGGTGGATCTCTGTGAGTTCAAGGCCAGCCTGGTCTACAGAGCGAGCTCCAGGACAGCTGGGGCTACAGGGAGACCCTGTGTCAACACAGCCACCCACCTGGCAGTGCCCGATGGTGCCAGGCGAGCTCTCAGTCCCATCTGTACCTGGTACTAGAATTCTTTTTTTTTGTCTTTTTGAGACAGGGTCTCCCTGTATCCCCAGCTGGCCTGGAGCTCACTCTGTAGACCAGCTGGCCTTGAACTCAACAAAGATCCGCCTGCCTCTGCCTCCCAAGTGCTAGGATTAAAGGCGTGCGCCACCACACCCAGGTTGGTATTAAAGATTTCATTTGGGTTGCAGAGATGGCTCAGCAGTCAAGAGCACTGACTGCTCTTGTAGAGGACCCAGGTTCAATTCCCGCCACCCATATGGCAGCTAACAGCCATCTCTTACTCCAGTTCTTGGGGATCCAACACCATCTTCTGACCTTTGTGGGCACTGCACCACAATTACATACATGCAGGCAATACACTCATACACATTAAAAAAAAAAAAAAAAAAAAAGCCGGGCGTGGTGGTGCACACCTTTAATCCTAGCACGGGGAGCAGAGGCAGGCCAATCTTTGTGAGTTCAAGCTAGCCTGGTCTACAGTGAGTTCCAGGCCAGCTGGCGTACAGGGAGACCCGTCTGGAAAAAGACCAAAAAAAAAAAAAAAGAATGATTCCTGAGGAGCCTCCTGTTGCATAACGTGGGGATTTAAAAAAAAAAAAAAAAAAAAAAAGCCAGCCTGAAGCTGGAAACTCCCTCACTTCACTTGAGAGGTGGAGGAGGCAGTGGTCCAAGGAGTTCAAAGCCTGCTGCAGTTACATAGTTCGAGGCTAAGCCAGGCCTGTAAGACATGTCTGAAGATAAACCAATAAAAGAGAAGAAAAAAAGCAAGCCACCCCCTATTCCCTTAGGAAATACAGGACCCTAGGCCCAGTGGTTGTCCCTGAAATCTCACAAAATGCCTGAGACTAGACCATCACAGGGGCCAATCCCAGGTGGGGGCTGTGGGAGAAGGTGGCCAGGCTTGCTTACAGATGGAAGGCCTGAGCCCCCTGGGTAGCCTGGGCAGAGTTCAGGCCCTTCCTTTGCTGTGCGCTGAGGCAGTAAATAATTCCCTTGGCTGACCCTGGGAATTAAGGGGAGTGATGGCCCCGTAAGCACCTTGTTTTTAATTATCACTTCCTGTGCTGAGATGTCCTTTCTCTCCCCAAGGAGGAGCTGCTCGGAGGCTGTCCCGGCATCCCACGCAAGAGAAAGCAGCCCAAAGCAGAGGCCACCCGACCCACCTAACTCCACTCCCAACTTTTTTTAATTAATTAATGTGTATGAATGTACTGTCTGCATGTAGGTTTGTGCACCCGTGTCGTGCAATGCCGCAGAGGTCAGAAGAGGGTCTCGGATTCCCCTGGAACTGGAGTTAAAGACGGTTCTCAGCCGCCATGTGGGTGCTGGGGATCGAACCCGGGTCCTCTGCAAGAGCAGTCGGCGCTCTTAACCGCTAGGCCCCCACTCCCAACTTTTAACCCGAGAGTTGTCCAATGTTTGGGAAATGGCTCGGAGAGACCAAGTTTACACGGGAGTTCGGGTCCAGCGCTGGAGGTGGACTGCCATCTGTCAAGACTCTGGGCGCATGGCGCCAGCTGGGAAGCTGAGGATGGGGTGTCCCTCCTGGCAGTCACCTGCGGGGTCCATGGGGGGGGGGTCCCCCGGGCGGTTCCAGCCCTGACTGCAACAGGCCCAGGCAGGGCAGGGCAGGCAGGCAGGCTAGGGCGGACAGGGCGGGCGTGGGCGCCCCTAATCCCCGGTGGGCAGCCCAGCAGCGGACCTAACAGGCGTCCCCGCAGCTGGGCCGGGCAGCCTACCTTGAGCAGGTCCAGCGGGTGCGTGCAGCAGGCGGCCCCGCAGGAGGCCAGCCCCCCGAAGTACCAGCGCGACGCGCGTGCCTCCGCCATGGCCCACCCCGCAGCCCCGCCGCCCCGCAGCGGCCGCCCGACGCCCGGTTCAAAGTGCCACCGAGCACCCGCGCCCGGTGCAGCCAATGCGCCCGCGCGGCCCGGGAACGGGGGCTGGCGGACTCCGCCCTCACTGGGACGGAGAGGCTCCGCCCAACGTCTTAAAGCGGCGGCTGTGGGGATCTGAGCCGGGGTCCCTGGAGCCTGCCCACGGCCACATCCTCTTCCCGGACCGCGGCTCCAGCCGCCCATCCGAAGTGACCGTTGGTCCCCGATTCCGCAGGGCCGGGGCACCTTCCAGCACCCCTGACCCTAGTCCAGGCCAAGGACACGCGCGGCAGCCGTGGACCTCGGCCCCCATCCCCCACGAGGGCGCAGCACGCCCGGCTGCAGAGGAGATGGAGCCTTTCTCGGTGCCAGCGAGCAAATTAAATAGAAACCGAGGACAGAAGGCTCTCAGTGAAGGCTGGCAGCACTCATCCCCACGTGCCAACACCCAGGGAGTTCCCAGCCAAGAGCAGCCCAGCTCCGGCCTTGCTGTGGACACTCGCGGCTAGGCCGCCACCGTGGAGGCTTGAGCCATCTAAACTTAGCTTCCCCACGTATCCTCCCAACCATGGGCAAAGGCGTTCTGGTATGCTCCTGGCCCAAGCGCCAAGTGCTGGGCGGGAAATCCAGTCCCAAGGCTGCTTGAGGCCTAGCTGTGGCGACAAACGGGCCTGTGTCCTGCTGCTCTGACGCGAGGTAGATCAGAAACACCCAAGCAGTAACTCCAGATTTCCTGATGCTACTGGATACCACAGAGCACCCAGCCTTGCCCTGAGTGCCCACGTTTGTGGCAGTTGAGAGAAGCATAGTGTGGAGCAAACCCTGCCATGTGCCAATACTTGCTTGGGGAAGGGAGATGATGTCCAGTAGAACCAAGATGGCCTTCCATGCTGAACTGAAATGACCGTTTACATGGTACCAAAGCCACGGGAATGCAGGACCTCCAGGTCTCACGTGCTGTGCACTTTGGAGGGAGTCACCTACACGCCCACTCCATGGCCCTCACTTCCAAGCACATCTTGGGGCCAGGCTGGTCTCTAGGTGCCAATACTTGTGGGTCCTGCCGACCTGCATCCCACGAGCACCCTCAGCCCCCATGGACTGGGGAACTGAACCAGCAGGGTTGGTGTGAGCAAAGCGGCAGCCCCCAGTCCTGTCAGTGTTAACCACACACTAGCTCTGCCCAGAGATTGAGAGGCACCTGGCAGATGCGGCCAGGCACATTGAAAGCCAGAGCCCAGCAAAGTGCACCCATGCCACTTGGAAGCCTGGTGCCCAGAAGTGGGAGGAAGGTGCTTTCATGGAGAACACTGCAGACTCTCCAGCAAGGACCTGGGCCAGAGTCCCGGACAGTGAGGCCTCCTTACCCAGGCTGTCTGACAGTGCAGAGCCAGAAGCTGTTTCATTGTCTGGGATCATTTGGTACAAACTTTTTTTAGATATCAGCCAGATCACAATGCTCTAGATGGAGGTGAGCAGACCACAGGTGTGCGTGTGCTGCCTGCCCCTCTCTGTCCCTGGGAGAAAACGTGAAGGTGCAGAACACAGACCAGCCCCAACTGGGAAGGGCAGGCCAAGAGCTTAGGGAAGTAAAGCTTAAAAAAAACAAACCAAACCTTTGAGTGTGCTACACCTGTATCATGCAATGGTTAGTCAGAAGAGTGCACAGAAACCCCCAGAACTGGAGTTATCTGCCATGTCGGTGCTGGGAATCGAAACTGGCTCCTCTGCAAGAGCAGCCATCTCTCCAGCCCTCAAAGGCTTATTTTTATAATTATGAGTTTTGGGGAAAGGGTCTCCTTGTAGCCCCAGCTGAGAGCTGAGTGCTGGCCTAACCAGCACTACCATGCCTGCTAGTTTTACTTTGCCCTCAACTGTCTTTTGATGCGGGGCACACATTGCTCATACACACAACCTCAACAGGTGAAGGAGCACTTAGCAAAGTCTGTGCTGGGGAAAGAACCCTGGGCAGCACACACATCAGCCAAATGCTCTGCCATCCAGCAGCATCCCCACAGTCCACAGTGGGGTCTGCTGAGGCTAACCCAAAGATCCAAGAGGCCAAGCTGACCCCACCTTTGAGTCCAGGCTGATTAGGGAATACTGCTGAAAGGCCAGCAGGAACCTGACAGCCCATGCCTAGGCTTCCTGGCAGCCACCTCTGCAGGGAAGGGTGCTGCTGTGCTATGGGAGAATCATTAACTAGAACACTGGCCAGTGGTGGCCTGCACAGAGGCCAGTAGGTCAGTCAGGGATACTAGAGATGTCAGCCACATGTGCTCAACAAACTGGGGGGGTCAAGGGCAGCACTGCTGGGCAGTGCCCCCTTCTGGTCTCTCAGAGGAACCTCCAAAGTTCTTCCAACAGAGAACAGAGGCCAGTAGCTCCCTATGCTCTGACACTTCAAAGTCCACATGAAGAAAGCATGTTCCTCCCCTAGGTGCCTCTGAGGATTCCCAGGACCCGTCTAGTACCAGGTCCTCCACACAGGGGTAACCTGGTCCTCTTCCCACACCCCAGCTGGGGGCCATGCTGCTCCCTTGTTGGACTCAAGACTGTCTTGGTTGGTTAGGCCAGTACTGTACTGTTATTATTTTTGGTCTTTTGGAGACAGGGTCTCCCTGTAGGCACTCTTTAAAAACTGCCAGTATAGCCGGGCGTGGTGGCGCACGCCTTTAATCCTAGCACTTAGGAGGCAGAGGCAGGCGGATCTTTGTGAGTTCAAGGTCAGCCTGGTCTACAGAGTGAGTTTCAGGACAGCTGAGGCTACAGGGAGACCCTGTCTCAAAAAGAAAAAAAAAAAAAAAACAAAAAACAAACAAAAAAAACCCACAAAAAACTGCCAGTACCTAAACACAGAAATTTCCCATCCGAATCCCAGATTCCCCCCCCTCCATGGCCCTGTACCCCGCTGTGGGGACCAGAGACAACAGGCCCTGCACAGGAGAAGCGACGGATGGCTGCAAACCTCAAACATCTCTCAGAGGCGCAGACCCAGACCATCTGAATGACCCCAGGGAACCCTTTTACCAGAAGCCCTGGCATGTATACATCACTGCACACACCCAGCCTGAACAGTGTATTTTCTCAGCAACCACCAGAGAGGTATGTTCACTTGGAGAGCTCCTGAGGCGACTCCGTGAGTGCTCTGCATAGGCCGGGGCTGCCCCCCATCACAGTAGGTCCATCCTGTCCCTCTCTCAGGAGGACTCAGTTGCTAGCGCCAGTAACTGTTGCCCCCAATGCACCACCTGGGAGCACAGCAGGGGCCGATCGGGCCTTTGCCCAGGTCCCAGGGACCCCAGTCCACAAGTCCTCAGAGCTGGGGGGGGAGGTCATTCCAGAACGACTGTGCCGCCGACCGCTTCCAAGGCAGCTTTGATCTTTTCAGCCTCTGCTTTGGCGACATTTGCTTTGATCTCCTGGGGCAGGGACTCCACCAGCTTCTTGGCCTGCCACAGACACAAAGTGAGGAGCTTGGGGTCCTTGGGGTACGAGGGGCCATCCCACCCAAGAAAAGAAACTGCAGCGCCACCATGGGGAGAGGGCCTACCTGGACAAGGTTTATGCCCTGGACATAGTTCTTGATTTCCTTGATCAGTTTCACTTTGTCTACCGGCTTTGCCTCCGTCAGTCTGACAGTGAAGTGTGTCTGTTCTTTCTTTTTGGGGACATCTTCTTCTTCTTCTGCCACCTTGGAGAGCAGAAAAACAAAGCGGCAAAGTGAGGAAGGCTAGAATGAGGCTGCCAGCCAGGACCTGCAGGCAAGGTCCACAGAGCCACCCAAGCCAGTTTTTGGTTTTTTTTTTTTTTTGGTTTTTTTTGAGACAGGGTCTCCCTTTAGTCCCAGCTGTTCTGGAGCTCGCTCTGTAGATCAGGCTGGCCTTGAACTCACAGAGATCGGCCTGCCTCTGCCTCCGAAGTGCTAGGATTAAAGGCGTGCACCACCATGCCCTGCAAGAGTGGAGCTTTAAAACTGGCTTGCACCAGGTGTGGTGGTGCAAACCTTTAATCCCAGCACGTGGGAGGCAGAGGCAGGTGGATCTCCGTGAGTTCAAGGCCAGCCTGGTCTATACAGGGAGACTGTCTCAAAAGGGGGGGAAGAAAAGAGGGGGTAGTCGGGCGTGGTGGTGCACGCCTTTAATCCTAGCACTTGGGAGGCAGAGGCAGGCAGATCTTTGTGAGTTCAAGGCCAGCCTGGTCTACAGAGCGAGTTCCAGGACAGCTGGGGCTACAGGGAGACCCTGTCTTGAAAAGACAAAAAAAAAAAAAAAAAAAAAAGGGCGGGGGGGGACACGGACAAAGCTTTACTGTTGCCAATAGTGGGACAGGTCCAGCGCCACTGGGCTCTGTGCCCCACAGTCCTGGGCAGTCCTAGGCTGGGCCTGTTGCCTGGTTCTTTCTCACAACCACTCCAGCTTAGACAATCCTGGGCAGTCCTCCCCATGCTTCTAATGCTCAGCTTGAATCCAATCAGCTTTAAAATTGCTTCATGATAATCCTCCCCGATTAATGTGAAGGAAAGACCTTCTGCAGGACTCAGATGAAAGGTGGCTCACTCCAGCCCATAAAGTTCCTTCCAGACACAAACCTGCCCAGGATGGAGTGACCCATCACTTCCCATTTGGCCTCCCACCACAGGACAGGAAGACAAATTCTTACAGGGTATCCTAAGCCAGTCAAATACTCTAGCAGGACATCACAACTTTTCTTCTCTTTAGATTACTGCCTGTTCCTTTTATGAGAAACAAAGTCTTGCTGGGCGTGGTGGTCCACGCCTTTAATCCCAGCACGTGGAGGCAGGTGGATCTCTGAGCTCAAGCCCAGCTTGGTCTACCTACGTAGTGAGTTCCAGGACAACTGGGGCTAAAGGGAGACCCTATCTTAAAAAGACCAAAAAGAAAGAGAGAGAGAGAGAGAGAGAGAGAGAGAGAGAGAATGAAAGAAGGTCCACCCACCAGCAAGATAGGTCAGAGGGTAAAAGCAAAGTTCTGATCCTCAGAACACTTCATGGAAGGAGAGAACCTTTACTATTGTGAATCTCAGAGGCCAGTGGTTAGCCGGCAAGACTCAAGTGTCTTTCTGTGGTTTAGGCTCACCTGGGGGGCGGCTGCCGCTGCACCAGGAATGACACCAGGCATCACACTACCCATGGGCATGAGGCCGACATCCTGGATCTTCAATGTTTTCTGCAGGACAGAGAGGTTTTGGCGGTTGCCTAGCACACCTCTAATGTACTAACACAGGGACAGGCTTGGCTAGTCCTGGCATCTAGGAAAACACACTGGAAAAATTTGCCAAACTCCCAAAATACACCCAGAAAAGACAGGGACCGTTGACCCTGGCTCGGCAAATTACCAAACTCTGAGAACATAAACAGAAGAGAGGTACTTAACCCCTGGTCCGTGCAGACTTCTCCCAATACCTTCAGGAGCTCGTTGAGGTCTGAGATCTCCAGAAGTGTGAGGCTGGCAATGTCCTGAACCAGCTGCTGGATCTTGGGGTGGTATTCTTTAGGAGCATTATCCAGGGGTGCACCTGCGAGCGCCTCACCCCTTCGGTGGCTGCTGCTTCTCAACGGCCGCGCTGCACAGACACCGGGCACCTGCTGCCTAGCCCCCCGTACAAACAGCCATCAGACCGGGGACTGGGAGGGGAGTATATGGGACGGGGGCACAGAATGTGGAAGGCGTGTGTGTGGGGGAAGACACTGGTGGCCCATGTGTTTAGGTCGGCCACCACTAGGGCCAGAAGCCATCAGCAAGGGGTAAGGACGGTTCCAAGGGACCCTGAATTCCTGTAAGAATCCCAGGTAATCATGCCGGCAAGGTTACCCAAAGCGCCAGGCTTCTATTTGAATGAAATAGCGTCAGACTGCGGTGCGTTCCGCTGCACCGAGGCTTCCGGAACGCGCCCGAGCTGCACCGTCTCCCCCAACAGTGGGTCTCGGTGGCGGGGACGCTGGGGGGCTGAGGAGACCCGCCGCCCAAGGTCGCCAGGGGCCAGCCGTCTCTCCACGCCCAGCTGGCTGGGCCTCGCAGAGGGCACCCCCCCCGGCTCCGCCCAGGCCCGCCCCGAGACCTGGGACCGGCGATCCAGCCCTATACCTGGCGAGGCGGAGGGCTGCGTCTCGCAGCCCGAGCCGCAGCCCCCATAGGCGGCAAGCAGCCGCCGGTAGCATCTCTCCGCAGGCGGGAAGGTCACACGCGGCTCAACGCGGAAACGGCGCGCTAGCTCGGAGCAGGCGAGTTCGACGAGCCGCTCTAGCCGCTAGTCCTCCAGGCATTCGAGCTGAGGCAGTCACTCTAGCCGCTAGTCCGCCGGGCATTCGAGCTGAGGCAGCCGCTCTAGCTGCGGTCTGGCCAGCCAAAATAGGTTTCCGGGACAGCGCTCGGGCCGCGCCACGCAGGCGCACTGGGCTGTTCAATTAGTCCTCCCGCAGGGGAGCGGATCATCCTTAGCTTTCTTTGCCTTTGCAGGGGCTCAGAGCCCCACGCTGAAGGTCGGCATAGCACACCCTGTCGTCCCGAGGTCGAGCTATCTTTTCCTCCACGAACCGAGTAGATGTAGACAGTCCGAGTAGATGTAGACAGTCCGAGTACAGGCCTCTAGTTCTAGGGGCCCGGAGGCCAGCTGTAGCTGGCAGGCGGGTAGGCTGAGACACCCTTTCCTAGGGGCAGATTTGGCCAGAGCTTGGCTCAGGGCTGGGCATGCCAGAAGGAGAGGGTGAAACTGCCAACCCTCAGGTGGAAATGCGCTCTCCTGCGTGAAACTTTCACTGGGCGTTTGGGTAATACCAACGGGGGTGCGGTCGCTGCAGAGTCCCCTCCGCTGGCAGCCCAAGGCCTGCCAACAGGCACCTCCCAAGCCCAGAAAGGATGAGGTCCAGCTTCTGCTGGTCTGGGCCAGCACAAGGTCCTGCAGGATGCACCTTGAAGTTCTGGTTCAAACCTGCTGCTGCCCCACCAAACACACTTGACTTCTTTTGAAATACACTTTATTATCACTGTTCTGCACTGGAGATGACAGCCGAGAAGCAGGGAAGCAAGATGCCTGAAGCCCCTACCCTTGCTGTGCAGGAGCCAAGTGAGGAACGCCGGTGGGGGACACCACAGTCCGCTCCTAGCAGACTCGGGAACAGGCTAAACATCCCCACTGCAGCCACCTCTGGCAGGTGCCAACAGCGCTGGGGACTCTCCAGAGGAGGTCCTTCCCTCCCTGAGGCTCAGCCCTGGGGAAATGAGTTAGGACCAAAGCAGGAAACAAGTGACAGAGGCCAGACGGCTGAGGACAGGGGAGGCTGAGGGTAAAGCCTGCCCACTGCTCATGAGGAGGGACTCTACAGGGCAGTGACGGGAGGAAATGGCTAGTTAGACACAGGTGGTTCCCAGTGAACCATAGTGTTACTCTAGATGGTGAGTGCCCAAACTGGGGTCAGTCGAATGAGATGAGCTGGGCTTCGCTGCCCTGTGCTGGCGGTCCCTGTGCAGGTGGTGGCTGGGCCACAGGAGGCTGCTGCTGGGGAGGGCCACTGCTGGGGGCCATCTGCAGGGAAAGGGCAGGCCAGTTACCAACACTGCCAATGGGAACTCATGAGGGTCACATAAACCTGTGCTTTCTATGTACACATATGGATGTGTGTGTCTGCACTGGCTTGCATGTCTTAATTCAGTCCTTTGAGAAAAGACCCTGAGTGTGGATGTTTCGTCCTGTGAGCTAGTGCCAAGGGATCAAAGCGGACCAGGAGAGTGGCCTGGGGAAGTCTCACCTGCTGGTACATGGGCTGCTGCCCTGCGATGTAGGGTTGTTGGGTCTGCAGAGATGCATCTTGGCCCGGGAGGGTGGTCATGAGATTCTGTGGAGAGTAAGATGAGGCCCAAGCTGAGCAGTCCTGTGACCAGATGGACACCGACCCTCCTGGCTTGAAGAAAGCAAGTATAGCTCGAGGAGAGGGGGTGGGGGTTGGGGGTGGGGGTGATGGTATGTATGCCCTGTGCTACCCCTTCCATGCCCAGCAGTCCCTCATCTCTTTACCTGCATGCTGTATGGCTGGTAGCCCAGGGACACTGGCTGGCTCCCCATGTAGCCTATGGTGCTGGACTGTGGAGGCTGGGAGATGGCTGGGAGGCTCTGTGGAGCCTGGGAAGCCACAGTCTACAGGAAGAAGGGATGCAGTAAGGAAGCAGGTAGGACTGGGTGCAGATGGCAGGCAGGGTGTAGCCTTGCCCACGTACCTGGTAGCCTGGAGTGGGAGTGGGTTGATAGGAAGAGTAGGCAGGGCTGGCAGTGGGCCCTGCCTGGGCCTGGGGGGCTGCCTGTGTCCCAGGGGCACCGGCTGGGTACATGTAGGCGCTGACCATGCTGGGATCTGTTAACAACAAAGATGAGCAGGTTCAGATACAGGATGACAGAGCAGAAGCACGCCTCTCCTGAGGGTCTCCTATTGTGACTTTTAGAACCAAGTACATATTTTACATTCCCCAAAAGGAAAATGAGGGCAGGGAGTGGTGGTACATGCTTCAATCCTAGAACTCAGAAGGCAGAGGCAGGTGGATATCTGTGAATTCAGCCTGGTCTACATAGCGAGAGTTCTAGGCCAGCTGGTGCTACAGGGAGACCCTGTCTCAAAAAGACCCCCCCCCCAAAAAGGGGGGTGGAAATAAAGTCAACAAGGGCAGCAGGTTCTAAAATGAGATCAGAACAAATGAACCTAACTTTTTTTGGTAGTACTAAGGACTAACTCTTGTTGGTAGTACTAAGGATTCAATCAGGGTCTTATGCATGGTAGGGCGGTGCTCCACTTGGGCTCTATCCGTACCCTTCAAACTGTATTTAAACAAGTGATAACACTGAACTTGGACTTTACAATACAAACAAAGGAATAAAGACAAATATCCCTAGCTGGCAGCCCCTTCCCACAGTGGCCCAGGCCATGACAGAATTGAGTGAACACCTCCAGGACATTGAAGGGTACCCCAAGCTGGGGAATGAGAAGGCACTGCAGTGAACTTGATCTGATGATCCTTAAGGCACAAGTGTTTGCAAGCCATACATGCACACCTCCACAAAGTCCTCTGTGACTTAGAAACTTTGGACACACCCTAAGTACCCAAACGTTAACCCTTTTTTCTTTTTTTCTTTTTTTATGTGTATGAATGTACTGTCTGCATGTAGGTTTGTGCACCCATGTTGTGCAATGCCGCGGAGGTCAGAAGAGGGTGTCGGATTCCCCTGGAACTGAAATTAAAGACAGTTTTCAGTCGCCATGTGGGTGCTGGGGATCGAACCCGGGTCCTCTGCAAGAGCAGTCAGCACTCTTAACCGCTAGGCCATCTCTCCAGCCCCCAAACGTTAACTTTTTATAAAAGGTCTCCAAAGTCCAGACAAGTCTTTAACTAGCATCCTCCTGCCTTGGCCTCCCAAGTGCCGAGATTCCAGGTACATACTACCACACCTCCAGCCCTGGGACTTGGCCTTCTAACGGCTGTCCCCACAAAAAGGAAGCAGGGATCCCAGAGAACCAGAAAATGGGCAAGCCAAACACGAAGACCAAAAGGGGACAGGACATGGAGTTCCGGGGATGGCTCAGTGGTTAAGAAAACTTGCTGCTCTTCTAGAGGACCGGGGTTCAATTCCATGATGGCTAATAACCATCAATAACTTTAGTTCCAGGAGATCTGACACCTTGTTCTGGCCTCTGCAGGCACTGCACGTGGTTTTAGGAAATGCACTGTTTAGGGCTGGAGAGGTGGCTCAGTGGTTAAGAGCACCAACTTTTCTTGCAGAAGACCCAGATTCCATTCCCAGCACTCACATAGTGGCTAAGAACCTCTTTAAGCCAGGTGTGGCAGGCACTCGGGAGGCAGAGGCAGGCGGATCTTCAAGATCAGCCTGGTCTACAGAGTGAGTTCCAGGCCAGCTGGGGCTATGGGGAGACTCTGTCTCAAAAAGGCCAAAAAAAAAAAAAAAAAGAAATGCACTGTGGGTCACCTACCCCTCACCCTAGAAGAGTTTGAGAAAAAAGTTGTGTATGTATATGAACATGTGTGCCCATATGGACAGGAAAAAATACTTGTGGGAAAACCACGTTTAGAAAATTTGGAAAATTCTTCTTATCATTCTTACAATACATAAAGGAGGAAGCGGTGATCTGGGTTACCCTGGCTGGTGCTGGCTCTCTACCATGGTGGATTACCTGCTGCAGTGCCAGGCATGCTGGGGTAGGGGCCAGTGGCTGGGGCTGGCTGGCTCATGTACACACCGTGCATCGGGGAACCCTCTACTGAGCCTGCTGGGCTAAAGGTGCCAGGAAAGCTGGTTGGGCCTGAGGGCTGGTAGAGTACACCCCCAGCTGTGGGCATAGCCTGGAGCTGGAAACAAAGGAGAACCAATCATCAGAGGGGTCTTTGACCCATGAGAGGTGGAGTAAGGTGGGGTGGGTGGGCAGAACATGCCTGGGCATAGGGCAGGGGGAAGGCAGGCATCTGGGCACGCATCTGGACAGTCTGCTTGTGCTGCTCCAGGCGCATCTGTCGTTCCTTCTCCTGCTCCTGTAGGCGCTGGATCGCCAGCTGCCTCTGCACCTCCAGATACTCCTGTAGGGTTAACGCAGTGGGTTAGGCCAGCCTGGGCCTCCCCAACCCCCACACTGTGCAGAGTACCACACCTGCTTCTTCTGCCTCATGATCTCCAGCTTCTGAGCCAACTGGATTTGGCGTTGGCGCTCAGCCTCCTCAGCTGCCCGCCGAAGCTTCTCTCTGTGCTCCTCACGCAGAGCATTCAGAGCCCCTCGGGCATCACGTATCTGTGCCAGCTTATCCTGAAGCCCCTCATAGTACACTGTGGGCAGAGGGCAGGGAAGCGCTGACCTGCTTAGCACAGCTTGGGAGTCTAGTTGGTGTGGGCTTCTGTCCTGCTTGGACAGGGCTGCTGGCACCAGGACTATGGGTGGAAGACGGCGGGGCAGAACCCACCAATGGGACCATCTCCCATATACACCCTCTGGAGGAGCCACGGCCTCAGTGAAGTGTGGGGAAAGAGCCCTAGTCTTACGGGGAGCAGGGAGCTAGGTCGGACACCAGATGGGGCTCATGTGACTGCTGCCTATGGGGGCAGAGGGCCTCGAGGCCATCCATGGTTCTGGAGGGACCCTTGGAAGGCACATGGGCACCTACGCCTACGCTCATCCAGCTGGTTAAGCAGCTCGAGCAGCTGTGGGTGCATGCTGTTGATGGACTGGAAGAGTGAAAGCACAGCTGAGTCATTGGTGATGCTGCGGCCCCGCATGTGGTTGCTCTTCATGCGGTTGACAAAGGTGGTAACAGCATTCTGCAGGGCCTTCAGGAACTGCTCATGGCTCTCCTCTGACTCCCCATTCTGGTACTGCTGAAGACACAAGGTGGGTGGCTGAGCACCACCATGCCAGGGCTAACTGCTGTGCATGGTAGGCCTAAGAAGCATCCTTGCAAAGATGCTGGGCTGGCAGGAAGGAGGTACCCTCAATCCTTAATCTGCTCAACAAGTGAGCACCATCAGCATCCTAGGTCTGTATACAAAGCAACAAGGCCCAAGGCCAGGCTCTCAACCACCAGGACAGTGCCTACTGGCATAGAGCTGGCTGGAAACCCGATTGGGTCCGACTGTGGCAGATAGCTAGGCAGCTGAGGGACAGGGAAGATCTCCTGAGAGTGAGTCTGAGATGCTCTGGAATGCTGAGGTCCTTGCTATGACACAGCCCTCCATCTGGGGACAGGAGGCACAGCTTACCTCACTAAAGGGTCCACCAGAGGAAGTTATGGGCTGAGAGTCTGTCTCTGGAAGAGGAGCCTGGAAAAGACCAAAGGATGAGGGGTCTTTGGCTTGCTCTGTACTCAGCCCCATGGACTGGAACCGGGAGTACAGTGATGCTTACCTCCACCATGCTGGCAGGGGCTGCATGTCCCTCCCCAGGCTGGGTAGCTGGTTCTGTCAGGGGCACAGGTGCAGATGGTGTGGGGCTCTTCCGAGCCTCCTCCTGCTTCTTCTCCCAGTAGTTCCGGTTGAGGTACCGTGCAAGCTGCACAGCAGTAAAGGAGGTAAGGAAGAGTGACTGGTGTGGGCCAGGAAGCATGGAAGGACAGCACTCCACACAGGGTCCCTTACCTCAGGGTCGATGTCCTCAGCCAGAGGAGCTGACGAGTTCTGGGGAGACAAGGAGAGTCTGAGAAGCCATAAGGCAAAGGAGGCAGTGATGTGGTCATTCAGGCAGGGACCCAGGTGGCACAAATGATGGCCAGATTCTGGTGCTAGCCATCACCCCAGCACCTGACAGCGCAACCCTTCACAGGCCCGGGGCAGGCATCTGCACAGGCATTTCCATTTATTTATTTATTTATTTATTTATTTATTTATTTATTTATTTTATGTGTATGAATGTACTGTCTGCATGTAGGTCTGTGCACCCGTGTCGTGCAATGCCGTGGAGGTCAGAAGAGGGTGTCAGATTCCCCTGGAACTGGAGTTCTCCTGGAATTAGTTACAGATGGTTCTCAGCCGCCATGTGGGTGCTGGGGATCGAACCCAGGTCCTCTGAAAGAGTGGTCAGCACTTTTTTTTTTTTTCCGTGTTTTCAAGACAGGGTCTCCCTATAGCCCCAGCTGTCCTGGAACTCACTCTGTAGACCAGGCTGGCCTTGAACTCACAAAGATCCGCCTGCCTCTGCCTCCCAAGGGCTAGGATTAAAGGTGTGCGCCACCATGCCAGGCTAGAGCAGTCAGCACTCTTAACCACTAGGCCATCTCTCCAGCCCAGGCATTTCCTATTTAAGCAACACAATCTTTTTTTTTTTTTTTAACTTTGCTGCTACAAGGCAACACAATCTTAAGACCTTGGATTATGAAGTTGCCAGGCACCACCAGAATCTGTAACTTTGTTAAAAGGAGCACCTGCCCAGGACTGACTGACTTCCCAGGATGGGTACCAGGACTCTATGTGGACACCCTGCCTGGTCCTCAAGAAGCCCAGGTATGGGCTCTGTGGGTAGTTTGGGGAGGAGAGAGAGTCTCAACTAGCAGATGCCAGGGTTGTTTTCTAGCACCAGGGCCCATCTGGCTGGCCACTGCAGAAAGCCATACAAAGCCGAGAGGTGAAGTCCTAAATCTGCCACACCATCACTACCTATTTGCAGGGCTGAGGATGAGTTAGAGTGAGGTGATCCCCAGAAAGCTAGGATTTTAATAGCTAAGACCTATGGGAATATAAACAAGACCCATCTCCCAGTAGGGGACTTTTCTCAGTGTTTTCAGTCCCCCCACAACAGAGCCCCGGAGCAGCAGAACCCTTCTGGTGTTCCATGGAGAATGACAAGCTAGTCTATCTGAAGAGACTCACCACGGGTGAGGAATACAGGCTGCTGGCTGGGGGTGCGGATGATGCCAGGGGCGTAGGCTCTGCCTTCGGGTGCACTGTGTATGTCGACTTCTGTCTCTGAAGCAGAACCAGGAACAGGTGTCACTTGGGGAGCCGAGAGATGGAGCCTCCACACACTTCTGCTGTCTCCCAAGTGTCTAGGGTCCTGCACAACCACCTCCAGGGAAATCCAGTCTCTCTCAAAGGGTCCTGGGGCTCACCATCCTCTCCTTCTCCTCAGCCTCCGACTGTGACAGGGCCAGAGCCAGCTGCAGCTCTTCCTCTTCCTGCAAGGCTGTCTCATCCCGCTTTGGGGGCAGCTGAGGACAGACAGGTTGGGGTAAGGGGGACATCCAGGGAAGAGGTGAAGAAGGCTTCTAGGGACTAAGAGGGGGGCTGGTACCTGAGACTGCTGTGACAGGGGGCTGGTCAAGTACTCCGGGGGCAGATCAGTGGTGGAAGCAGCCTTTCCTTCAGCTTTCCTGCAGGCAACAAGAGACACTGCAGGGACCATGCACGACCACCACCAAGTCCTCGGCCAGACTCCCAGGGCTTCCCTCACACATCCCCACAGACTGACACTGCAGGTTCCACAGGAACATGGCCATACTGCAGGGAACAGCAGAAGGGACTCAGGCTGTCAGCCAGCTGCAGAGCACGAGTGGGTCACTTACCTAAGCCAGTCCCTCTCTTGGAAATGGTCACCCCAAGCCAGGTGTGGTGGCGCACACCTTTAATCCCAGCACTTGGGAAGCAGAGGCAGGCGGATCTCTGTGAATTCAAGGCCAGCCTGGTCTACAGAGCAAGTTCCAGGACAGCTGGAGCTGCAGGGAGTCCCTGTCTCTCAAAAAGACCAAAAAAAACAAAAAAAAAAAAAGAAAAAGAAAAAAAGAATGGTTGCCATCAAACTCCACTCCTGGCCTGGGCCACACAAAGCGCATTCAATTGCAGCCAGCGCACAGCACTGCATCTTTCATGACAGCCAAGGTTCAATACCTCAGATGCAAAGGGCATCAAGGCTTGGGCAAGCCAGGTCTTTCTGCAGTTTGATCTGGATCAGATATTTCTTCAGAGCAGGTAGGGGTAAGGGCTGCATGTATACAGTACAATCAGAATTCCAACCCACATGTGCTCGAAGGCATGTCTACACACACTGAGGGGAGAAGCAGCCAAGCAGCTGGTACACAGAAACAAGTGTTGGAAAGGGCTCTGTGGAACAAACCTGTCTGGAGGGGAGTGAAGAGTAGCAATAAGCCCTGATAAAAGCCAGGCATGGTGAAACTTGAGTCCCAGCACTCCAGAGGCAAAGGCAATGTGAGATGGTGGCCACCAGCCTAGTCTAGCAAGTTCCAGGCCAACTGGGGCTACAAGGAACCCTGTCTCAAAGACCAAAAAAAAAACCAAACAAACAACACAAAGCAGCTCAATGTCAACTGACTGGACACGCATCTTCTTAGCTTCTTCCATGATGCTGGCTCTGCCTAGACATGGAACTTCCCTGAGTGCACTCATCCACTGCAGAGCTCACTGCATGTCTTATTTAACATATTTTAGAACGGGAATAAAACTGAGCTTCTTTGGGAGCAGCCTACAAACCCAGGTGGTCAAAGTTCACCAGCAGACAGATAGGAAAAGGTCACAGCCTCACACCTGGGGCTACCACAGAAAGGTACAATCACAATCTAAGCAGAAGGTAGATCTCAATGGAGGGATGTACCACAACGCGGCCCCAGCTCATCACAATGACTGAAGCGTGTGGAATAACATCCGCGTCCAGGTTAGAGGAGCATGGAGAAGAGGATATAATATATGAAGAGTGTATAATAGAAACCCTAGAGACTGGTAGGGACAAGAGAAGAAAAGGAATTCTCTGGGACAATGGTGACACTGGAACACCCTCAGAGCAGGTCCCAATACCACACCATCAACAGATGCCCCACTGACACCGACTCCTCAGACTATATGCCTTCTTGGGAAAGGCACTGGGCATGTTCATCCATACCGCACCTAAGAATAACGGACACTTAGAGCACGACACCTGAGTGTATAAGAACACACACAAGCCAGGCATGGTGGCATTAGAGGGGTGAAGCAATGCAACAAAGCCCTGACGGCACCCCCGCAGCCTCCCCTGGACCTGGGGGCCTCGGTCCAGAAAACACCCCCTTCCTGTCAAGGAAGCTTGATTCGAACCCCAAAATCGCCCAAACAGGAGAGAAACAACTCCTGAAGTTGGTTTGTTGGAAGGCCCGTGTGCTGGCACGTATGTGCTCACACCGTAGCATACAGGTTTAAAGAAAGTTAGGAACATGGGCTGGAGATGGACTCAGGGTTGGAGAGGCTGACTGCTCTTCAGAGACTTGGAGTTTGATACGCCAGCACCCAACATGGCGGCTGAAAACTGGTCTTTAGCTGGGGACTGGTGCGGCCTGCAACCCCTGCCTTTAATCCTAGCATTTGGGAAGGCAGAGGCAGGTGAATCTTGTGACTCAAAGCCAGCGTCTACAGAGTGAGTTGTTCCAGGTCAGCTGGGGCCTACAGGGAGACCTTGTCTCGCAAAAAACTTAGTATAGTATAGTATGATATAATAGAAAATATTGCCCCGGAGAATATATAAAAAGTTAGAATACAGGAGCACGAACACATGGACACATGCAGACGACACAGGAGCACACAGATGGGAAGAGCAAACATGGCTGATAAGACATGGCCACAACAGAGGAGTCAGGCAAAGAATGTCCGCGTTCCCAGGCCTTGCGCGCCCCACCCACACGACTAGAATATTTGGTGCAGTGGCGAGCCCACACAGCAGCTGACACAGTCACAAGGCCTGCCTCCCGCTGCTAATAGGGAGTCATTTCTTGTTTGTGTCTAGACTGTATTTTGGGACAAGGGTCTCAACTGTCTAAACACTCTTATGTAACAGCCGAACGGCTTAACCATCTAACAGGATCACAGAAAGATTACTATGTTTCCCTTGCCTCTCCAAGTTCATTACTAATGATTAATGGCACTGTGGCACTCCAGCCTCAGTTTTTGGGTTAAAGCCTTATTTTTCTGAATCTAAATTAGACTACAAGGGGTGGGTGACACAGGCCTGTAATTCGCACTTTAAAGGTTAGTCGTTTCCACCGCGAAACGAATGAGCCTGAAGAGTCACAGAGCTAGTCGCTGGGCAAAAGTTGTGATACCGAGCCTCTGTCGCAGAAAAGCAAAAAGGTTGTAAAAAAGATAAAAATCCAAATATGTGCTCTGCTGGGGGTTGTCATCCTTGTGGTCAACTGTAAGCCCACAGATTATCACGCACACAACAATGGCCCGCGCTAGACCTGTGAGCGTTGTAGGGCTGCGTGTATGCTGCCGTTGAGACATTGTCGCGCCCTCCCTCTCGTGCCCCCCAAGGTTTTTGAGATGGCGAGGGGTAAACAGCAAAGGCTGTACTCCTCCCGGTAAGGTCACGCATCGCATAGGACGAAACTTCGCTGGTGCTGTAAGGCTGCGATATCATCACAAATCGTGAGTCTGTATACTCAGAGCTGTTATTTGAAGACTGCTTCATAGACAAGAGGGTTTCAACCACATCGGATCGTCGACGTTCGGGACGCCCGCTGGTCACCCGTCGGATGCCCAGAAGCCGCTTGGATGGTGGCAGCCGTACTATTGAAGGAAGGAACCACTCTGCACAAGAGATCATGCCCAGCATGCCCGGCAAAGTAGGGTGCTAATGGAGACAGAGCAGAGGCAGGAGAACCTGGTCGCAGGAAACAAGGACTTCCCTGAAGCGTGGGCGAACCTCTGCTCTAGGGTGGTCTTGTGTAGTAGTGGAGGGATCATTCGGGTAATAAGGATGAGGACAAGCAGTGGGATTTATGCTATGAAGCCGCTAAGTATTAGAGCAACACATGAGAGCTCATAGGGGAGTGACGCCAAGGTGTTCCGGTGTTGTTTGCAAAGAAGGATGAGAACGAAAGGAGAACTCAAGTTTTCAAGTCCATCCTACTTTGGAGGAAAGGAGAAAGGTGTTATATACAAAAGTGCAGAGATGGTAGCTGAATTCTGAGGACGCAAGACAAGGCCTAGATGAAGGCTTGCTCAGTGCCTTTTGGTCATTGTGATCTTGTTCTTACTCCTTCCACCAGAGTCGTGTCAAGAGATATGAGAATGGAGGCGAACTCCGAAGAGAAGATCACAGACAGTCCTAGGATCAGAGTAAGGAGTTGTCCACGAACAATCCGCCTGGTCCGGGCCGAGAACAAG
This sequence comes from Rhizomys pruinosus, assembly GCA_009823505.1. Lineage (NCBI taxonomy): Eukaryota > Metazoa > Chordata > Mammalia > Rodentia > Spalacidae > Rhizomys > Rhizomys pruinosus. The sequence continues at coordinate 2,654,438 of VZQC01004671.1, read as the reverse complement.
TCCACGCAGCCCTTGAAGGAAAGACGTTGATATGGCCCCCTGTAGACCTTCAGCCAGGCTCACAGGGATATCAGATCCGAGAGTGAAGCTGGACTCATGGTAGGCGGGATGGTCTGCGCAAGTTTTCGTGGGAGATAGGTCCGAGAGGACGAGATATAGAGTGTGGTTGGTTGTCGTTGGCTGCAAGGAGCACCACACAGCTGAGTGAGGCTGTGATTTTGCTGTCCAGAACTAAGCACAGGGGTTGTCGAAGCGAGAAGAAGGACGGGATGGCAAGAGCAGAGCAGTAGTCTTGGGTCTGCCCAACTGTATGTGAAGATGGCAGGGGCCGGGCACACAACAGGGCAGCCAGCTCCCTAGGGAACACTCACCTTTCGGGTGACCACCCCAAACTGTACTCTGCATCTGTGGCATTCCTCAGCATCCACCCAGTCGGGGGCCTAGGGGAAACAGAGTCATGATACAGTTCCCTCCCTCTGTCCCTCCAAAATGCCCCAGACATGGCAGAGCCTCCCCAAATCCCAGACCAAAAAAGCACCTGCTGCTTTGCCTGTTTTTTTTTTTTTGTTTGTTTGTTTTTTTCTTCTCCTGCTGCTGGGGGGACTGTGAACGCCTGACTGGTTGGTGCTGGGGTAGGATCTCTACACGTGAGCTCTATCTGCCAGTGGTTCATACTCTCCTGCCCGTCTTTTTGGTCTAGGGTGTTTTTCATTCTTAATGTAGTCTTGTTTTTAGAGTCGCTAATAGGAATTGAGAAGATTCGATGGGCAACTTCCTTCACGATGGAAACACTACCTCAATATGGGAAATAAACCTAAAAGGCTATATGAGCTGTCGAGCTTATAAGGGACACACCATGCTGCACTCGTGATATCATCATTTTGGATATTTTGTGGCGAGGAGAGTTGGGCACCTTAACCAAGGAGACAGGGGAAAGCTTGCCACGCACAAATGAGTAAAGGAGAAGATCCCAACGTGGCAACAGCAGATGTGCCCCAACAGCCAATCACTGGCCCAAACCACATGGCCCAGGTGAAGTTGCTTGGATATATCTTACTGTACATGTATGTACATATCCAAAACATAACCTACAACTACTTACAATAATAGATCGTTATCTGCCAATCCCAAACACGAATGAATCCCAGGGCTTTCCTCCTTTCTCACAAAAGTGACTCAGTGGCTGACGCAAGACTCACTCTTTCAGCAGCAAACATGGCGTCACTCTCCTTGAATTCTGGGAAGACATGTCCTGGGAAGAGAAAGCCCTTGTCAGTGCTGGGCTGCTCCCAGGTCATCCACTTCCTAACTCCTGACATCTCCCTCAGCAGACAAAGCTCTCACCAGGAGAGGATACCCCAGAGTCCTCTCAGCCCCAAGCCCTAAAACCTGCCAACTCTCCAGGACCAATCAATACTTCCATCAGCCAAAACCTGCCAGTGACTTCCTGGCACACACGCAATAGCACGTTCTGGTCTTGCTCTCCTCTGTCATGTACCACTTTTCTGTGCCTCCGGTAGGCAGTAGAATGGACTCTTTAGGCACAGGCCTGAACTCCAGTAACGGAGAACTGACAGATGGTAACCAAGGCCCTGCGGTTGCCTCTTGTGTTCAGAAATCCTAAGAACCTAGCTACTGATTTGGCAGGCCTTCCCCCAACTGCTCCTTCTACATTGCACCCAAGGCCCTATCAGTCTGAAGTGTGTGTCTTTGATTTGTTTATTGTCTGAAGTCAATGCCTACTGTCTCCCCATGGGATGGGGAGTGGAGAAAGCAAGGACTTGTCAGCCCAACCTCCCTCTGAGACTCTCGAGGTTTGGCGAATGTCACCCCCTCACTCCCACTGCACCAAATACGACTCAGCGAGGGAAAGCCGCGCCCTCTCCCCTAAGCCCCTTTATCATGAGGAACCCACATCTTGAGCTTTAACTGCGAACTAGCAAGAGAGCAAAACTGAATGCTTTTCTTTTTGTATTCCCTGTGGAAAGTGGCCAGTTAAAAAGTAATCCCACAAAGCACATGGGAACAATCGGACTCTGGGAGACCACTCCACCAACNCTGGAGCTGCAGGGAGTCCCTGTCTCTCAAAAAGACCAAAAAAAAAAAAAAAAAAAAAAAAGAAAAAGAAAAAAAAAGAAATGGTTGCCTCAAACTCTCTCCTGGCTGGGCAACACAAAGGCCATTCTATTGCAGCCAGGCACAGCCCACTGCATCTTTCATGACCAGCCATGGGCTTCACCCTCAGAAGATGCCAAAAAGGGCATCAAGGCTTGGGCAAGCCAGGTCTTTCTGCAGTTTGATCTGGATCAGATATTTCTTCAGAGCAGGTAGGGGTAAGGGCTGCATGTATACAGTACAATCAGAATTCCAACCCACATGTGCTCGAAGGCATGTCTACACACACTGAGGGGAGAAGCAGCCAAGCAGCTGGTACACAGAAACAAGTGTTGGAAAAGGGCTTCTGTGGAACAAACCTAAGTCTTAGGGAGAAGCAAGTGCAGAGTAGCAATAAGAAGCCCACTATAAAAAGCCAGGCATGGTGAAACTTGAGTCCCAGCACTCCAGAGGCAAAGGCAGATGTGAGATGGTGGCCAGCCTAGTCTAGCAAGTTCCAGGCCAACTGGGGCTACAAGGAAACCCTGTCTCAAAAAGACCAAAAACAAAAACCAAACCAAAAAACAACAAAAGCAGCCCAATGTCAACTGACTGGACACGCATCTTCTTAGCTTCTTCCATGATGCTGGCTCTGCCTAGACATGGAACTTCCCTGAGTGCACTCATCCACTGCAGAGCTCACTGAATGCATGTCTTATTTAACATATTTTAGAACGGGAATAAAACTGAGCTTCTTTGGGAGCAGCCTACAAACCCAGGTGGTCAAAGTTCACCAGCAGACAGATAGGAAAAGGTCACAGCCTCACACCTGGGGCTACCACAGAAAGGTACAATCACAATCTAAGCAGAAGGTAGATCTCAATGGAGGGATGTACCACAACGACCTGCATCCCGGAAACTCCATCACAAATGACTGAAGCTGACAACATGGTCCAGGTTAAGGGGACTGGGGAGGTATAATTATGAAGAGTGTATACTGTGAAACCCTGATAGACCTTGGTAGGGACAGAGAAGAAAAGGAATTCTCTGGGACAATGGTGACACTGGAACACCCTCAGAGCAGGTCCCAATACCACACCATCAACAGATGCCCCACTGACACCGACTCCTCAGACTATATGCCTTCTTGGGAAAGGCACTGGGCATGTTCATCCATAAGATAAGGGACACTTCACGAAGTCCACGACTCACTTGAATGTATAATACAACACAAGCCAGTGAGGTGGCTTAGAGGGTGAAGCAATGCAAAGCCTGACGGCACCCGAGACTGCTCTGATGGGGGCTGGTCAAGAAAACACCTTTGTGAAGCTGATTGAACCCCAATCCCCCAAAAGGAGAGAATCAACTTCCTGAAGTTGTTTTTGGAGCTCCACAGGTGTGCTATGGCACCTATGTGCTCACACCTACATACAGTTTAAAAAGTTAGAACATGGGCTGGAGATGGCTCAGTGGTTGGGAGAGCTGACTGCTCTTGCAGAGGACTTGGGTTTGATACCCAGCACCCACATGGCGGCTAAGAACTGTCTTTAAGCTGGGGATGGTGGTGCATGCCTTTAATCCTAGCATTTGGGAGGCAGAGGCAGGTGAATCTGTGACTTCAAAGCCAGCGTGGTCTACAGAGTGAGTTCCAGGCCAGCTGGGGCTACAGGGAGACCTTGTCTCAAAAAAAATTATATATATATATATATAAAAAATATTAAAAAAATATAAAAAGTTAGAATACAACACAAACACACATGGACACATGCAGACGACACAGGAGCACACAGATGGGAAGAGCAAACATGGCTGATAAGACATGGCCACAACAGAGGAGTCAGGCAAAGAATGTCCGCGTGCGCGCACACACACAGATATGTGCACGCGCGCACACACACACACACACACACACACACAGTCACAGACACTGCCCCCCTGCTATAAGTTCATTTCTTGTTTGTTCTACTGTATTTTGGGACAGGGTCTCACTGTCTCACTATGTAACACCAGGCTAACCTCTAACTCACAGAGATTTCTTGCCCTTGCCTCCCAAGTACTAAGATTAAAGGCTTGTGGCACCACGCCCAGTTTGTAAGCCTTATTTCTGAATCTAAATTAACTACAAGGGGTGGTGACACAGGCCTGTAATCTCAGCACTTTAAAGGTTAACCCAGGAAAATCCTGAGGTCCAGGCTAGCCTGGGCAAAATTGTGATACCCTGTCGCAAAAAGCAAACAAAGATTAAAAAAAAAAAATCCAAAATGGCCTGCTGGGGTCATCTTGGGCTCCTGTGAGCCCACGTTATCCACCCACTGCCCGTCCTAAGGTGTAGGGCTCTGGAGCTGCCTGGAACAGCTGCCTCCCCTTGTCCCCGGGCTGTCTCCTCCCGTATCCCTCTGGCACTGTGCTGTGAGGCCTCTCATGGAGTCTGTACTCACTTGTTGAGCTGCTCATAGCAGGGTTCACACACGCGCACCTCCTTCTCGATGCCAAACTTGGGGATGGTGGAGTACTTGGAGGAACACTTGCCACAGAAAATCTGCCCACATGCCCGGCAGTGGTGCTATGAGACAGAGCAGGGCAGGCCTGGTCAGAGGAACAGGACTTCCCTGACGTGGGCCCTCTGCCAGTGCTGTGAATGGAGGGAGCATCGAGGATGAGACAAGCAAAGCAGAAGCCTAAATGAGCACATGGCTCTGGGGAGTGGACGCCAGTGCAGGGTGCAGGAGACTCAGTTTCAGTCACTACTTGGAGGAAAGGAAAGGTGTTAAATACAAAGTAGCAGAGATGGTGCTGATTCTGAGCAAACAAGGCCTAGATGAGGCTGCTCAGGCCCTTACAGACCCCTCCTTCACAGCTGGAAAGTGAGAGGGCAACTCCAAGAGTCAGAAGCCAGACAAGGTAAGTCACCCCGAGAAACAGTCACTCAGCCCTGAAAGAAACGTTAGAATGGCCCCGAGACCTCAGCCCAGGCTCAGGAGATATTCAGATCCCAGAGTGAAGCTGGACTCCATGTAAGGCAGGATGGTCAAGCAAGCTTTAGCTAAGGGCACTGACCATCACAGAGACCAAATATAAGTGTGTGGTTCTTGCTCCAAGCACCACACAGCTATGAGCTGTATTTGCTTCCAGAACTACCAGGTCACAGCAGAAAAGGACAGGACTGCAAGAGCAGAGCAGTAGTCTTGGGTCTGCCCAACTGTATGTGAAGATGGCAGGGGCCGGGCACACAACAGGGCAGCCAGCTCCCTAGGGAACACTCACCTTTCGGGTGACCACCCCAAACTGTACTCTGCATCTGTGGCATTCCTCAGCATCCACCCAGTCGGGGGCCTAGGGGAAACAGAGTCATGATACAGTTCCCTCCCTCTGTCCCTCCCTCCAAAGCTCCCAGACATGGCAGAGCCTCCCCAAATCCCAGACCAAAAAAGCACCTGCTGCTTTGCCTGTTTTTTTTTTTTGTTTGTTTGTTTTTTTCTTCTCCCTGCTGCTGGGGACTGAACCCTGAACCTGGTGTATGCTGGGTAGGATCTCTACACTGAGCTCTATCTCCAGGGTTCACACTTTTTCTTTTGAGTCAGGGTTTCACTAAGTAGCTCAGGCTATTATTGAGTTCATGGCAACCCTCCTGCCTCAGCCTCTGGGAATTACAGCTATGAGCTGTCAGGCTGGGACCACAGCTGCACTTTCTACTCATGAATTGTCAGAAATCACCACCTGAGACAGGGAAGGCAGCTGGAGAAGATCCCAACGTGGCAACAGCAGATGTGCCCGAACAGCCAATCACTGGCCCAAACCACATGGCCCAGGTGAAGTTGCTTGGATATATCTTACTGTACATGTATGTACATATACACATACATACACACACACATACTCCTAATAGATCGTTATCTGCCAATCCCAAACACGAATGAATCCCAGGGCTTTCCTCCTTTCTCACAAAAGTGACTCAGTGGCTGACGCAAGACTCACTCTTTCAGCAGCAAACATGGCGTCACTCTCCTTGAATTCTGGGAAGACATGTCCTGGGAAGAGAAAGCCCTTGTCAGTGCTGGGCTGCTCCCAGGTCATCCACTTCCTAACTCCTGACATCTCCCTCAGCAGACAAAGCTCTCACCAGGAGAGGATACCCCAGAGTCCTCTCAGCCCCAAGCCCTAAAACCTGCCAACTCTCCAGGACCAATCAATACTTCCATCAGCCAAAACCTGCCAGTGACTTCCTGGCACACACGCAATAGCACGTTCTGGTCTTGCTCTCCTCTGTCATGTACCACTTTTCTGTGCCTCCAGCAGTAGAATGGACTCTGGCCCAGGCCTGAACTCCAGTACTCTGCAGATGGTACCAAGGCCCTGCGGTTGCCTCTTGTGTTCAGAAATCCTAAGAACCTAGCTACTGATTTGGCAGGCCTTCCCCCAACTGCTCCTTCTACATTGCACCCAAGGCCCTATCAGTCTGAAGTGTGTGTCTTTGATTTGTTTATTGTCTGAAGTCAATGCCTACTGTCTCCCCATGGGATGGGGAGTGGAGAAAGCAAGGACTTGTCAGCCCAACCTCCCTCTGAGACTCTCGAGGTTTGGCGAATGTCACCCCCTCACTCCCACTGCCAATCACTCAGCGAGGACCAGCCCACTCTCCCCTGCCCCTTTATCACTGGGCCCATCTAGCTTTAACTGCTAGCAAGGCAACCTCTGATTCTTGGTGGCCATGTTCCCAGCCTGGGACAGGACTCTGGGCCACTACCCCAACTCACCTTCTACCTTCATGATCTGGTAGGTGTCCTGGACCACCTTGTACTTAGGCTCGTTCCGGAAGGCATGTGCCCAGGCCTGGATCAGGTACAGGATCTTGTTCCGGACATTGACTTCCACTTGCTTCTGTGGAGCAAGAAGGTAGGGAGGGCTGCTGGAGACACGAGACATGAGGTCTCTTGAGGTCTTAGCAGGAAGGGGCATCTGGAAAGGCTCATTTTCGTAAGCAGAGTTGGCAGAAAGGCCAGCGAAGAAGGTCCCTGGGTGGGGGCCAGGCATCAACCTACTCTCAGGCCCCTAAGTGATGCCCCCAATACTGACACTTGTTCAAAGCAACTCTTCTCAAGCCGGGTGTGGTGGTGCACGTCTTTAATCCTAGCACTCGGGAGGCAAAAGCAGGCGGATCTTTGTGAGTTCAAGGCCAGCCTGGTACAGAGTCAAAGCTACTCTTCTCAATTCTCGTAGAAATCAGGGGCTGCCTGAAACCACAGTGCTCCACATTCCTAACCTACAACCATGCCTCCTCCTTCTTCACACAGGGCCCTGACCAGCCATACAGTTCCTTGGGGTCCCCAGCCACTAGTAAACCTTAGGACTCCCAATGGTCTCCAGAGGCACTAAGCTAAACTATCCTAGGGGCTGAGATATAGACACTACAGAGCCAGATCTTCCTCTAGCCAGTCTGAGAAAGCAGGCAGGTATGCACCCCAGAAGCTTCTCCACAAGATCTCCAAGCCCTGATGGCCACAGCTCAGCCTCATTAGCACTCTCTCAGGGAAGCTATGACACCCTATGTTGTGGATGATATGGGATGCTTCAAGGACTTAACAGAGCTCAGGGTGAGTTTCCCTCTGGAACCTGGTCTACCAGCAGCAAACCAGGCTGGTAAGCCTGTGGCACAGCAGAACGCACATGCCAGTCCAAGAGCAGAGCAAGCCTTAATACTGTGCCCTTCTACAGCTAAGACCATGTAAGAAACTGGCAACAATCGGAGTTAGATTGTTGCCAGATTAGAAGAACCCAGCTGTGAGGTCAGTGCCTGAGACAGGTGCTGGGTAGCCTGGATTGAAGGAAGGGCCCCTATGAGACCAAAGCTTGACCCAGGGTCATCGAAGAGGAAAGAGCATCACCTTGTCTACTACACCAACTCTGCTCTGCATCACCACCCACATCACAATCCCTTTAGACAGCCCTGGGGACAATCTCCCAAGGAGCCAAAGAGCTGTTCCTCGTCTGCTCCTTGCGGCAGCTCCTTGCTCTACTATTTGCCCTCTTGACTCTGCCAGACATACCTGAACACCAGCTTCTGCACCGCTCACTCCCCTACCCCTCATGTGCTGCTCCAAGTCTCTTTCCCAAGCTCTTGCTCACACACACACCAACTTCTGTGACCATTTCTGCCCATGGAGAAATAACCCAATACCCTTTAAGACTCAGCTCCATGCTCTTCTTTTTGGAAGCCTATTCCCCAGGCCAAGAAGAGGTGTCTTCCCTATGCTGCAAAAACAGCACCTGAGCAGGAGGTGTCCTTCCCAAGCCCAGGCTAGGCTTCCAGCAGAGGGAGCACTGATGCTCACCCTCACTTCCTCTCCACCACACATATTAGTCGTTCCTACTGCTGTAGGTGCCCCATGAACACCCAGAAGAGCAGGGTATGACACCTGACCCATCTTTTCTCATGGTTTCAAGGACACCTACCTTCAGCAGCTCCTTCAGTTCTTCCATGGTCTGTTTGTTGGCCACCTCGTCGTGCACTGTCTGGCCACAGTTCTTTACCACAGACTCCATAACCTACAGACCCCAAGGAAGGGAAAGATATAGCTTGTACTCAGGGCAAGATGCCTCCTCCTGCTGAACACACCACCCACCGCCCTGTGGAAAGCAGGCCTCTGACAGGTCTTGGAGCCCACCCAATCTGTTGGAAACCCCAAGCAGCAAGCAGTCCAGAGACAGAAAGCAGCTCCCTGATAACATGTTTTATGGCCAAGAATGACTCAACCCTCAGGGTTAATGTCTGGACTACAGCTAGGTTAATGTCTGGACTACCCGCTCCCATCAGGGCGACCACTCTCACAACTGTATTCGGTGTTAGAATGCACTGATTACTATGGTACCCAGAAAGATGGGAAAGGCTGCCTGACTGTTGGATGACAGGGATCCTTGAGGCTGGAGACCAGAAATGATTGTAGCAGGGCACTCAGTTACCTCCAAGGCGTACAAAGCGACGTGTGGATTCTTGTCACTGACTTTCTTCTTGATGGAATTCACAGCGTATTTTGCTCTGAAAGGAAAAGCAGCATTGGTAACAGCAGAAAAAGAGGGAAAAGGTCTCAGATAAGAACCCCAACCTTTTTCTTTTCTTTTTTTTTGTTAAGACTGGGTCTCACGTAGCCCAGGTTGGCCTCAAACTCAATATGTAGTTACGGAGAACCTTCAACTTCTGATCCTTCTGCCTCTTCCTCCCAAGTGCTAGGATAACCATATCTGATTATGCAATGTTGGGATGGAACCCAAGGTTTTATGCATGTTAGGCACTCTACCAACTGAGCTATATCCTCAGACCCACACTTACCTGAGCTGGAAGTGTCCCTCCCATGAGGGTCCTTCAGCCCTCCAAGGAAATATTAAGACCAGGTACCTCCAACCTACACAGCTTTAATTGTCCTAAGATATCAGGTAATTGTATACTACATAAAGAACTCTTGCAGTCAACATTAATCTTGGAAGAGTAGGCACCTAGAGATGTGGATGCAGACTCTCCTCACTTACTGTGTGTCCCCCTGACGGATCAGGTCGCAGATCTGCAGAATTGACTCCCAGTCCGTCTCCAACAAAAGCTGGCTGGTGGCTTTGTCTGAGAGAGAGAGAGAGAGAGAGAGAGAGAGAGAGAGAGAGAGAGAGAGAGAGAGAGGAGAAGAGAAGAGAAGAGAAGAGAAGAGAAGAGAAGAGAAGAGAAGAGAAGAGAAGAGAAGAGAGAAGAGAAGAGAGAGGCAGGCCATTCAGGTGCCCATTGTACTGTGTTCCCTGAGTGGCTCCCAGGTCAGCACCTTCCCTTTCTAGACAGCTAACAGACAACAATGAAAATACCATCCTTTCCAGCCAAGAAGCAAAGAATGGGAACATTAGAGAGAAGGACTGTCTTGCCTGTTACATATAATAGTATCATTCTTTTTTTTTTTTTTTTTGTTTTTTTGAAACAGGGGCTCCCTTTAGTCCCAGTTGGCCTGGAGCTCACTCTGTAGACCAGGCTGGCCTTGAAATCAGAAATCCGCCTGCCTCTCCCTCCTGAGAGCTGGGATTAGAGGTAAGAGCCACCAAGCCCAGCAATGGTATCATTCTTACTTCGGTCTGTGAATTCACTCACTTCCTACACCACTTCATGAGCTAGGCACTAGCTCCATTCCCTCTGAAGATACAGTGCAGCACAGTAAGTGGCACCCATAAGACATAGCTTGTGCTGGGCACTTAGAATACCAGATACTGCTTGCTGCTTCTCAACCTGGTCATCCAACTACCCCCAGTTCCATCATTTGGATGACTTGCCCCTCCCTTCAGTGAGACATTGAATTGGAAAGCTGATATCCAAGGATTCCCCAGCTAACATCCCCATCGCCTCCATTTTACAAAAAGGCTGCCTAAAGGAGCTACTTACTGTGCCTGCATCATCTGCCAAGAACACACCTGAAATTGGCGTACTGATTCAGCGAATTTCTAAATTTGTACTGAAGTGAGAACCTCTCAGAAGACTGAAGTACTCGGCTTATCCCAAAAGTAACAAGAAAAATGTCTAATTTAAGATCCTCTTTGAAAATCTTCGGAAAGAAGATAGGCAGCTATGAGGGCACCGGGGCGCCCGCGTCTCTGGACATTGCACATTTTTCTTGTGCTTGGGATATGCATGTTAAAGCCCTTCCCCTCCTAAAATTCGCACTCTCCAGGAGGCTCGGATAGGATCGGCCAACACCTCTAGTAAGGAAAGCAATGGTCCGTGGGCATGTCCAGAGCCAAGGGGGCAGGCGGGGCAGGCCGGGGTGCCAGGACGCGATCCCCAAAGGCCTCCAAAGGCCTCCAAAGGATTGGGACAGGGAGACATTCTCGATCCCACCCTTCGGTCAGATACCAGGGTCACAGCACCCACATCAGGTTTAGCTCTGAGTCACACACTTCATGACTCAGGACTCCGGCCCGGCCGATCTGGTGCTGTCGGACCGAAAAGGCGAGGCCCGGGGCTCATCGCGGACCCTCCAAGCGCAGAGCCCAGGACGCGGCGCAGCCCAGCCCGCCACACCCGGGGCCCGGGACGGCGCCGCGCTCCCCGGAGGCCGGATCCGGCGGCCCGCCGGCTCCCCTGCCACAGGCCGGGCGGGGTCCGGCGGGAGCGCGAGGGAGCCGACGTGGAGCTGATGGGCGGACGCGTTACCTAGGAGACGCTCGAAGGTGCCGCTGCCTCGCCCCATGGCGACCCCACACCGGCCCGACACCGCGGGAGCTCCCTCTCTCGGAGCTGACGCGCCCTCCAACTTCCGCTTCCGCCTTGCCTCTCCGCCTCGCGCACGCGCGGATCCGGGCAAAACCCTCCACCCCACCCACTACTCTATGGAGGCGAGGCCTTCCTTGCACGCACCGAGCCCGGGCGCCTATTGGGCAGCGCAGAAAAACAATGAGCAGCTCAGAGGGAGGGATGTCCAATGAGAGCCGGGGGGCGGGACTCAGGCCGTCCCAGCCGCCTACGGGTGCCGGGAGGGGCCGGCCAGGTATGTGTCTCCTGCTCGGGGCTGCGGGCGTTGGGAAGACGCTGCTGGTGAAACGCCTGCAGAATATCCTTCCGCAGCCGAGGGGCGGGCGGGGGACCCCAGCAGGGCGGGGTACGGGACACCGGGGTATCCAGCACGTGAGCCCTGCCCTCTGCTGCGCTCAGGCCCTTGACCACCCGCACAGCTGAGCTCTGAGGATGGCAAGGGCGACCTGGGGGCGCCTCCGCCGACGCGGCCCACGGTAGGTGTCCGCCTCCTGTGGGGGTGACGCGTGCCTTTGTGGGTGGAAGCCGCGGTGCTGGCGGCCAGTGCGCTCAGTACTGCCTTCTAGAGAGGAACTCCCGACCCTGGACCGAGCTGAACCCTCGAGGCTCCCGGACCCCGCCTTTGCGCGCGCACCTTCCTCTCCCTCCCAAGGGATTCGTTTCGTTGTCACCGTTAAGTCCTATCTTGGTTGACACGGGCCTCAGTCAGCTCCGAGGGCTGGAGTGGTTGTCCTGGATGGCTGGGATTTAGTGCCCACGCTGCCATCCAGGAGTGCACAGCGGCACAGTGCTTTTGCATCCGTGTCTCTGTGCACAGGTGGGCACCAACCTCACTGACATCGTGGCCCACAGGAAGATCACCATCCGAGAGCTTGGGGGATGCATGAGCCCCATCTGGTCCAGTTACTATGGAAACTGCCATTCGCTCCTGGTAGGTCATAATCTTTCGAGCTTCTTTTTTTGGCAAGTATGTCTGTTCCCCTGAGCTATCAAGTGTGGGGTGGGCTTTGGGCTTTTCCGTGTCTCCTACTCAAGGAGCTGGCCTAAGCACACTGCTTGCTCCCAGGCGCTTTTCTGATTTCTGGCGTTTGTGTTTCTGAGCCGAGTTCAGTCTCTGGTAACGCTTGCTGAGGGGATTGTTCGGTCTATATCTTGGTCCTTAGCATGTCCTACATTTGCATTTTATTTCTATATCCATCTGGTTGGTCCGATCCCTAGTAGGAGTCCTAAATTTTGGAGTGGAGAACTGATAGCCTCAGGAATACAGACACCAAGTCTTCCTTACTCTTCCCCTCTGTTGCCTGTTTCCAAAACCTTTTACTTAAAAGTCACATTAGAGGTGGGTATTCAGCTTAGTAGTATGAGGCCCCCTTAGGTACAATCTCCAGCATCACAAAGAAATGAATTTGGATTTTGTGGGGGGTTTTGAGACAGTCTCCCTATAGACGCAGCATATAGACCAGGTCGGCTTGGATCTCAGAGATCCACCTGCCTCTGCCTCCCAAGTACTGGAAATGCACTTGTTTTAAAGTTGTGTCTTCTTCCTGAGCCACTTGTGGGATACCCAGATGGAGGTCTGGCCAAGTATGCCTTCCAAAGCCTGTCTCCTTTTTTCCATAGTTCGTGATGGATGCCTCTAACCCCACACAGCTCTCTGCCTCCTGCATGGAGCTTTTGGGTCTTCTTTCTGCAGAAGAACTTGCAGAAGCATCCGTCCTGCTACTCTTCAATAAAATGTATGGATCTATGAGCTGAGGAAACAGAAGGGCAGGGTGGGGGCTGTCCTGGGAAGGTGCTCTCCTGCAGCGTGTGGGGGGTGCAGATGGGGTGGGCAGAGCGGGGGCTGTCCTGAGGAGTTGCTCTCCTGCAGCGTGGGGGGGTGCAGCTGGGGTGGGCAGAGCAGGGGCTGTCCTGGGAAGGTGCTCTCCTGGAGCATGGGGGCAGGGAGCAGCTGGGTTGGGCAGGTTTGTGCCCCACCATTCTGATGGACTGATTTACAGTGANCAATAAAATGTATGGATCTATGAGCTGAGGAAACAGAAGGGCAGGGTGGGGGCTGTCCTGGGAAGGTGCTCTCCTGCAGCGTGGGGGGGTGCAGCTGGGGTGGGCAGAGCAGGGGCTGTCCTGGGAAGGTGCTCTCCTGCAGCGTGGGGGGGTGCAGCTGGGGTGGGCAGAGCAGGGGCTGTCCTGGGAAGGTGCTCTCCTGGAGCATGGGGGCAGGGAGCAGCTGGGTTGGGCAGGTTTGTGCCCCACCATTCTGATGGACTGATTTACAGTGACCTACCCTGTTACATGACCATGGAGGAAATCAAGTCATTAATGAGGCTTCCAGACATCATTGCTTGTGCTAAGCAGAACATCACCACAGCAGAAATCAGTGCCAGGACTGGTACTGGCCTGGAGACGGTACTGTGCTGGCTCCAGGACCAGCACGGACCTACCAGTTAACACCAGTTAACTGTAATACAGAGGAAGTATGGCTGACCCACCCAGTGAGCAGGAGACAAGGATGGCATCCATCTCTGAAAGTGTTTTGATGGTTCAGAACCACCCAGTATATCTGTTAAGTGATGAGGATTTATGCTGAGATGCACTGATAATGGAGCCATCCACTGTACAGAAGCTAATGCCATCTAGCCTCTGAAGCAGAATGTTTTAAAGACTGGAACGGGCCTGCAGGTGGCTACTGCCATCTTGGAAGAGTGCCACTAGGACTTGTTCTCTGACTACCAGGAAACTCACTGGACTTGCGTATGCCAAGGGCTTTGCACTACACAGCTCGATGAAGACCTCATCTCTTGCTTCTAGTGCCTGGGTTTCTGATGTCCTATGTCTCCCAGAACGGTGTGAGGTAAATTATGAAAGAACTGTCTTGAAGAACCGGGCCGGATGTTATTATGCATCTGTGGCCACAGCTACTTGGAGACTGAAGTGGAAGGGTCATTTGAGCCCAGGAATTGAAGCCAGTCTGGGCCACACAGGGAGAACATACTTCAAAGAGAAGGTGGGGAAACCCTAGAAACAGGATAGTGTTTTCATTGATTCACTTGTTCAGTGAGCTGTGATTGCTCTGAGGTACAGGGGCATATGAGCTAATGGTGGATGACAGGCTCAGATGGCACACAGGAAGTGGTCACATTCCACTGGGCCCTGTCAACCAGAACAGACTGAGGGAGAATATGCACTGGGTTGATGAATATATCACTGTGGGAATGTAAAGTGTCTTTGGAAGTGTAAAGTGGGGCTGGAGAGATGGCCTAGCAGTTAAGAGTGCCGACTGCTCTTACAGAGGACCCGGGTTTGATCCCCAGCACCCACATGGTGGCCAAGAACTGTCTGTAACTCCAATTCCAGGAGAAACTGACACCCTCTTTGGACCTCTGTGGCATTGCATGACACGGATGCACAAACCTACATGCAGACAATAGATTCATATACATAAATAAATAAAAAAACTAAAAAAAAGGAAGTGTAAAGTGTTTGGCTTGGGGTCAAATATACTGGGAAAACCCCACAGCTGGTCATTACTTTTAAGTGCCCTGATCTACAACCATAACAGAGGACTTTTTTTTTTTAATTTTATTTTTTTTATGTGTATGAATGTACTGTCTGCATGTAGGTTTGTGCACCGTGCCGTGTAATGCCGCAGAGTTCAGAAGAGGGTGTCAGATTCCCCTGGAACTGGAGTTCTCCTGGAATTGGAGTTACAGACGGTTCTCAGCCACCATGTGGGCGCTGGGGATCGAACCCAGATCCTCTGCAAGAGCAGTCGGTGCTCTTAACTGCTAGGCTATCTCTCCAGCCCGACAGAGTGAGGACTTGTAGTCTGCCCTTTCCACCACCAGGACCTGGTTTTCAGGACATAACAGTGGTGATGCCCAACCTGTCAGTATTTCCAGAGTGCTCCCAGGGGGCTGGAGAAATGAATCAGCAGTTAAAGAGCACTACTGCTCTTGCACAGAACCCAGGTTCCATCCCAGTACCCATATGGTGGCTAACAACCATCCTTAACTCCAGATCCAGGGGATCTCATGCCCTCTCCTGACTTCCAGTCATCACATAACACAAGTACACTTACACACATGCAGACAATACACCCATACACATAAAAATAAGGGGCTGGAGAGATGGCCTAGCGGTTAAGAGCGCCAACTGCTCTTGCAGAGGACCTGGGTTCGATCTCCAGCACCCACATGGTGCTGAGAACCATCTTCTTCTTTTTTTTTAATTATTTATTTTTGTATGTGTATGAATGTACTGTCTGCTAGGCCATCTCTCCAGCCCCGAGAACTATCTTTAAGTCCAGTTCCAGGGGAATCTGACACTCTCTTCTGACCTCCGCGGCATTGCACGACACAGGTGCACAAACCTACATGCAGACAGTACAGTCATACACATACAAGAATAAATAAAATTAAGCCGGGCGTGGTGGTGCACGCCTTTAATCCTAGCACTTGGGAGGCAGAGGCAGGCGGATCTTTGTGAGTTCAAGGCCAGCCTGGTCTACAGAGTGAGTTCCAGGACAGCTGGGGCTACAGGGAGACCCTGTCTCAAAAAGACCAGAAAAAAAAAAAAAAAAAAAAAAAAAAAATTAAAAAGAAAAGTTAAACATTTTCATAAAGCGTGAAGAGAAACACTCAAAACACCTAACATCATGGATGTGGACTTCTCCAAGACCTGCAAAAAGTAAGACATACTTATGGGTGGATGTGGGTGCTTTAAGAGTTACCCAGAGTCCTTCAGTAATGCAGGGCAGGCTACAGAGGTGGTCTGGAAAGAATATAAGTCCACACACTCCTGTCGGTGGGCTCCAGCCCTTGCTCTAGTCCTCATGCAGACTGAGAAACCTTGGCCTGCCTTTGGCCCCAGCTGCTGCTGGGTAGAAGCCTAAGCACTGCTCATCCTGTCTCACTGATGTGCACGGCACCCACTGAGTGTCACAGGTGGCAGAAAGCGCTTCCAATAGCAACAGTCCAGACTTCGAGAGAGCAGAACTTTAAGAATAAATTTCATTTTGGAAATTGCAAATCTGGAAAAAGAGAATAAAAGATGGCACAATTCTAGCACTTGACTTGGGTTCCAGAGCCAAGCTCCTGAGACAGCTGTGCAGGAGGAGGGTCCTGGAAGCTCCGCCAGGCCAGGGAGCTGCAGCTTCCTCAGCAGGGTCTCAGCTCAGCTTTTCTTGACATCAGGATGAGGGTTTTTTTCGTTGTTTTTGACACGAGGCCACAGGGTCCAGGTATAGTCAAGTCTGGCCTTGAACTCTTGATTCTCCCTTCCTCTACCTCCCAAGTGCCAGGATTATGGGAGTGTACCACACCACCAGGCTGTGGATAAATGAAGCCCCATGTTCACTGTTATCAGGAGCTGGCATCAGGTGCTTTTTGGTGTTATAAGAGAGATTCCTGGCAAAGAATTTTCAACAGCCCTGCTCAGTGTTCACTGACGACAGTGTTCCTAGGACAGGCTCTGTCAGTCCTCTCAAGAGGCTAGACCTGTCCCTATCCTCCTAGTATGTAGGGAAAGTAGCCCACAGATATTCTGCCCTTCCTATCACTGAGACTGGTTTGTGTGTCTGTCAAGACACTAGACAGTACTGACAACCCAGTCTCCATCCAAACCAACCCTGGGCTTCCCCTGTCTCAAGGGACAAGTAGACTTTGTATGGACCCCTGCAGGCAAACTATGTGTTACCCATAAAGCCCATGCTGCCCTGGGTCCATCTCCTCTCACTGTCCTGCTAACCCCTGCCCTGTTCCTGCCTTAAGCTGCACCAAGCTCAGGGGAGCCCCTTAAGACACAGGCTACCTGCATCAGCAGCTTCAGCTAATTAGCTGGATTAAGGGACTGAGTCCTTTCTACAATGGTCCTGGCTACTGTTGTTTTAGAATGAAACTAAACTCTGGGGAAAACACTAGCCCTCTCAGCTGTGTCACAGTCAAGTGTTGGATCCAACCTTCCCTCTATGAGAAAGGGACCCTTGGTGGTGACTTATAAAAGGACAATCTTTAGGGAGGAAAAAAAGACCTCCCATATAGAGAGGTTATGGTCAGACCCCTGTCCAGGGAGAAACATCTGCTGTCTTTCTCTTGCCCAGGTCTGGCAGCATCTAAGCCAGTTTCCAGGGGTCTGGGTTCCTGGGTTTCTCCATCACTGATAAGCCTGGGGTCTTCTCTGGGAAGAGAAGCTGGTTAGCTGTGCGGGTGGCACCTTCTGCCCCTGTTGTTTCTGCAGCTTCTTCAGGGCTCTGTAGGCTTGTACAGCCCGTTCCCGCTCTTCCCCCAGGATCCGCTGTTGGGCCAGTGAAGTGGCTAGAGGCTGGGACACATCACCTGGGCCCAAAAATGTCTTCAGTACCAGTGACTTCTTGCCAGGCTGAGGAAGAGAGGACAGCTGATGTACAGGCTTGGCCAAGAGAGAAGACAGCAAAAGGCTTTGGCTGGTTTGACAGTTTAGGAAGGTCCCTGGCCAGGCTCCGGGCTCCAGGCTCCATAGCAGACTATGCAGGCTTTGACTCCTGTTCCCTGGCAGCACTAGGGATGCACTTAACCCCACACCCCATGTCACCTGATCCCTACATACCACATCTCTGCTGATGCTCCTCTTGGGCTGGGCTGTCAGCTCTGGGGGCTGTAACACAACCTCTCCAAACTTAACGTTATCTGAAGAGACAATGGACAGGCCTGCTGCTAACGACCACCAGGCCTGGTGCCGGAGCCCCACTGCTGCTCACCAACCCTCCCTCCCTCAAGGTCTCATAACTTGGATTCCAGTGGCCCAATGACTCTGAACCTGGGGGAGGCCATGGGTGCCCACCAAAGGGCCTGGGGAGAAAGTCAGCCCAGCTGCATGGGACCACAGCCGGCGTGGCTGCTACGGGAAGAGCTACCTTTCAGCAGCTCCTGCTCCAGCCTGTCCGCTGCCCTTGCTTCCTTTTTCTCTCGAGCTTTATCTAGTCGCCGCTTCTGGTACCTGGGGAAAAAAATACATGCTGTCCAGATTCCTGAACTCTCATTCCATCTGAGGAGATAGCAGGAGGTCAGCCTGCCTTCGATGCAGGGGTGGGAAAAGCCCAGGATCTGCACCACCAAGCTTCCCAAGGGTCCATAGGCAGTAGTTCTCAGACCCAAGGAAGAACTGACAAAAATCTGGACATTTTTGGTTGTCAAAGGATGGCAAGGGAGACTGGAGAGATAGCTCAGCAGTTCAAAGCACAGGCTCGAGCTCTTCCAGAGGACCTGGGTTCAAATCCCATCACCCACATGGCAGGTAACAGCCATCTGTTTAACTCCAGTTCCAGGGAATCTGACACTGCCTTCTCACCTCTGTGGGCACTGCACAAAACAGCTACACTTATACACATGCAGACAATACACTAATAAAACAAAAATTAAATATATATATATTTTTTTGTCTTTTCGAGACAGGGTCTCCCTGTAGTCCCAGCTGTCCTGGAATTCACTCTGTAGACCACACTGACCTTGAACTCACAAAGATCCGCCTGCCTCTGCCTCCCAAGTGCTAGGATTAAAGGCGTGGGCCACTCTCCAGCCCCCCTAAAATCTTTTTTAAAAGGGGGTTAAATTGGGGCTGGAGAGATAGCCTAGCGCCGACTGCTCTTGCAGAGGACCTGGGTTCAATCCCCAGCACCCACATGGCGGCTGAGAACAGTCTTTAACTCCAGTTCCAGGGGAATCCAACACCCTCTTCTGACCTCCACGGCATTGCACAACACGGGTGCACCAACCTACATCCAGACAGTACATTCATACACATAAAAAAATAATTAAACCAGGCGTGGTGGCGCACACCTTTAATCCTAGCACTTGGGAGGCAGAGGTAGGCGGATCTCTGTGAGTTCAAGGCCAGCCTGGTCTACAGAGTGAGTTCCAGGACAGCTAGGGCTACAGGGAGACCCTGTCTCAAAAAGACCAAAAA
>VZQC01004671.1:2624281-2634465 GCA_009823505.1 Rhizomys pruinosus | reverse complement strand
TGTGCACCCGTGTCGTGCAATGCCGCGGAGGTCAGAAGAGGGTCTCGGTTTCCCCTGGAACTGGAGTTCTCCTGGAATTGGAGTTACAGACAGTTCTTAGCCGCCATGTGGGTGCTGGGGATCAAACCCAGGTCCTCTGCAAGAGCGGTCGGTGCTCTTAACCTCTAGTCTATCTCTCCAGCCCCAGCTGCATGTTTTCAACTTCAGTGAAACTTCAGGCTGATACTTCATGAAAGTTTTGGTTGATGTAGCTCAAAAAAACAAAACAAAACAAAAACATCTGATGGAACTACTCCCTGCCTGCCCACAAGTCAAGGAGTGACCTGGAGCAGGAGGTGACAGAGTAAGCAGGGGAAGCCAAGTTTGTCTGAGCTTCTACTGGTGAGACATCCCTAGGAACCATACTAGAGAAGACCTAAAACTCATAATAGTGACACTATCTCCATTTTACAGTCAAGGATGCCAGGCAAAAAGGGTACAGACCTTGTACAAATAACAAAGATGACTCTCCAATCTCCTTTGGATCAGGAAGAATATTGGCGATAATCCCAGTACAGGCCCAGTGGGAGGCTACATGTCAGCCTCACATGTCAGCCTGCACAAGGGTGAGTCTCCTAGTGTCCACCTAGCAAGTTTTGTCCATCACATACCAAGCTTATCTTTTTTCCACTTTCCTACAGCAGTGGGCCAAAAGTAGATAAACCTGGATCCTTCTGGTGCTTCTCAGAGGAAAAAAAAGCAAAACCGAATCAAGGTCCATCTTCCCATATTAGAAGCTCTCATGATCAGAGCTTTAACCTCTTCCCAGGATTCTCATTAATCATGAGGTGGGGTGTGTAGGGGCCGACTGTGCCAAAACAGTCATGGGGCCAGAGAGACGGCTCAGGGTCCTTGTAGAGGACCCAAGTTCAGTTCCCAGCACCCATACCAGGTGGCTCACAATCACCTGTAATTCCAGCTGTGGGGACGGGGAGTCCAATGCCTCTGGCCTCCAAAGGCACTTGCACTCATGCATGTACCAACATACAGACACATAGTTTAAAAGAAAATCTTAGCAACAACAACTACAATAACCAAAACAAACACTCAGAGGACAATCATCAGAACCCACAGCCCTGCATCACTGAGACCCCCGGACTCAACTCACGCTTTCTTCCGTTCAGATTTCTCCTTCTTGGGAGCTGCCTGCACCTCTGGCTGCCGAAGGGCCTGGTTCTTGCTCAGGAACAGCACATGTTGGGCCTCCTGTTCCATGCGCTGGATGTAGGCCACATCGGACTCCCCTTTCCTTTGCTTGAACTTGGGGACAGCAATGTCTGGGTCCTCTCCCTTTGCTTCCTTTTCCAGTGTCTTACTGAAGACCACCTGGGCTGAGGACAAGGAGAGACCCAGGGTAGGAGTAGCATAAAGCTCAGGACAGAGCAGACAGGGCTGGGTAAGTGGCCCAAGCACACTTCTGCTCCCACAGCCATAGAAGGGAAGACCAAGCTTGAAGATGAGCAAAGATCTAAATGCCCAGCCCTGCTGTCAGAGACATCAAGGCAGCACAGCTGGAAAACGAAACAGAGTGCCTGGGTGTGGTGATGCACACCTGTGGTCCTGTACCCAGGAGGTGGAGGCAGGAGGATTGTGAGTTTGTGGTCACCCAGGGTTACCTAGCAACACAGTATCTAAAGAATATGTGCAGGGCGTGGTGGCGCACACCTTTAATCCTAGCACTTGGGAGGCAGAGGCAGGTGGATCTTTCTGAGTTCAAGGCCTGCCTGTTCTACATAGTGAGCTCCAAGCCAGCTCAGACTAAAGGGAGACCCTGTCTCAAAAAGACAAAAAAAAAAANATAAAAAAAAGAAAAAAAAAAAAAAAAAAAAAAAAAAAAAAAAATATATATATATATAAAAATATGCACTGCTCTTTCAGAGAATCAGAACTTTGTTCCCAGCACCCAGGTCAGGCAGTTCACAATCTTTGTACCTCCAGCTCCAGGGCATCCAATGTCCTCTTGTGGCCTCTGTGAGCAACTACACTCATGCACAAAAAAACCCCCAAACTTCACACACAAGTAAAAATAGCTGGGTGTGAGCTGGGCCTGGTGGCGCACACCTTTGATCCTAGCACCTGGGAGGCAGAGGCAGACAGATCTCTGTGAGTTCAAGGCCAACCTGGTCTACATAGTGAGTTCCAGGACAGCTGGGGCTCCAGAGAATCTCTGTCTCAAAAAGACACCCCCCCCCCAAAAAAAAAACCAAAGCTGATTGTCGTGGCACACACCTTTAATCCTAGCACTCAGAAGGCAGAGGCATCTGGATCTCTGGAAACCAGCCTTGTCTATATATCAAATTCCAGGCCACCTGGGGCTACAAGGAGACCCCATCTCAAAAATAACTAAAAATTGCCGGGCGAGGTGCGCACACCTTTAATCCCAGCACTCAGGAGGCAGAGGCAGGAGGAGCTCTGTGAGTTCAAGGCCAGCCTGGTCTACAAAGTGAGTTTCAGGACAGCTGGGGCTACAGGGAGACCCTGTCTCAGACAAATAAAACAAACAAAACTACAAATTTAAAAAACAAAATAACACTGCCTTGGGCTCCCTGAGTGATGAACTGTGACCCAGGAGATGTGAGCTGAATAAACCCTTTCCTCCCCAATTAAAAAAATAATAAAAATAAAAATAAAAACAGGACTGGAGAGATGGCTCAGTGATTAAGAGCACTGACTGCTCTTGCAGAGGACTCAGGTTCGATTCGCAGCACCCACATGGTGCCTAAGAACCATCTTTAACTCCAGTTCCAGGGGAATCCGACACCCTCTTCCGACCTCTGCAGCGTTGCACAACATGGGTGCACAAGCCTACATGCAGACAGTAACTCACACATAAAAAAATAATAACAGCCAGGCATGGTGTTGTGCATGCCTTTAATCCCAGCACTGGGAAGGCAAAGGCGGGCAGATCTCTGAGTTCAAGTGCAGCCTGGTCTATGTATCAAGTTCTAGGCCAGGAAACTCTGTCTCAAAAAACAAACAAAAAAACAAAAAAAACAAAAAACAAAAACCACTACACACCAAAAAATTACAAAAAAACTACTACTATAAAATCAGTCTTGCTGGG
Source organism: Rhizomys pruinosus (assembly GCA_009823505.1). Classification (NCBI taxonomy): domain Eukaryota; kingdom Metazoa; phylum Chordata; class Mammalia; order Rodentia; family Spalacidae; genus Rhizomys; species Rhizomys pruinosus. The sequence goes on along the minus strand of VZQC01004671.1, from coordinate 2,631,362 downwards.
TGTGGTAGTGCACACCTTTAGTCCCAGCACTAGGGAGGCAGAGGCATGTGGAGTTCTGAGTTCAAGGCCAGCCTGATCTACAGAGCAAGCTCCAGGCCAGCTGGGACTAAAAGGAGACCCTGTCTTTTAAAAAAAAAAAAAAAATCAGTCTTGTTTTGGGAAAAAACTGGCTATATACATAAAATACCAACATGTTGGGACACCAGTGCTCAACATGCCTAGAGGGGCAGGAGATGGACAAGCAGGCACTGACTCATTTACTAATGTGAAGGACAAGCCAGCTCTTCACATGGGTCTGGGTCAGTCTTCCTCAGCAAAGATCTCACCCATCTGTCTCGACTGTGGCTTCAGCACTGTGGGCCAAGCAGGTGCCACAACCTTCAAATGTACAGCAATCCTCCTTCAGCTTCTCAAGTGGAGATTTTACAAAATGGGCCACCCCCACTTGCTTTCTTTTTTCTTTATTTTTTTTTGTCTTTTTGAGACAGGGTCTCCCTGTAGGCCCAGCTGTTCTGGAACTTGCTCCGTAGACCAGGCTGGCCTTGAACTCACAAAGATCCGCCTGCCTCTGCCTCCCAAGTGCTAGGATTAAAGGCGTGCACCACCACGCCCAGCCCCCACTTGCTTTCAAACCTCATCTGCAACCTTGACCCTGGTGATGCTGGCCTGCTCACAGTTCTTTCCCACCTCCTGTCTTCCCAGCAGGACTCACTGTCATATTTCCCGCCTCAAATGACATGAAGAATTTGGACCACTGGATGGATTCAGACAAGCTCTGATGGCACCAGCACGTACCCTCTCTCTTTCTCTTCTTGTTACTGATCGCTTTCTTAATGTCCTGACGGCTCCGCATAATCTCTCGGAGTCGGAAAGGGATTTCTTGCTCATCCTGGTTCTTGGGCTTGCAATTCACTTTCTTCTTTTCTTTACTGTAAGGAGAACCCAGGAATGAGACTCTTCCCAAGAACAACACAAGGAAAACATGGTAAGGATTAGGCCTGTTAGGAACTGCAGGGTCCACGAACAGGTCCTTCACACACACACACACACACACACACCACACAAAAACTAAATAATCCACCCACAACCCACTCATGACTGCTGGAACTGCTAGGCAACGGCGCTCCGAACACCACGTCTCTTCTTTTTCTCTCTCTCCTCTCTCTTTTCGTCTCTCTCTCTCTTCTCTCTCTCACTTCTCTCTTCTCTGTACACTCCCTCTTCTCTCTTCTCTCACAACCACAAACAAACACACACCACACCCCCCGCCTCAGACTGCTAGAATGCTAAGGCGAATAACAGCGGCTCCGAGGGCCCCGCAACACACCCCACACACACACCGCCCATACAGACTCCGAGGCGCAAACACACACACACACACACAACAACACATACACATCACACACACACACACACACACACACGCCCACTAGACTGCCTAGAACTGCTAAGGCGAACAGCGCTCCGAGGGCCCGCAAAGGCACAGTCACGGTCTTGTCCTCGAGACCCGGTGCAGGAGACACCCAAGACACACCCCCACCCCCACCCTCACCCCCACTCCCACCCCCATTCTCACCCCACCCGGGTTCACTCCGCCGCTAGCTGAGCCTGGGGCCCAGGCGGGTGCACGCGGCGGTGGGGCTCCCGACCGGGTCTCCTCGGTGCAGAACCCACCTGCGCTGTCCGGGCCTCGAGGCCAAGCACTGCTGTCCCCGCTGCTGCTGTTTCCGCCGTGTCTGCAGCCGGCCCGGACCCCGAGGCCCCGCCGGCCGCCGTATCACGGGGACAGAGCCGCCAGGTCCCGCCATGGCCACTCCGGGCACGCCCTACGTGAAGCCACTTCCGCCCAGTGAACACTTCCTGCGCACTGGTCTGAGTTAATCCCGGCGGCCGCCGCTTGGGGCTATGCTGCTGCTGAGTGTGACCCGGGGAGGCCGGGCGGTGGGCGCCGCGCTGTGCTACTGGGCAAGTACCCGCGGGCGGAGTGGGGCCGAGGGCTGCAGACACCCCGGGTGGGAGAACGGTGCAGGTATTGGTGAACTCTCTGCACACTCACCGAGTGCTTGTGGGAGTGAGTGCTCCTGGCTTGGGATTCGCGGGAATTAGTGTAACCTCTACAGAGTAACACTGACCAGGGCCATAGGGTGAACAGCAGGGAAAAGGACCCTAGGACCGTTGAGGAATTAGACATGGGGGATGGGATGACCTGAGATCCTTGAGCTTAGATGTGATATGATAGAACTGTGAAGCTCTTAGCAGTCAGGATAGACAGTGCTTAGCTGCATTGGTTGAGGAGGTCCGCGCCTCTGTGCCCTTCCCTGGTCCTGTCGAGGATCAGTCACCTAGTCAGTCATACACCAGAGGTGTCTGTTGGAGCTTGGAGCCTGAACAAGGCCCTCAGCAAGTTCCTTTTCAGGCCAACAAATATATTCATCTCACAGATGGGGAAACAGAATAGAGAAGTGAAATATAACTTGTCTAAGGTTAGGCAGGAAGTAGGGAGGCTGAGGATGTTGAACCACCTGTCCAGGGCTAGGAAGGTCTGCAGAGAATGCCTTCCCAGCTTTCCGGAGAGTCATGTTCATCTGCATTCACAGATGGCACGCTGGCGCTCTAGCTGGGACTGCTGCCAGAGGCTTCCTCGAGGAGGAGAGAGTGTTCTTCACAGGCACCTTACTCCAGCGTATCCCACTGATGGCTGCAGAGAGTTGGGAATGGCCCACAGAGATGAAGGCTCCCAGGCAGGTGCAGAGGATGCCAAGGAGCCCAAGGCCTCCCTGCCCAACAGGAGTCCCTTAGGAACCCCATATGCTCTGCCACCTGAGCTCCAGCCCCCCACAAACTGCTGTATGAGAGGCTGCCCTAACTGCGTCTGGGTGGATTTTGCTGAGGCTCTGCTGAGGCACTACCAGGATGGAGGGAAGCTGGCCTTGGCTGCCCTAGAGGAGCATGTGACTGATGAGAACCTCAAAGCCTTCCTCAGAATGGAGATCAGGCTCCGCACACAGGATGGAGGCTGAGCTGGTCTGCCCAGGACACCTCACTATGGACAGATGCTACCCAGGCAGCTCCTGCTTAGGAAGCAACAGGGACACTTTTATTCCAGAGTCCGAGGTACTTCAGGTGTCCACCAGGAATAGGAGCTATTGTGTAACGACTTCAGAATAAATAAATCTTGGCGACAGCCATGCAGGAAGCCTTTTCGTTGTTCTGCTTGTGTTACCTTGTCAAGGAAAGCAGGTGCAGGCTGGCTGTGTACTACCCTTGAGCAGCTGCAGCCTTAATCACCTGTGAAGGTGAAATAAGACCCCCACCTCCCCGAATGTCCCTGTTACAGGAACCCCTCCAGGTCCCAGTGTTCCTAGAATGTCCTGTTGATGGTCAACTCCATTTACACTTTGTGTGCAGCAGGTGAGAGCCATTGGCTAGGAAGGGCCCAGTTCCATTCTGTCTCCTGCTGGGTCTTCTTGGGGAGATGCTCTTTCTACCATGTAGAGGGTCCACCCTAGAGTTCTGAGTACTGAACAAAAGGCAGTGGGGGGTGAAAGACCAGCAGCTTGGGGCATCAGCTCCAGAACCAGTTTGTAGATACTAGTCAGGCCTGGGCTTAAATGTATTTTACCTACTTTGTTTAAAGAAAAAGCTAGGATTGTAGAATAACTTTGTAAGGACTTTGAGCTGATAAGCAGGCCTTTTTCCAGATTTGGTATTTAATATAAACGACAAAGTTTGGTGTTTCTCATGCCAACAAAACAGAGACCATAGGGTAGGGGGCACCTTCCCAGTGGGTGGTAAGACACAGTTCAAGCTGGCATCTTGGGTTAATGCATGACATCTAAAGCTCTCCAAACCCAGGAGGCTGGGCCCAGATACACTGCACCTATTAGACCCCATACTCTTCTGTAGCTATTTACTATGGATTGAAACATTCCCTTCTGGGGGCTGGAGAGTTAAGAACACTTACTGCTTTGTTCCCAGCACCACATGGCAACTTACAACCACCTGTAACACCAGTTCCAGAGGATCTGACGCCCTCTGCTGACCTCCATGGGCTCCTCCATGCATGTAGTACACATATATTCAGGTATACATACACATGCGCACACACGCGCACACACACATGCACACATACACACACTCAAAATATAAGTAGATAAAAAAAGAAACAATCCTGGAGAGAGGTTCAAACGATTCAGGAAGTAAAATTTGTAAGGTTTGGGGAAGCTGGAGAGATAGCTCAGTAGTTAAGAGCAATTGTTCTGCCAGGTGCGGTGGTGCACACCTTTAATCCTAGCACTTGGGAGGCAGAGGCAAGTGGATCTCTGTGAGTTCAAGGCCAGCCTGGTCTATGCAGTGAGTTCTAGCACAGCTAGGGCTACAGGGAGACCCTGTCTCAAAAAGACAAAAAAAAAATTTATTCTTGCAGAAGACCTAGGTTTGGTTTCCAGCACCCACATGGCAGCTCACAACTGTGTGTAACTTCAGTTCTAAGAGATCCTGTGCCCTCTTCTGGCCTCTGCAGTCACTTGCATGCATAGTGCATATACACACACTTAAGTTAAAACCCTAGCCGGGTGTGGTGGTGCATGCCTTTAATCCTAGCACTTGGGAGGCAGAGGCAGGTGGATCTTTGTGAGTTCAAGGCCAGCCTGGTCTACAGAGTGAGTTCCAGGACAGCTGGGACTACAGGGAGACCCTACCTCAAAAAGACAAGGAAAAAGAAAAAGAAAAAAAGAAAAACCCTATAAAGCTCAGACTTACAAGATTTGAAGAGCCCATCCCTAAGGCCAGCTAAACAGTATTGTTGGGCAGAGAAAACTTAATCCAGCTGAGCAAACTGAACATGGCGTAGGGAGCTCTAGGCGTGCAGCTTTCGTGACTTATTACCCTTGGTTGATTGGGCTTTCTGGTGATGTGGCTGCATTTGAGTCATTCACGGTCCTGTAAATAACACAAAAGAACTCATAGGTTGGGGCTGGAGAGATGGCTCAGTGGTTAAGAGCGCTGACTGCTCTTGCAGAGGACCCAGATTTGATTCCCAGCACCCACATGGCAACCAAAAACTGTCTTTAACTCCAGTTCCAGGGGAATCCGACACCCTCTTCTGACCTCCGCGGCATTGCACAACACAGGTGCACCAACCTACATGCAGACAGTACACTCATACACATAAAAAATAATAAATTTTGAAAAAGAAAAAACAACTCATAGGTTTACCAAGCTAGACTTGAGTGGAATAATTAATTTCTTCGATGTGCCATTGGTTCCCTTTGCAGGTAAACAGACATTTGTTCACATCTCCCCAGGAAAGCTGGCTCCAGTGGACCCCAACCAGTACTTCTGGCATTGGACAATTGTGGCGATGGCTGGTGTTCTAGTTTGCCTTCAATTGCTGTGACAAAACATTGACCAGTACCAACTTGGGGAGGAAAGGGTTTATTCCGCTGACATCTCCTGGGTCACACTTCATCACTTAGGCAACCCAAGGTAGGCAGGCACTCAGGACAGGAACCCAGCATTAGAAGCTAAAGCACAGGCTGTGGAGGAATGCTGCTTATTGGCTTGCTCCCTGGCCCATGCTCAGCCTGCTTTCTTTTCTTTTTTTTGGGGGGGTGTCTTTTTTGAGACAGGGTCTCCCGGTATCTCTGGCTGTCCTGGAACTCACTCTGTAGACCAGGCTGGCCTTGAACTCACAGAAATCCACCTTCCTCTACCTCCCAAGTGCTAGGATTAACCTGCTTTCTTTTTTTTTTTAAAGAATTCTTTTTTTTGGCCCAGGGGTGGGGCGCGGCAGCGGGGCGCGGCGGGTTCCCTGGGGTCCCGGCGGGCGGGCGGGCACTCGGCGGCCCAGCGCGATGGAGGCGCCGGCCGAGCTGCTGGCTGCGCTGCCCGCCCTGGCCACGGCGCTGGCGCTGCTGCTCGCCTGGCTGCTGGTGCGGCGCGGGGCGGCGTCGAGCCCGAGCCCGAGCCCCACCGGAGCGGCCCGGGAACCCGCAGCCCCCGAGCCCACTGCCCCGGCCGAGGCCCCCGGGGCTCCGGCACCTCCCGCCCCCTGCGCTCTGGAGCCCGAGCCTGCGGAGCCGTGCCAGTCCGAGCCCCCGGAGGAGCCGGCGGTGGAGGCCAGGCAGTAGAATCAATGCAAGAAGCAGCTGCTTAGAAGTCATCTGGAAATAGACCCAGGCGTTTCCAAGTGTTTGAAGTGTTTTCTGATGATCACAAGAATGCCCGCTGGGAAGCCTGGGGCAGCTGCGGGTCTGACTCACAAGCTGATTATTGGAAAGGATCTGGAGCCCAAAGAAGCTGCCTTCAGCTGCTGTGTAGATCGCTCTGGCAGCATCCACACCCCCCCACCCCCCAGGCTGGGTGCCCTCAAGGCCTAGGGCCAGATGTCTGAGGCCCCTAGTGGGGACGCAAGGAATTGGGGTGAGGTCAGCCACCCTGAGATCAGTGAAGATCGGCCTTCTTCTTCCCTCCCTGGCAGCTTGCACCCTGGACAGGGAGTCCAAGCAGAGGGTAGGATCATATTATTAGAGCCTCTTTTCATCTCTCATGGGGATTACCTGGGGTGGGCAGTGCAGGAAGCATGGCAGGCAGGGCTGGCTCCCACAGAGAACTGTTAGCCAACAGTCTCCAGCAATAAAAACAGATTCTTTTTAAGGACCAGCAAAGAATGCAAAGATGGAAAAATTGGATTTAGGTGAAAGGTGCATGGGTTTCATTGTATTACCCTTTCGACTTTTCTGTAGGTTTAGATTTTTCAAATATAATTTTGGAAAAGGGAGCACAGCATGGGATTTCTCTGGAGGAGCTTCCAGAGCCCCTGTGGTGTGGCTTGCTCTGCTGGCTGTAGGGCTCCATCTGTCCTGTCTTGTACCACAGCCTGTTCATTCCTCTTAACTCATCCTCCTGTGGGTCCTCCTTGTGACCGGCCCTGTTGATGTCAGAGTGTGATCTGGAAGCTGTCGACCCAGTCCTCCCAGAATGACCGGGGTTGGGGGGGGGGCGGAGAGCCCTCCCTAGTCATCTGCTCTGACTTTGCAATCCCAACATGGCTCTGTTTTGTTCTCTTTTTTTTTTTTTT
>VZQC01004671.1:2609786-2624270 GCA_009823505.1 Rhizomys pruinosus | reverse complement strand
TGTATGTGTATGAATGTACTGTCTGCATGCAGGTTTGTGCACCCGTGTCGTGTAATGCTGCGGAGGTCAGAAGAGGGTCTCGGATTCCCCTGGAACTGGAGTTCTCCTGGAATTGGAGTTTCAGACAGTTTTCAGCCGCCATGTGGGTGCTGGGGATCGAACCCGGGTCCTCTGTAAGAGCGGTCGGCGCTCTTAACCGCTAGGCCATCTCTCCAGCCCCTAACCTGCTTTCTTATACACCACAGAGCCGCCTGCTCAGGGGTGGCACTGCTCATAGTGGGCTGGGCCCTCCCCTCCCCCCTCACTCAGCAATCAAGAAAATACCCCCCACACACATGGCCACAGGCCAGTCCAATGGAGGCAATTCCCCAATTGAGGCTCCCTCAACCCAGGTCTGCCAGGTTGACACTAAAGTTATCCAACACAACAACCAGCAAGGCTATGTGGTATGGGAAGCCCCCCAAAAGAAGCCATTGGGTACCTCCTTGCAGTGGGCCTGCGTCTGTACCTAGGGATAGTGGCAGTCAGGCTTTCTAACTCTGCCCTATTGGCCTGGACCTTATCTCTTTGTCTTCATCCATTCAGTCTACAAGTACTTGCTGCCCAGTGGTGGGCCAGCACCAAGAGTGGAATATTCCACTGCCAGCCCCCTCCACTTCATTGCAGACAAAGGTGAGCAGATGAATCATCCAGGACGTGGTGGCACACACCCCTAATCCCAGTACTTGGAAGGCAGAGGAGGATGACGAGTTCCAGACCATCCTCAGCTACATTACAAGTTTAAGCCCAGACTCAGCTACATGAGACCCTCTCACCACCACCCCCAGTTCCATCCAAATAAGTGTGAGGAAAGAAAGTAGAGCTGAAATGGGTGTCCTGTCCTAGCCTAGGGGCTGCCCTAAGAAGTGAGACCGGAGCAGAGCTCTAGAGGCCCCAGAGAAGGAAGTTAGAAGAAGCGTAGAGCCGCAGGAAATGCACCACAATGGAGTAGCAGGTGCAGAGGCATTGGGGACCGAAAGCAAGAGGCAGATGAATGGCAGGGCAACAATAAATGGACAAGGATTGCCACACAGAGCCTTCGGTCCCCCAGACAGGCTCTTCAGAGCTGGCTGGAGGATGGTTCTGCTGTTCCTGAGGGGTGTCAGAATCAGACTTTCCCCTTCTTGGCCATCTGCTGGAACTGGATGTCCTTCTTTCAGGTCCTTGACTCTGCCAGAGCCCCTTCTGCTCATCCCCGACATCCTGGGCAAGTGGTGCCCTCCCTTGAGACCCAACAATCTCATTAGTTTCATGTAGAGAAGAGAGCCCTAATCCGCTCATTAGAAACAGGATAAATGCCTGGGCCAGTGTCCTGATGAACCAGATCCAGCCACACTTCTACCTATGGCTCCCTGAGGCCAGTCCAGCACTTGGTGAGTAGTGGACTCCCTGTTGTCCTTTCTGACAGCCAGGCATCTGTTCATTCTCATTCACCCAGGGTTGAGGGAAATGAACAGGCCTTTGCTGCTGCTGCTGCTGCTGCTGAGCTGTATCTTTAGAAACCTGTCTCTGCCAAGCGTGGTGGCTCACGCCTTTAATCCTAGCACTCGGGAGGCAGAGGCAGGCGGATCTTTGTGAGTTCAAGGCCAGCCTGGTCTACAGAGCGAGTTCCAGGACAGCTAAGGCTACAGGGAGACCCTGTCTCAAAAAGACCCAAAAAAAAAAAAAAACCTGTCTCTTCTTCCCTATCCCCTTCAGAGAAGACACCCTGCCAATCACCTCTTTTTTTTTTTGGGGGGTCTTTTTGAGACAGGGTCTCCCTGTAGCCTTAGCTGTCCTGAAACTCGCTCTGTAGACCAGGCTGGCCTTGAACTCACAAAGATCCGCCTGCCTCTGCCTCCCGAGTGCTAGGATTAAAGGCGTGCGCCACCACGCCTGGCTGCCAGTCACCTCTTCTGCTGCTCCACAGTGTCAAATGGCAGTGCCTCTGTCCCTAAAGCCAGCAACCTGATCAGTTGAGTGACACCAGCTACAGGTTAGACTGGGCAGCTCAGGCATGGAGGCTGCACTGGGTAGTTGGAACGGACTCAGGAAACAGAGCTGCCCATGAAGAGTCCATGGTCTTTGGCCAGAAAAGTGTTCAACTATCTGGGAAGTGAGGGATGGGTGCCCCAGAGCCCTGGCTCTTCCCAGGCTGGAACAGGCCCCAGGGACAGAGGCTGAGTCTGTGGAGGGGTGAAGGAAGCCCCTTGCTCCCTGGTCAGCCTCAGCCTTGATGCTCCAGCAAAGAGCTGGTGTCATCACGGTACCCCATAGGTCTAGGAGCAAGGAAAGGGTTGCTAAGAGGTGGTCCCGTGGGATACCTGAAGCAGGGGGACAGCACCTCCAGTCTGGGCTAGTATGTGGACTCAGAACCTTCTGGTAGCATGTGGGGTTTTATACAGCTCCCAGGAAATGCTGGGTGATTAGGAGTCTCCTTCAGGTGCTAGGAGGATTACAGGAAGCTGTGCTGCCCTTGGCCAATGTCGCTGGGGCTTAGAGCTCACCCTGTGTGGTGTCTGTAAGAATATGACCTCTGCAGGGCAGCAAGGTTAGCTTAGCCACACTAGAGCTGAGATGATGCCTGACCCAGAACAAAGCCCTGAGCCAGTGAGCCAGTCAGCAGCCTGCGGGTTTGAGGCCCAGCAGACGTCAGGAGAACCCCAGCCTCACAGTTCTTCCTGAGCCCTGCTTCTGATGTGGGCCTCTGTGAAACAGACTCAGGAGGGTGAGGGGTACACAGGGTAACAAAAACAATAAGCACATCCATGTGAACAAAGGAACGGATAAATGCATGAGGAATGTATGTGATATGAAACTGTAAACCAGGGCCTGGGGGCACAGAGTGACCATGGGATAGGGTCAGAGGAGGCCTCCCTGAGAAAGAGCCTGGAGCCTATGAGAGCCCCCCAGGGCTGACAAACGGAAAGGGAAAGCCAGAGGCTGGGACGATGACCTGGAGGACCAGGAGCCAGGTCCTTGAGGTCCTTCAGGGTTCCCCAGAAAGCTTTCAATAGAGTGACAGGACTGAATCGGACTCTGTGGATGGAAAGGAGGGAGGATACAGGCATCAAGGCAGGTAGTAAGAAGTCCAGAAGGATGGGCTGGGTGTACAGTGGAGTGTGCGGTGGTGACAAGAAAGTTACTTGAGTTGTGTGTGGCTGGTGGCAGCTGTGTGTGTGGTGGGGGACAGGTGGCGCCATGTGGGAGGTGGGGTGGGGGAGGAGAGTGCTGAGGCTCTAGTGGAGCTAAAAGATGGTTCTTTGGGTTGGGGACAGCCATCTTACTATGTGCAGCAGACCTCTCCTGGGTTTCAACTCCTCTGCTCCCAGGGTTAAAACTGGGGAGCAGGAAAGCTTATGGGGACTCTGCTGATCTTCCCCAGCCTGTATGAGGAGACTACCCCACCCTGACGGAGTCCAGAAGCCAAGGGTCACTGCAGCATCTCTGCCAGCTTCACCATGAACCTGGAGCCACCAAAGGCTGAGATACGGTCAGCCACCCGGGTTATAGGAGGACCAGTCACTCCCAGGAAAGGGCCGCCTAAATTTAAACAGCGGCAGACCAGACAGTTCAAGAGCAAGCCACCTAAGAAAGGCATCCAAGGGTAAGCAGAAGGGTGGAGCAGAGCCTCCCCTAGGAGGAGGGCTGGTCCAGGTTGAGTGGAACTTTGGCCACTGTTCTTTGGAATGTGTTCTTGTCCTCATCCTTATGTCTGACAACAGTTTCTCAGGGCCCTCAGCAGTTCAGGGAGAACTGGAAGGCTTAGCATTTACTCCAGGTGCTCAGCCAGATATGTCTGGAAAGCAGCTACTCCTTCCCAGGGACGCAGCCCCTGCTTTACCTCTGGGATGTGTATACATCCCCTCCATGCTCAGCTGTACCCACACAGACATCCACAGGTGGATACCCAGAGACACTGCTATTTTATGTCACTATGACAAAATACTAGAGGCTGGGTACTTTATGCAGAAAAGATTTATTGTGCTCGCAGTTTGGGAAAGTGAAAGTCCCAGGAGCAGTGGCTCTAACTGTTTGGCATATAGTAAGAGCCTTTTGACTATATCGCAAACTGGTAAATGTTGTCTTGACAGCAAGAGGTACTGATCACGTGTGGATAGAAGATGCTAGGAAGTGCAGGGCGTAGTGGCGCACGCCTTTAATCCTAGCACTCAGGAGGCAGAGGCAGGCGGATCTTTGTGAGTTCAAGGCCAGCCTGGTCTACAGAGTGAGTTCCAGGATTTCCCCCGTAGCCACCCCTCTGCAGGGTTGTAACCCTGTCCTGTGCGGACCACATTAATCTCTAGCAAGGTGCCCTGCTGACCAAGTCACCTGTTTGGCTCCTTCTTAAAGATACACTGCCTCGGGGCTGGAGAGATGGCCTAGCGGTTAAGAGCGCCGACCGCTCTTACAGAGGACCCGGGTTCGATCCCCAGCACCCACATGGCGGCCGAGAACCGTCTGAAACTCCAATTCCAGGAGAACTCCAGTTCCAGGGAAATCCGAGACCCTCTTCTGGCCTCCGCGGCATTGCACGACACGGGTGCACAGACTTGCATGCAGACAGTACATTCATACACATACAGAAATAAATAAAATTAATAAAAAAAATTAAAAAAAAAAAGATACACTGACTCTCAGTGCCCTTACACTGAGAACCAAGCCTCCAGTACAGGAGCAATCCACAGTGAGCCATTGAGACATACACAGCACAGTACCACACGCACCCTGTCTCATCCCTGCGCAGGCCACAGCCCACACCGTATGCCTACGTCCATGCCTGCTGATGTGCACCTGGCCTTCTCCTTCCTTTGCTGGGCCTTAGCCTGTGAATCTCTGTACTGTATTGGTGGGAAGGAACCCTCAGGCCCTTCCTAACAGCAGAGGTTGGGGAGGAAGCTATCAGCAGCTCTCTTGGGGTGGGGGTGCTGGGTCCGGGACTTTCCCACCATCCTTGACCAATCTGTCCTTGCAGGTTTGGGGATGACATCCCTGGAATGGAAGGCCTGGGAACAGGTATGACTGGGTGTTGTGAGGTCTGGAGAGCCCCCTCCAGGTCTTCCCACCACAGACATGCACCCATAAGCCCCCAGCCCCCCTACTTCTTGTTTAGCCTGCCTCCATCCTGCCCTTAATGTCTCTTCAAATATCAAGCTTCAGATCCTACTGAGAGGGATGGTTTCCATGGGGTGGGCTCCTTAGGCATAGGAGAAACCCTCGATGTCCCTCCTCCTGTTGGCAAGAGTCTTTGGGGTCTTTGCTTGGGTCCACCTCATTCTTCTTTGCTGGATGGAGGTTGTAGAACACAGTTCCCAAAGCTGGTGCATCCCGGGAGGAGGGTCTGTCCCCAGAGTATATACTCTCATTTAAGGCAAAAGGGATGCTTTCTATTTGGGGTATAGAAAGCAAGGCAACGGGATGGGGTGGCCCCGAAGTCATGGGGTTCTCTCTGACCACGCCCTTCCTACAGACATCACGGTCATCTGCCCTTGGGAGGCCTTCAACCACCTGGAGCTGCATGAGCTGGCCCAGTATGGCATCATTTAGCCAGAGCTGTGCTGGGTGAGCCCTGTGAAGGAGCCCTGTGAAGGAGCCCTGCTTGAGTCCTTCTCTACCCCCATCACCCACTGTTGTAGACCCTGCACAAAACTTCTGCCTGACCCCATACCCAAGTCCCCAGCCCAGATTGTCCCTGACCTCCAGATGGGGTGACCTCAGGTCCTGACAGCAGCTCCCAGAAACCTACAAGCTCCCCCAGGACACCCTGCCGACCTTCCAAAGACAATGGGCGTGTGGTGAATGAGGCTGTTCCACCCATCATACCAGCCTTTCCAACACAGTTTTCCCTATTACAAAATAAAATTAGCATGTCCTTGCTTTGTCTGGGGTGCATCAGTGGTGAGGGAGGGTTGCTTTATCAGAACCATGGAGGAAAGTGCAGGGCACTGGAGGCAAGAGAGGCTTCAGCTGGCCAGGAAGAGAGATAGGAAACCCCCCCTTGATCATATACTCCAGAGCCTTGGCCTAGAGGCCCAGGATATGAGCCAAGCCACATCCCTCACCTATTCCTGATGGCCGTGGGAAGTGAAACAGACTACCTGGGAAGATGGGAAAGGACAAAGCCTAGCTCCTCAGCTCCCCTCCACACACACACACACACACACACACACACACACACACACACACAGAGTTGAGGAAACCCAAATGTGGGGGCCTGGCGAGGAGCCTGATGGCCCAGCCAGTCAGTCCATCCTGAGACTGATCATTGGTATATACCCATGGTATATACCCATGGTAACCTGGGGACTCCATACTAGGGGGCAAGGCACACAGGTACATACCTAGGCAAGCTACCCCAGTGGCACTTGTGACACTAAGTCGTCCTTGGGGTGAACGTGTGATTAGCCCTTGGGAATGACTGGAACGTGACTCTCAGAAGAGCTCCCTGTGCTGGCCATGGTGGTGCACACTTGTAATCCCAGCACTTAAGAGGTAGAGGCAGGAGGATCAGATGTTCAAGGTTGTCCTTGCCTATATAGCAAGTTCAAGGCCAGCCTGGAATACATGGGATCCTATCTCATTTAAAAACAGCTGAGCTGGGGCTGGAGAGATAGCCTGGCAGTTAAGAGTGCTGACTGCTCTTGCAGAGGACCCAGGTTCGATTCCCAGCACCCACATGGCGGCTATGAACCATCTATAACTCCAATTCCAGGAGAACTCTAGTTCCAGGGGAATCCGAGACCCTCTTCTATTTTTTAATTTTATTAATTTTTGTCTGTGTGTGAATGTACTGTCTGCATGTAGGTTTGTGCACCCGTGTCATGCAATGCCGCAGAGGTCAGAAGAGGGTCTCGGATTCCCCTGGAACTGGAGTTCTCCTGGAATTGGAGTTACAGATGGTTTTCAGCTGCCATGTGGGTGCTGGGGATCGAACCTGGGTCCTCTGCAAGAGCAGTCGGTGCTCTTAACCAGTAGGCTATCTCTCCAGCCCCAACCGAGACCCTCTTCTGACCTCCGCGGCATCACATGACATGAGTACACAAACCAACATGCAGACAGTACACTCATAAACATACAAAAATAAATAAATTAAAAAAAAAAGAAAATAAAAACAACTAAGTTGGGCGTGGTAGCACATGCCTTTAATCCCAGCACTTCGGAGGCAGAGGCAGGCAGATCACTGTGAGTTCAAGGCCAGACTGGTCTACATAATGAGTTCAAGGACAGCTGGAGCTACAGGGAGACCCTGTCTCAAAAAGACCAAAAAAAAAAAAAAAAGTGCTGGGCGTGGTGGCACTTGGCAGGCAGAGGCAGGAAGATATCTGGGAGTTCAAGGCCCAGCTGGTCTCCATTGCAAATTCCAGGCTAGCTGGGGCTACAGGGAAACCCTGTCTCAAAAAGACAAAAAAAATTTTTTAAGTAAAAAGAAAAATAGGAAAAAAAAAAACCCAGAGTATTGTGACTCTACAGATGAGGGGTCAGAGCTGTTTGCTCTTTGCTGTCTTGACTTGGGGAAAGGGCCCCAGGATACTTTAAGATCTGCAGTTTACTATACAAATAAGAGTGGTATACTTCAAAAAACAATTCTTTCACCCTGACAAAAAACTTTGTATAGGGTGCGGACTGGGCCTCATGCTAGATCTCACCAAGGACCAGGAAGTAGGAAGAGGCCTCAAGAGGCTGGCAGTGAGGAAATGGAGATGTGAGCCCAGAGTAGGCTGGTCCAAGGTAGACACCCAAGGCTGCAGGAAGGAAGCCCTGGCCCCTGCTCTTCTTGCCAGTCTGGTAGGAAGCTGGCATGGTCAGACAGACCACAGTCACCTTTGCGAAGGGCAGATGTGGACTTAGGTGGGTCTTGGGAAATAAAAAATGAAGTCAGGGAGGAACACAGTCAGTCTAGCTAGGCCTTGGGGACTAACAGGTGCAGTACAATGGCCCTGGGCCCCAGAGCGGAGGCCTGGGAGCCTACTCCGTGGGGGATATGCCCATTCCTATCCTGGGAGGTGAGGAGAAGCTGGTGTCATCTCAGCTCTGGCCAGTGAGGAAGGTGGTGCGGGCAGCTCACAGACGCCCAGGCTCTGTGTCCTCTGCTGCCTTCCTTGCAGCAAAGGTCCTCAGGAGCCAGGCAGTCAGCAGGAGTTCAGTTCCTTGGATCATGACAATGATGATGACACAGCCACCCACGGCCCGCATGTTCCCTCGCAGCCACTGCTGCAGCATAGGCCCACAGCCCTGCAGATACACTATTTGTCCAGCTGTGTTGTCATCAAGGTGCAACACCCCATAGCCACACTGTGTGTTCACCAAAGCTCCCTCTTCCTGGGGGTGGATGCAGCAAGAAGCTGGAAGGCTGCAGGCCTGGACCCCAGGAGAGCTGCAGTTAAAGTACCTGCGGAGCACACGAGGTTTAGTCCTAGAAGAAAGGCTTCCCTTCAGACTAACATCACACACACACACACACACACACACACACACACACACACACACATCATGCGCACACAGAAACCCATTTCACGGTTCATATAACCCTCCCTTGCCTGCAGAGAAGAATTCTGTTTGTCTTGGTGGGCAGGGAAATGTTTAGTGAGGTGGTTGAAACAGAGGCAAGACCTTGCTCCATCTACGCTGTGAGTTCATTTGAGGAGCCAGTGTCAGAGAGGGAGAACATGGACTGAGATCCCACAGAGGCTACAAGCCTCAGTGGAGAGGAAATCCTGGGAAGCAGGAAGGGACACATGGCTAGGAAGAGGCCCCCTGGCAGCTAAGAAGGCTCATAGTCCTGGCCTACCCAGGTATCCAGGGGTTTGCTTTGTGGGTCTGGACCTTGCTTATTGGGGCCTGCCACTGTCCAGCAGAGTACACTCTCTCTGGCAGGGAGGGCTACCCAGTGATCCCGGATGCTTTGCAAAGTGGATGCTGGGCCCAATATGTTGTAGCCATGTTGGGAACAAATGGAGTTTTTAGTCTTCTCTGTCTCCATCCCTCAAAGTCAGTTGGCCTCAGGCTCAGGGAGGAAACATAGTGTCCATCCTGGGTGTCACAGTGAAGATAGTATCTGCTCAGAGCATCTGTGCACTGGGGGAAGTATACAAGACAGCGACCCTCAAGCAGAACATAAAACATATTGTGTCATGGGGCTGGAGAGATGGCTCAGAGGTTAAGAGCACTGACTGCTCTTTTTTTTTTTTTTTTCACATAAATTTATTTATTTATTTTTAACAAATCTAGACCCATGTTCCCGAGCACTGACTGCTCTTGCAGAGGACCTGGGTTCGATTCCTGGCACCCACATGGCAGCTAAGAACCATCTTTAACTCCAGTTCCAGAGGAATCCAACACCCTCTTCTGACCTCCGCGGCATTGCACAATGAGTGCACCAACCTACATGCAGACAGTACACTCATACACATAAAAAATAATAAATTACGGGGCTGGAGAGATGGTTCAGCGGTTAGGAGCACTGACTGCTCTTGCAGAGGACCTGGGTTTGATTCCCAGCACCCACATGGTGGCTAAGAACTGTCTTTAACTCCAATTCCAGGGGAGTCCAACACCCTCTTCTGAGCTCTGAAGCATTGCATGATACGGGTGTACCAACCTACATGCAGACAGTGCATTCATACACATAAAAACAATAAATAAAAAAATTAAAAAATAATAAATAAAATATACCATATTTTATTTATTATTTTTTATATGTCATATCCCTAAGCAGGAAGTTTCATCAAATACTCAGATACACACACGGGCTGTGGAGTGGTGATCCAGGCTAATGTCCTGACCTGAACTAACCTGAGGTATTTTCCTTGACACTAAGATGTCCTATCAGATAAAAATTACTTTCTTGGCGTGTGTTTGCTGGCTGGGCCTCTCCATTAAGATCCTTGTCTGGAGACATGGGATGGAGCAGCTATATCTGGTCCTTAGAGTTCGCCAAAAGGGCTCATTCAGGCTCAAGGCCCATGGCCCAGAGAGAAGCAATTCCACTATATCTCATGAGTAGGTGAACACGTCTGTGTATGTCTGTGTATATGTAATATGTGTGTGTGGCTCAGTGTGAGACTTCATCTTGTGTTTACATATGAGAGACATATAAACATACATATATGTACACATTCATACACAAGTGGGTGAATGAAGCATCCAGGGCACCCCTTCTCCTGCCCATGTGGGCTGTGGGGGACACTCACAGGTTCTGTTGCCAGTCCTGGTAGGATACTGCCCCACAGCACCGCAGCCCCAGCTGGACTTGGTCGAGGAGGAAGTGCAGGTCGGGCTTGTCCTGATAGTGGATGATGGCCACATGCAGGGTGTACTCCAGGCTATCCTGCAGTGGGCCCCAGAGGCCGACCACCAGGGCCCCAGCCAGGGCCTCCAGTGCCAGGCAGGTGAGGACAGCCCCACAGTAGCAGCGCAGTAGGCAGCTGTTCTCACAGAGAGCACCCAGACAGCCAGAGAGGCTCACCACACTGACTGCCAGACCCCCCAGCACCAGCGCCAACATGGGGTCTGTGGGTAGGGGTCCTCTCCAGCCACTCCCCAGAGACCCCTTAACAGCCAGGCCCCAGAGTCCTGCGAGCAGGGCCAGCAGGGCCAGCAGGGAGAAGAGGAAGTTGGAGAGGAAAGTCAGATACTTGACACAGCTGCTGGCTATGGAAAGGGGCAGGGAGGAGGCCTGGTGCTTGGCCCCGGGGCAGCATCTGCAGCTCCAGACCCCTACCTGGTCCTCCCAGGGTGCTGGCTGTGGGTGGCTTGAAGTAGGAGGGCTGTTCCTGGTGAGGGGCTGCTTTTGGCCAGCAGTATCCTGCAGAGGGATGAGGAACTGAAGACCACACTGGCGAGATCTCACTCACTCAGACCCTGTGACAGCCAGCAAGGGGTGAGGCTACACCAGAAGAGGACTAAGAGGATGCGGTGGGCTTGGAGGAAGGTCTTAGGAGGAAGTGAAGATTTGAAGACCTGGATAGCTGGGGCCATAGGGACCTGCAGTCTTGTTCTCTTGGCCAGGGAGGAGAGGAAGCAGTGAGGATGTACTGCCCAGCAGGGTGGATGTGTAGGGGCCAGCCTCCCTTAGAACAGGAAAATGGCAGCATCCTGTAAAGCCTATGGTAGACTGGTCAGGGTGGTACTCAACAGATGAACCCACTCTTTCTCTCCTCTATACCCTTGTGATGGAGGGGCCAGTTCTTGTCTTATCCAGGCTTGATTGTTACAGGTAAGACAGGGCAGCATGGTGGCAGGTGGGTCTGCTTCCTGGTATTTGAAATGATCTCAGGTTTGAATGAGTCTGTGGGGCCCCAGCAGTAACTTTGTGCAATCACAGGAGGGACTTCCCTGCCCCAGCAAAAAGTTCAGACTGTCTGGACAGAAAGGCTGGCTCCCTTCTGAAATCAGCCCTGATTTCTCCACATACACTCAGATCCACCAGCTAGCCTAGGACAAGTATGGGCGTCATGCCACACCTTGTGAGGATGGTACAGGGAAGGGGTGTCTGTGTCCTGTCTTTCTGGCTCCCCTAGCAGGGAGAGGGGCAGCCATCTAGAGACAGGGAAACCTTGCCCCCCAGCAGGTGTCTCGGGTGAGCTGTAGTCATGGGCAGGGCCTCTTCAGGTATGGGGCAGCCTCACCTGGTCCTGGTTCTGTTAGTGACACAATTTGATGTGTAAGAGACTTAAGCAGCAGCCAGGTCCCTAGGCAAGGGTTCCACTTCACCCCAATCCTACCAGGAAGAAGCAGCCCTTTGCACCCATGCTCGTACTGCTGCATGGATGGTTGTTTTCCTCAGATTTCAGAGTGGAGGACGTGAAGTTTGTGTGCTGGAGTTAGTTGGAGCAAATAGACATCCTGCCAGAGCCCAGCTGGGATCACTAAGACCATCTGAGTCCACGGATCCATGGTCAGGCAGAAGGGACATTGGCCCTCACCTGCTCCTGAATTCTTAAGTCAGTGTTTCCTCCAACCCATAAAAGACCCCATAGAGACTAGCAACTGGGTACAGCCATGGGAGGACAGCCATCTGATCAGCAAAGAAGCCTCTACTCCATTCTGAAAGGTTCACCCATTGGCATGTGCCTGATGACAAACCCCAGCACACAGCTAGGAGTTAGATTAGGGGTCAGTGGGTGAGAACTGGGGGCTTCCCAGAGAACCTCAGGGCGAGAAAACATGTCCGACCTGGAAAGCCCACAGGGCATTGGACTGGCTTACCTGGGACAGCAAAGGCCTGCTCTCTCC
This sequence comes from Rhizomys pruinosus, assembly GCA_009823505.1. Classification (NCBI taxonomy): domain Eukaryota; kingdom Metazoa; phylum Chordata; class Mammalia; order Rodentia; family Spalacidae; genus Rhizomys; species Rhizomys pruinosus. Next base: position 2,612,018 of record VZQC01004671.1, on the reverse strand, counting down.
TGCCTCCATCTTCGAGTGTTGGAAAGCTGCCAGGACAGGTGGCTGGTGCCTCTCTGGACAGGGTACTGGCCTGGTGTGATCCTGTTCTTTGGCTGCTCTGTGAACTGTGTAGCCCAGGGCTGGGGAGCTTCGAGCCCCACCCACATCACCCGATCACAGTGGGATCATGTGAGGAGTCACATTTTCGGGCTTAAGGCAGGTCCCTGCAGAGGCACTGGTCTCACTTCTTAGCCCCCAATTCTTGGCCTCAGCTCTGGGGATGCCCCTAAGCTCTCCACAGTCATGACTTGGGTTGGACAGCTCTGGTGCTGGCTTCACGGCCATCAATGTTGGGCCCCATCATGGGTCTTGGCCTTGTAAGTTAAGGGGCTGTTCCATCAGCACCCTAGGGAGTCAGATCAGTGCAAACTGGTTCACAATAGCAATCCCAGGAGCCCCACAAGCAGCATGAATGCCAGTTTGTCCTCCCGAAGCCCATCTACTGCAAGAGCAAAAGTGTTCACACTCCAAAATCATGTTCTATCTGATTTGAAGGTGCCTGAACTTGAGGTATCCCCTTCCTCTGAGCTTCTCAGGAGCAGAACTTTCTTGAAATTGAATGGTGATTCAGTCCTTGTGCTTAAAGGTCTTGGGCTATACAGTTGCCATGGAAACACAGTATGTTATGTTGCAAAGCTATCAAGGCTAGGCTCTGACCAACTCTCTGTAACCTTGGGCATGTTCCTCTACAGGCTTCACTTCTGACAGGGATGTATGTGGGCTGTAGATGTGTTTGTTAGTGTCATTGTTGGGGGAGGAGACACTGACAAACCTTTCAATAGACTTTTTTTAAATTAATTTTATTTATTTCTGTATGTGTATGAATGTACTGTCTGCATGCAAGTCTGTGCACCCGTGTCGTGCAATGCCGCGGAGGTCAGAAGAGGGTCTCGGATTCCCCTGGAACTGGAGTTCTCCCGGAATTGGAGTTTCAGACGGTTCTCAGCCGCCATGTGGGTGCTGGGGATTGAACCCGGGTCCTCTGCAAGAGCGGTCGGCGCTCTTAACCGCTAGGCCATCTCTCCAGCCCCCTTTTTTTGGTATTTTCAAGACAGGGACTCCCTTTAAGTCCCAGCTGGCCTGGAGCTCACTCTGTAGATCAGGCTGGCCTTGAACTCACAGAGATCCGTCTGCCTCTGCCTCCTGAGTGCTAGGATTAAAGGCATGCGCCACCATGCCCAGCCTCTATAGACATTTTTTGTCGTGTATTTTTTTTCTAAGGACTCATTGTGTTTGGCTAGCATGGAACTCACTATCTAGATCAGGCTGGCCTTGAATTCACAGAGATCCACCTGCCTCTGCATCCTTAGTGCTAGGATTAAAGGTATGTGCTACCATCCCCAGCTCTATTGATACATTTTTTTTTGGGGGGGGGAGGTTCTTTTTAAGACAGAGTCTCCCTATAGCCCTTGCTGGCCAGGAACTCAGTATGAAGGACCAGGCTGACCTTGAACTCACAAAGATCCTCCTGCCTCTGCCTCCCAAGTGCTGGGATTAAAGGCGTGTGCCACCTTAATACCTTTTAAATTTTTTATTTTTTTTTTATTGCAAGGTTTTATTAGCCATTTATCACCAGGTATGAACCAAAACTAAATTCTCAAAGAAAAGCCAGTAATCTGGTCAGGAAGATTAAGGGGGAGACAGGAATTTAACAATGACAATTTTTTTTTTTTGGTCTTTTCGAGACAAGGTCTCCCTGTAGCCCCAGCTGTCCTGGAATTCACTCTTTAGACCAGGCTGGCCTTGAACTCATAAAGATCCACCTGCCTCTGCCTCCCAAGTGCTAGGATTAAAGGCGTGCACCACCACGCCCGGCAACAATGACAATTTTAAAATTAAGACAAAGTATAATGAAGCAGTTAAATAAGTAAATAGAAACAGTGCTATTAAAATACTGAGTTTATTTCACATGTATATTTTCGTCTCCCCACCATTTCCATGTCTGACCACCACTATTTCTACAGCCTATCATAACATGCCATGCATACTTAAAACCAAGTAAAGGGTGGAGTTCCATCCTTAGAAACGAAACAGGCATTTTAGACAACACGTTCTTGGCAATTTAACCTGGACAACATTTATCAAACATGTGTTATAAAAAGGACAATCAGATATCAACTGTTACAGAAATGAAAACGGAATACTTCAAACAGTTTGAGCTATTTTCAACCACTTTTTTTTTTTTTTTTTTTT
>VZQC01004671.1:2561059-2592047 GCA_009823505.1 Rhizomys pruinosus | reverse complement strand
TTTTTTTTTTTGTTTTGTTTTTTGTTTTTTTTATCTTTTCAAGACAGGGTCTCCCTATAGCCCCAGCTGTCCTGGAACTCATTGTAGACCAGGCTGGCCTTGAACTCACAAAGATCCGCCTGCCTCTGCCTCTGCCTCCCAAGTGCTAGGATTAAAGGCATGCGCCACCACACCTGGCTCTTCTTTTTTCCTTTTCTAAAGTAATAGTAATAAAAGTTCCGGCTGGCCTGGAACTTGCTATGTAGACCAGGTTGGCCTTGAGATCTGCCTGTTTCTGCCTACCTGAGTACTTGGATTAAAGGCATGCACCATTCCCTTTATTTTGGGATACGATTTTGCTAGTAAGCTCAGGCTCAGCCTTTGGGTGTTTATTTCTTTTTAAAAATTTTTTTTATATTAATTTTATTTCCGTATGTGTATGTATGAATGTACTGTCTGCATGCAAGTTTGTGCACCCGTGTGTCGTGCAATGCCGCGGAGGTCAGAAGAGGGTGTCGGATTCCCCTGGAACTGGAGTTCTCCTGGAATTGGAGTTACAGACAGTTCTCGGCCGCCATGTGGGTGCTGGGGATTGAACCCGGGTCCTCTGTAAGAGTGGTCGGCGCTCTTAACCGCTAGGCCATCTCTCCAGCCCCGGGTGTTTATTTCTTATGGAGATAGCGTCTCTCTGTTTGAAGATAGTGTGTCCCTGGCTGGTCTGAGAAACTTGCTATGTAGCAAGACTGCTGTGTAGACCAGGTTAGCTTCAAACTCAGAGTGCCTCTGCCTCCTGAGTATTGAGATTAAAGGTGTGCACCACCACATTTGTCAAAAAAAATTTTTTATTACATTTTATTGAGACGGGGGAGGGGGGTTGGAGGGAGAAGAGACAGACACACAGACAGAACATCCATACAGAGGTCAGAGGACAACTTTTGGGGGTTGGTCCGGAGATGAAATTCCGGTAGTTAGGCTTGACTGCAGGTACTTCATCTGCTGAGCTTTCTCAGCTCCTAGAATCAGTCACTTCTCATAAATGTTACAGAAGTTTGAATTTACAGTCATACCCTGCCAGTAGGCCTTGGGAAGTTTCTTAAAAAAAAAGGTCCCATCGGGTAAAAGTGCTTTCTGTGCAAGCCTGCCCTCCTAACTTCCTTCCCTGGAATTCACGATGACAGGATATAGCTGACTTCTGGAAGGTATCCTCTGACCTTCCCATGCGTGTTGTGGCATGTACATACCTGCACTTATGCAAACACACAAATGAGTAATAACTTTTATTTATTATTATTATTATTGTTATTATTATTATTATTTTGAGACAGGGTTTCCTGTAGCCAGTTCCAGCTGACCTGAAACTTAGTATGTAGACCAGGCTGGCCTTGAACTCACAGAGATCCACCTGCCTCTGTTTTTATTACATTTTATTGAGACGGGGGAGGAGGGTTGGAGTGAGAAGAGACAGACACACAGACAGAACATTAGAGGCATGTACCACCACTTATTTTTTGAGGTATTTTATTTATTATTTTTTATCTGTATGAGTGTATTGCCTTCATGTGCGTAAGTGCATCTGCGTCGTTCAGTGCCCTTAGAGTCAGAAGAAGGCATTGCTGCTTTTCCTTTTTTATTTTGAGGCAGGGTCTTTCTGTGTTGCCAGCCTGGCCTTGGACTTGCCTGCTGGGTCAGCGTCCTGAGTGGCTCGGATTATAGGCCTGCACCACTAGGCCTGGCTAAACATAGTTTGATTTTTGAATGGAGGAAAATAGGGATGAGGACTTGGCTGGGGTCCCCGTCTCCATTGCCCTAAAAAAGGACGATTTGCACTATTTGTATTTCTGAAATTATTTCTAAAATCATTGCCAGGGGTTCTCCATGGTGTTGGTCTAGGTTTACCCCAAATGCAAGTCATGGGTCGTCTATCTGGTAGGTTCTGCCTAATAGGCATAGTTGTTCGGTTGCCAAAAGGTCTAATATTTCTGAACCAGTGCGTCCTTTTTTTATTTTTCCTTATTATATTTAAAGTCACTACTCTTTCAGAGTCTAATTCTCTATATTGCTTAAGCATATCTATAGCTTCTCCTACCGTCTTACAATTTTGTATAGGCCCTGTGAGGGGCATTCTTAAATGTTGGGGAGCTCCCTTAATTAATGTTTTCCTAAATGGCTGCAATAGCGGGGAAGCTTGGGGAGTGGGTACATCATTATAGACTAAGTACAGGATGTCCAGCTTGCGCGCTAGCATGATAGCCTCCTGCAGAGTGGACCATCTGGCCTGTGCTTCTAGCTGTGTTAAGTCCATGTTCGGAAAAGCATGTCTCCATGCCTATGTAATGGAATGGTCCAGAAGGGGGGTGTAAATCCCCTCTGCTTAAATCTATTACTTGCTCTAGAGCATCTGCTATGGTGGGATTCTCCACTATGTTTCTGACTCTCTTCATTTCTAAGTCATCTAAAATAACAGTGTCAGCTCCCAACTCCCATAGCTTTATCATCCAGGCTGCATCTGTCAGGCCATTCTGGGCGTATTGCTTACGTAATTCGCTGAGCTCAGACTAAGTATACGCCCTCGTTTCCTTGGTAACCTCCTGATACTCTAGTTTGGGCGTTAACAACTTTCCACCGGTAGGAGTGTTTGTAATTTTACTAGTAGTAACTGGCAGAGAAACAGCTGGTTCATTAATAGCATCTTTCCTTTTCTTATTTAAGGCCATCCTTTTTCCCATGACTCTGTCCTTGTCTATATCTCGGATAGTTTTCATTAATACTTCAGGTACCTGACTTTTATTTATTTATTTATTTTTAATTAATTTTATTTATTTCTGTATGTGTATGAATGTACTGTCTGCATGCAAGTTTGTGCACCCGTGTCGTGCAATGCCGCGGAGGTCAGAAGAGGGTGTCGGATTCCCCTGGAACTGGAGTTGTGGAACTGGAGTTTCAGACGGTTCTCGGCCGCCATGTGGGTGCTGGGGATCGAACCCGGGTCCTTTGCAAGAGCGGTCGGCGCTCTTATCCGGTAGGCCATCTCTCCAGCCCCGGTACCTGACTTTTAGAGGCTGCCATAATGTAAGGTTCCACAATTTCTGGTGTTAACTCTCGGTCTATCTGAATAGCTTTTGAATTACATTTTTTCTTTACTATTTTAGCAGTTTCATTCCATCCATCCTCTCTGTTTTCAGTAGTTAATTTTTTAAACTTTCTCCTTAGAGCTTCCATTTTCTTTTTTTTTTTTTAATTTTTTTATTTTTTATTTATTTATTTATTTATTTTTGTATATGTATGAGTGTACTGTCTGCATGTAGGTTTAATAGTGGCGAGGCTATATAAGAATTTTACTTCTCGTTTCCTAAGGTAGTATTGCCACTTACAGAAATCCCAGGGTACTTTAGCTAATTTTTCAAATTTTAGATCTGCCCGCCTGACTAGCTGTTTGGCCAGCCAGTTACATCCCATTCTAATGTGGGCTCTTTATCTTACTTGATTCTCACTCCTTTAACAGAGAGAGAATCCTGCCGACTACGCTGTCGCGATCAAAGGGAAGAACTTACACTGAGCCAAGTGTGTCTTTGAAAGTATATTAAGTATATTTATTGATTAGCAAACATAAAACCTCACTCAAACTATCAGCCCTATAGTCTACTTTACCCCGGAGGTCAGATGGGCATAGACGTCTTCTGTCTTGGTAGTCCCTCCTAGCTCGTGAGCGGCGTTCAGGTTCGTGCTTCAGTCAGGGCCGGCGTCTCCGTCCTGATCTGCGCCTCGGTCCTGATCTGTGCCTCGGTTCTGATCTGCGCGACGTGATGACACGTTAGCGGGTTCAGCAACTTGCCTCCAGGCATGAGGATATTCTCTTCCTTGTTCCACGTGTTCGGGAGACAAGTGCCACTATGAGGTTGGTGCAGGCTCAGCAACCAGCCTCCAGGCACGAGGGTATTCTCCTTGTTCCACACGTTCGGGAGACAAGTGCCACTATGAGGTTGGTGCGGGCAGCTGTCCACGTTGGGCATTCGCCTTCACTTGGGATTGGCGAAGAGGTGATGAAGTCTCTGACCTCCGGGTTTTTATAGTCTTTACTGGGTTCTGTCTCAACTTTATCTTAACTAGTCACACACGGTTCAAGTTGGGGTTACATTATCTAGGCACACGATATCACTGCAAGTCACACTCAAGTGCCACACATATTAGCATATCTTTACCACACAGGGTAGGGTTACTGCCCTGCAGGGCAGGATTACATCATCTTAATTCTGTCACTGTTTCATCTTCCTTGAGATGCTTCTTACATCTTCACATTGGTCTGTTGGTGTCTGGCACCCACAGGTGCTCCCTGCTCTTTCCTGGAAGGTTTCTGTCTCTGCAGTTCACTCCTGTGTCTTGGGACTCCAGCACTTGAATTCTAGGATTTGCTCTTTCAGGTCTTCTTGTTGATTCTTGTTTGGTTTTGGTTTCTATTGGGGGAGTGAGGGTTTTTTTTTTTTTTTTGGTCTTTTTGAGACAAGGTCTCCCTATAGCCCCAGCTGTCCTGGAACTCACTCTGTAGACCAGGCTGGCCTTGAACTCACAAAGATCTGCCTGCCTCTGCCTCCCAAGTGCTAGGATTAAAGGTGTGCGCCATCACGCCTGGCTTGGGAGTGAGGTTTTTTTTTTTTTAATTTATTTATTTCTGTATGTGTATCAATGTACTGTCTGCATGCAAGTCTGTGCACCCGTGTCGTGCAATGCCGTGGAGGTCAGAAGAGTGTGTCGGATTCCCCTGGAACTGGAGTTCTCCCTGAATTGGAGTTTCAGATGGTTCTTGGCCGCCATGTGGGTGCTGGGGATTGAACCCGGGTCCTCTGTAAGAGCAGTCGGTGCTCTTAACTGCTAGGCCATCTCTCCAGGAGTGAGGTTTTTAAGAGGTTATAGCCCATCAGATGATTTTAGTGGAATTTGCTTGTGTAAGCACAAGGGGGTGCTGTGGAGTTAGAACTCCTGTGAGTTCCTTTCTGTCTTTGGGTTTCCAGATCCCTACAGCAGGCACAAGCCCCAGTTTAGAAAATCAGAGGTGGCTTTTTTCTGCTGTACAGTAGGTAGAAGCAGACAGGATTTCCCCGTGTGGATCTCCAGGTGTTCCTACTTCCTTCAGTCATCTGGGTTTTGTTGTTTTGTTTTTGAAGACAGGGTTTTGGGGGCTGGAGAAATGGATGGATGGCTCAGTGGTTAAGAGCATTGGATGCTCTTCCAGAGGAACTAGTTTCAATTCCCAATACCCACATGGCAGTTAACAATAGTCTGTAACTCCAGTTCCAGGAGATCCAACACTCTCATCTGATCTCTGTGGGTACTGCACAACATGAATGCACTTACATACATACATGCAGACAATACATTCACACACATAAAACAAAAATAAAGCTGGGTGTGGTGGTGCACGCCTTTAATCCTAGCACTTGGGAGGCGTAGGCAAGCTGATCTCTCTGAGTTCCAGGCCAGCCTGATCTACATAGTGAGTTCCAGGACAGCTGGGGCTACAGGGAGACCCTGTCTCAAAAATACAAAACAAAGAATGAAGCCAAAAATAAATAAATAAAAAAGAAGATGGTCTCATGTAGCTCAAGGTAGACAAGAACTCCTAATACCTTCCTGCCTTTACCTCCCAAGTGCTGGAATCACTGGTGTATGCCTCCAAGCATGGTCAGTTAATTGGTTTTATGCTAGAGTTTCAGGTTTAGTAGTCTGCTTTGGGGGAGGAAGGCTTAAGGCTTCATTTCCTGTTGCCCAGTGAACACTGAAAGCTTAAAGCCTGATCATGGCCTTGGCCAAGGGGCAGCTCTGAGCTTCTATTCTTAGTGACTTCACAGCCAGCTTTTTGGAGCCTTGGGTATTCCTTTATCTTCTTTAGACCTCAGCATTGTTTTTACAATCTATTTTAAATTATCTAGTGTCTGAGCCAAGTAGTTTATAGCTGGAGGGTGTTTTGGAATCTTTAACCCACTGCTAGAAGCAGAAGTCTCTAGTTAGAATTTGGCAATTTTATCGCCCCTGAATTATGGAGGAATAGGAGGTGATAGCAGATTTGGTTAGAGTTGCAGCCATGTTTATTGAAGTCCATGTGTCTTGCAGTCTTTGCACTTGTAGATGCTTTTCTTCTTTTGGTTTGCCTTTCAGTGTTCTGGCCAGCTGTTCTTTGAGCCTTCTTTCCTGTGTCTCCTGTTGATGGCAGCTGAAAGTTTGCCAAATGTTCTGCCACCTCCTGTTTTTTTGTTTTTTAATTTATTTATATGTGTATGAATTTACTGTCTGGATGCAGGTTGGTGCACCCGTGTCATGCAATGCCACAGAGGTCAGAAGAGGGCGTCGGATTCCCCTGGAACTGGAGTTAAAGACGGTTCTCAGCCACCATGCGGGTGCTGGGAATCGAACCGGGGTCCTCTGCAAGAGCAGTCGGTGTTCTCAACCACTAAGCCATCTCTGCAGCTCCCACCTCCTGTTTTTTAAGGCTGGATCTGATTTAGTGGCACAGGGGTGATCCACAATGCTTCTGTGAATGGCTTCTGAGAGGAAACACTCCTTCATGTAAAGTTATGGGATACCAACTAGACTTGGTGCAGCACTTTTGGAAAGTAGTTCATCAGCAGCCTTGGAACAGAAAGGGGCTGCTTCTGGGAATAAGTCATAAGGAGTAAAAGAATCCGACATCTGTTTGTGGGTGTATCCTTCACTGAGGCAGAAAGGAGCTGACTGCACACTTGCCCCTCAGGGCATGGCGAGCCTGCCTCCCTGGGGAATGCAAAGCCAGGTGTGGTGGCATACTCCTACAATCTCAGCACTCAGTAAGCAGAGGCAGCAGGATTCGAAGTTTGAGGTCAGCCTGGGCTACCAGGCTACATAGTGAGATGTGATGTTTAAAGAAATAATAAAAGTAGGGGCTGAAGAGATGGCTCAGGGGTAAAGAGCTCTGATTGTTCTTGCAGAGGACCTGGGTTCAATTCCCAGCACCCACATGACGGCTGAGCATGGTGGCATTTGCCTTTAATCCCAGCACTCAGAAGGCAGAGGCAGATGGATCTCTGTGAGGTCAAGGCCAACCTGGTCTACATAGCGAACTCCAGGCCAGCTGGGACTAAAGGAAATCAATAAAATAAAATAAAAGGATTATGGATGAGGAATTGATTGTGGGTTGTTAGATAAGAGGGGTAAGGTGTAAAGTGACTTTTGTGAAGCAGTGACCATGCCTGGGTACACATGTGTGAGCTGAGTGGAATATTGTGGATGGAAAACTGAACACACCACTGAGGAGCAGCAGAGATTGGAGACAGAGAAGGAAAAGGAGGGCTACATCAATGCTCAGGTGAGCACAGGATGTGTTCGTATGTGCAGTCAGATGGTACATAGGTATATATCAAAGCTTTTTAAATAAATTAGAAATAGAAATCAAATTACAGAAAATCTCCACTGGTCTTTGTGATGACAAGAAACAAAGAATTCTGATCTCTTAAAATTGGAACCTTCCCTACATAGGTCCATAGGACCATGACATTTGCCTTTTGCACCTGTCAGAGCCCACATCTCCAGGTTGATCTGTGTGGTTTGGGTTTAAAGGGGAGGATGGCATTGGTGGCATTGATGCTTTGTCATTTGAACAGGCATGGCGATTTGTTGTTCCTATTTCCCTCGAGCCTTGCTGGACCCTCATCTGAAATGGAGACATCCACCTCACTGGGGCTAAAGGCCTTCAGTGCTCCTAATGTAGTTGAAGATGAGATTGATCAATACCTCAGCAAGCAAGATGGGAAGATTTACAGGAGCCGAGACCCACAGTTGTAAGTGCTCCATAGTACTCCTGCCTGCGCTCATCCTAATAGGCTAGTCAAGGAAATGTTTAAGAGCTGGTGTGGTGGGCCCACACACTTCTAATCTCAGCACTTGGAATGCAGAGGTGGGAAGATTGTTCCAAGTTCAAGGCTAGCCTGGCTTACATAGTGAGCTCAGGCCAACCAGGAAGACCATATCTCAAAAAGTAATATTTAAATATGTTCCGTATTAATAAGTATCTAGTAAAGATCTGATGGTGTGTGAGTTCGAGGCCAGCCTGGTCTTCATAGTAAGTTCCAGGCCAGTTCAGGCCAGTTGGGGATAAAATCCAAAACTTTAGAAGTAGATTTTTATATCAGATGTTTAGGAATATATGGATACTAAGAGATTTGAAAGGTGTCTGGGGGCCTGGAGAGATGTTTAGTGATTAAGAGCACTGGCTGCTCTTGCAGAGGACCCATCTTTGGTTCCCAGCTAGCAACCATCCAGTTCCAGGGCGTGCCCTCTTGTGACCACTCCAACCATTGCACAACATGGATGCACTTATGTACATGCAGGCAATACACTCAAACACATAAAATAAATATTTAAGTTGGGCATAGTATCTACCAAGCCTAGGTTTTCAGGCTTCCTAGTTTGGGAGAGACAAGCACCTTGGTTCTGCTTGGTGGTTTGTTGAGCTGGGCATGGTGGCGCACACCTTTATTCCCAGCACCGGGGAGGCAGAAGCAGGTGGATCTTTGTGAGTTCAAGGCCATCCTGGTCTACGTAGAGAGTTCCAGGACAGCTAGGGCTGCAGGGCGACCCTGTCTCAAAGAAAAAGACCCCACACACCCACCAAAAACAATAAAATAAAATAAAAAGAAAGATGTCTAGGGACAGATAGGAACTTAAACCAAGTATGTATCTTGACATTCCTTGAGAAACATGTCCTTTCTTAGCAGTCAGAGATGGGAGGGGGATAAAGGGCTGATGGAGGTTGGCATCCAGTACCAGGGTTTATTCTGGCCTCTCACAATAGAGTGACCTTGGTATTGAATGCCCTCTTATGAAAGTCTGATTTTTAGAAATGATGCTCCTTTGAATATTCACTTTGTACTAAGTTATATAAAATGCCAATGCATGGTGCATCTCTTTTAGAGTTTTTTGTTGTTTTTGTTGTTTTGGGGTGTTTTTGTTTGTTTGTTTTTTTGAGACAGGTTCCCCTGTGGCCCCAGCTGGCCTGGAACTTGCTATGTAGACCAAACTGGTCTAGATCGCAGAGCTCTGCCTGCCTCTGGTTCCTGAGTGCTGATATTAAAAAGCCAGGTTTTTCCAATTAAAAAAAAATGTGATCATCTGGATTTATACTCAGTAGTGTGAAATTATGTGAGTTGAAGCCTTTTTGTCTCTGCAGTGAGTCTTTTTTTTTTTTTAAAGTGTATTACTGTAAATGTGAGGGGTTGCTGACATTGAGATATTGATATTCCAAATGCTATGTCAGCAACTTTTATATCTCAAATGAAATAGCGACAGATGCTGTTTGGCTGAAGTGGCTTGAGCCCCTGGGATTCTTTCCATTTTTGTTTCCTTTGGTGGACTCAGTGCCTGCTTCTTCATGATCTGGGTCTTCATGGCCTCATTAGTGATCTTTAGAGACTATGTCCACAGAAATGTCAACTCTGCTCTTCAGAAATAAGCCACCTTCTTGATGTAGGAGGTACAGATTCCATCACTTTTCCCTTTTTTTTTTTGTCTTTTTGAGACAGGGTCTCCCTGTAGCCCCAGCTGTGCTGGAACTCGCTCTGTTAGACCAGGCTGGCCTTGAACTCACAAAGATCCGCCTGCCTCTGCCTCCCAAGTGCTAGGATTAAAGGCGTGGGCCACCACGCCCGGCCCATCACTTTTCTCTTGATTAGAACGCAAATGCATCTAAGAATTCTGAGTTCATTGGAACCTTAGAGGCAGTGACCACAGTGCTGCCCTCACACACTTAGTACCTCTCTTTTTGTTGTGTCTCCTGAGCTTCAAGGCATCTAGGTCTGGGCTGTGTGTTTCCATAGTGTGCGTGGAGTACACACACTCTCCAAACCTGGTTGTTTAGGGGTTTTGCCCCATCTGTACTATATTTTTTTTTTATCATTAAACAATTATTTTTATTTTATGTGTGTGTTTTTGCCTGCATGTATATAAGTGGACCTGTGCACAGAAGCCAGGAGAGAGCATGAGATCCCTTGGAACTAGATGCTGCCATGTGGGTCCTGGGAACTGACCCTGGGTCCTCTGCAAGAGCAGCCAGTGCTCTTAACCTCTAAGTTATCTGCTATCTCTCTAGCCCCCACTTAACATTTTTTTTTACCTGATTTTAAAACAGTTCTCTTTTTTCTGTTTTAATTTTTGCTTTGGAGGTCGAACCCAGTCTCATGTATGCTTTTTTATTTTATTAAAACCATTAGTGGCCGGGTGTGGTGGTGCACGCCTTTAATCCTAGCATTTGGGAGGCAGAGGCAGGTGGATCTTTGTGAGTTCAAGGCCAGCCTGGTCTACAGAGTGAGTTCCAGGGAAGCTGGGGCTACAGAGAGACCCTATCTCAAAAAGACAAAAAAACCCCAAAACAAAAACAAAAACCATTAGTGTTGCCAGGTGTGGTGGCACATGCCTTTAATCCCAGCGGTTGGGAGGCAGAGGCAGGTGGATTTCTGTGAGTTCAAGGGTAGCCTGCTCTACACAGGGAGCTCCAGGCCAGCTGGGACTAAAGGGTACACCCTGTCTCAAAAAGACCAAAAACAAAACAAAACAAAACAAAAAAATGTTAGTGTCACGTTAACGAGTTAATCATGAAACCACAGGTTTGATGATGTGTGTCAGGTTTTTCTTCCCTTGCTGCTATCTTCTTTCCTCCTCTCCTTTGCTTTCCTGTTTCTTCTTCTCCCTTCTCCTTTCTATCTGTGTAGCCGTAGCTGACCTGTATATAGGCCTAACTGGCCTTGCACTTACTTGGATCTTCCTGATTGACTCCTGAGTGCTGAGATTAGAGATGTGTGCTATACTTGCCAGGTTTTTCTGATACATAACAGAGTAAATGCTAAACTGTTATAATAGAAGCATTTATCCATGTGTCAACTAAAATAATTCCTTATCAGTAGAGAAACACTCTATTTTTAATTTAATTTATGTGTATGAGTGTACTATCTACATGTAGGTTTGTACACCTGTGTCGTGCAATGTCGCGGAGGTCAGAAGAAGGTGTTGGAGTCCCCTGGAACTGGAGTTCTCCTGGAATTGGAGTTATAGGCGGTTCTCAGGCGCCATGTGGGTGCTGGGGATCGAACCCGGGTCCTCTGCAAGAGCTGTCAGTGCTCTTAAACGCTAGGCCATCTCTCCAGCCCGAGAAACACTCTTATTAAAGTATGATGTACATTCTAAATACCAACAATGGTGGGAAGCAGCAACAGAAAAGTAATATTTGTGTCTCTGTGCCTTTCTTCTGCCCTGTGCTAACTCCAGATGCCGCCATGGCCCTTTGGGGAAGTGTGTGCACTGTGTTCCACTGGAGGTAAGTGTGTGCAGAGGGAGTTTCTGGCCAGGTGTGGTTGGCTGCTGATGACAGCTGCCTAAGCACTTTCTGATCCTTGAACTCGGGTGTTGCGCTTAGAGGAGCTGATCCGTTTATTGCTCTGGATCTTATATTCCCACTAGTGCGAGTGGAACAAAGCAGCTGAGGCTTATTTATGGGAGTGACCTTCTGGGCGGACTGTTAATGCTGAGGCATTTTTTGTGTTGCTGTGATAAAGGGTCATATAGAGTTGGCTCCCTAGATAATCGTTTAAAGATCTGGGCATGTCGGTTTCTGCTTGTCAAAGGTTTTGATTTACCATGTCTGAATCATAGGTCTCCTGTTGATTTGTTCTGAAGAGTTACCATAGTACTGCTGACTGATAACAGGGCTGTGCTGAAATTGGGGCTGCAAGGCCTATCTGATTTGTTTTTTATGAAGCTTGTCTGTCTTCATCTTTGTGTGTGTGTGTGTGTGTGTGTGTGTGTGTGTGTAACTGAAGATTTAACTCGGGTTCACACGTGTGAGGCTCTCTGCCACTGATCTGTGTCCTCAGGCCTTTGTTGCTTTTTGAAAGTTTTTCTTAAGAGCTTTTGTATTTCATAGAATTGGAACAGAGAAAACCCTGATTCCAACCATGAACTAGTGAGGTCCCAGCTGAGTCTCTCTCACTGTCCCCTGCAGAGTAAGACTCCAAGGTCTCATGTCCCCTAGGGGGCCTGAGTCACTCACTTCTTTTGCATGTTTTGGCAGCCATTCGACGAGGACTATCTGAACCACCTAGAACCTCCTGTGAAGCACATGTCCTTCCATGCCTACATCCGGAAGCTGACTGGAGGGGCCGACAAGTAAGCAGTCATTGTGGCCTGAGCACACATTCCTTTGTGCATTTCTTTTTTTATTTAAAAAAAATTTTTCTTTTAATTTTATTTATTTATTTATTTATTTATGTCTACGAATGTCCTGTCTGCATGTAGGTTTGTGCACCCGTGTCGTGCAATGCCACGGAGGTCAGAAGAGGGCATCAGAATCACCTGGAACTGGAGTTCTCCTGGAATTGGAGTTACAGACGGTTCTCAGCCACCATGTGGGTGCTGGGGATCGAACCCGGGTCCTCTGTAAGAGCAGTTGGTGCTCTTAACCGCTAGGCCATCTCTCCAGCCCCCTTTGTGCATTTCTGAAAAGCCACTGGGCATGGGAATAAATGAGTGAAACAAAGCAGGGCAGAAAACACTGGGATCCTGCCTTTTGCCAGTTGTAGAATTAGGAGAGGAGAGTCCATGGTAGACACTCTGCTGTAAATCACAGTGCAGAGAATCAGACAGATTCTCAACTGTGGACCTTTTAACATATGTGGCGGGAGCCTATTGAATCTGTGAGTCCTAGCCATCCCTTGCTTTTCAGAAATACAACCTCCCCATGATAATCTCAGTTCACCCATTTTAGCTCCTGTCCACTTTTTTTCCCAAGGCTCTGTCTCTTTGTCAACTTTCTTTTCACAACTCTAGTAGGGACTGAAGTCACAGCAGTGGTCCATGGGTTGCACTTTGGCCTCAGGGGCTACAGTTAACAAACATGGTCAGGTCATAGCATAAGCATAACCTCCTTGTTACTCCTGAATGTGTATAGCAGCAGTGACCATAAAGGGATAAATTGAGAACTTTTCCCCTCAAGACACAATCTTGCTTTTTGGCCCAGGCTGGACTCCTACCTCAGCTTCCCAAGTTCTGGAATTGTAGGTGTGTACTGTTGATTCCTACTGCATTTTGACTAGCGTCTAATGCTTGCCTGTGCAGCTCCTTTTATGTATATTTCATTAGATGGTAGCAGACTTTACTGTAGACTTGTAATCCCTGTCACTGTGACAAGGGGAAGATGGCACTGAATCCAAGTCAGCAGCTTTTTGTTTAAAAAGCTTGCTTGATTGTAGGTTTTTTTTTTTTTTTACAACCTGCTGACATCCTGAAATGGCTTCTTAAAATGTTAGGCCAGCCGGGCGTGGTGGCGGACGCCTTTAATCCTAGCATTTGGGAGGCAAAGGCAGGCGGATCTCTGTGAGTTCAAGGCCAGCCTGGTCTACAGAGTGAGCTCCAGGCCAGCTGGGACTAAAGGGAGATCCTGTCTCAAAAATACAAAAAAAAAAAAAAATAAGGCCAGAAGGCATTTGGTACTTCACGCCTTTTCTCCAGCACTTGGAGAGGCAGAGGCAAGCGTGGATCTTTGTGAGTTCAATGCCACCCTGATCTACAGAGTGTCCAGGACAGCTGGGAGCTACAGGGAGACCCTGTCTCATAAAAGATACCAAAAAAAAAAAAAAAAAAAATAAACTTGTATTAGCTTTAACTCTTTATAATTTCATAGTTAATTTTAAAGACAAAAAGAAGTGTTTTAATAGAATCTCCATAGCAAAACAAAAAAAAAATAATATTATTTAACATTGGGGATTTACAATTTTGTATAATTAGTCTTTTTTTTTTTTTTCTGGAAGCTTAAATAATAACAAAAGCCATGTGGGTCACTCTAGAGTGTCTCTGCACCCTCTTCCAAGTGTTATGTCTCTTAAATTATCTAGGTTGTAGCCAGGCGTGTGGCACGCCTTTAATCCTAGCACTCGGCAGGCGGATCTTTGTGAGTTCAAGGCCAGCCTGGTCTACAGAGGAGCTCCAGGACAGCCTGAGGCTCCAGGGAGACCTTTGTTCTCAAAAATACAAAAAAAAAAAAAATAAATTACCAGGTTGTGTAATATTTTGATACATTTTATTATTGAAAGTTATTTAACTGCCTTTACAATAGTCGCTCCGTAGGTGGTTTTGCTTTTTTTGAACAAGAATTCAAAAATATATGGAAATTCCAGAAAATTAAAAAAAAAAGTTAGGCCAGGAGAAAAAGTTCTCGCAGAAACCTACCCTTGCCTGTCAGCATGGTAAGGTATGGGGTTCTCTAGTCTATGGCGTAGGTAGAGATTTACTGTGGACAGGAGGCATCCACTCATGCTCTGTCAGTCTGGGCCAAGGAGTGAAGCCTCTGTGGTATGTATGTGGACATGATTCTGTGCAAAGCCTAGGGACATAGGTGTTGCCTTGGGCTTAGTATGTCCTAGGCTTGTGAAAGAGCCTAAGTGTGAGGCAATATGGTGTTAATTCACTTCAGGTTAGCCATTCCACAGTATATAAGTCTTCAGGAACACCAAAAATACATTTTTTTTATTTGGAGAACAGAAGGTCACATTGTCTGTTTCTTACATCTCGGTAGCTGAGGATGAAAAACAATAAAAATAAGAACCAGTGACATGGCTTAGTAGGTGAAGTTGCTTGCTGCCTTGTCTGAGGACTTGCATTGTAGGAGAGAAACAACTTCCAAGTTTTCCTCCAATCTCCACATGTATTGTTGTTTTTTTTTTTTTTTAATTTAAAAAAAATTTTTTTTTATGTGTAGTGAATGTACCGTCTGCATGTAGGTGGTGCACGGTATCGTGCAGTGCTGTGGAGATCCAGAAGAGGATGTCGATTCTCTGGAACTGGAGTCAAGACAGTCTTAGCTGCCATGTGGGGTGCTGGGAAATCTAACCTGGGTCCTCTGCATCAGCAGTCGGTGCTCTTAACCTGGCTGTCTCTCCAGCCCCCTCCACACGTTTGTACAGGCACACAGTAAATAAAATGTCATTTTGAGCCAGGGTCTCCCGGCACCCCATCTGTCCTGGAACTCTATGTAGACCAGGCCTGGCCTTGAACTCAAAGAGATCTGCCTGCCTCTGGCCTCCCAAGTCTGGGATTAAAGGTGTGCACCACTACGCCTGGCAACTTTTGTTTTTTTTTCTTTTCTTTTCTTTTTGAGACAGGGTCTCCCGTGTAGCCCTAGCTGTCCTGTGGCTCACTCTATAGACCAGGTTGGCCTTGAACTCACAGAAATCCACCTGCTTCTGCCTTCCCGAGTGCTGAGTGCTGGGATTAAAGGTGCTGCGTGCGTGCGTGCGTTGCGTGCGTGTGTTTGAGGTTTGAGATGGATCTCCCTTTTGTCCCAGCTGGCATGGAGCTCACTCTGTAGACCAGCTGGCCTTGACCTCACAGAGATATGCCTGCCTCTGCCACCTGGGAGTGCTTAGATTAAAGGTGTGCACCACCTTGCTCAGCTGCATTTTTTTCTTTTATAAGAAAGAAAATGGAGTTAATAGACCATACTGTGAACAAGAAAATCAGCATCACTTGTGCAGAATCCTCCAAGTTCAGTGTTGGCCAGAACTTCCTCAGTGATATATCCATATAATGCTTTTTGCTTTAGCTAAAAGCAGATAGATCATATTACTATTTTGTATCTTAATTGGGTTTGTCCTACAAATAAGGATATTTTATGAATGAGTAGGTACTGGGATAATCATGTTAATAGTTACTGATAACTTGAATTTCCTGTTAGTGGCACAGATTAGATTAGTAGATAACTTATTTATTTAACCCTCATGGATGTTGGGGAAAAGATGAGAGCAAAAACTTATTTCTGTGGAAAGAAAGCCATGTGTCTCAGTGCCAGACAGGTAAGACCATAGAAGGTGGGGGACTTTAAACCACCAGTAATTGGTTTTAGTCCATCACCTTCACACTTGGTACTTGGAGCCTTGTCCAGTGGGTGAAGTTCTCTCTCACACATTCTTCCAGTGTTCTGCCTGACTACACTGTTTCCATGCTTAACTCTGTTGTTGTCTTCTCTCTCAGGGGGAAGTTTGTTGCCTTGGAGAACATCAGCTGCAAGATTAAGTCAGGGTGTGAGGGACACCTCCCATGGCCCAATGGCATCTGCACTAAATGCCAGCCGAGTGCCATCACGCTCAACAGACAGGTAAGGCTGCTTGTGTCCTGAGATTTGTTTCCATGGCTGAGAAGTAGATACTGTCAAGAATGGCAGATTCGCTTTTGTGGCATAGACTATAGGCATAAAATTGGTTAGGTTTCACCGGGCGTGGGAGCACACACCTTAATCCTGCACTCAGGAGGCAGAGGCAGGAGGATCTTTGTGAGTTCAGGGCCAGCCTGGTCTACAGAGTAAGTTCCTGGGACAGCTGGGCTACAGGGAGACCCTGTCTCAAAAAAGACCAAAAAAAAAAAAAAATTTTTTTTTTTTTTTCCAGGTGTGGGACTCAGTTTAGTTCTGTTTGGTGTTTGGTTGGTTTGTATGAAGTCAGGATTTTCCTTTGCTTCGCTTCCTTCACTTTGCTTCTCTTTGCCCCCCCTCCCTCCTCCCCCTCCCTCCCCTCCCCTAACCTTCCCCTAACCCTCCTCTTCTCTTCTTTTCCTTTTTCAACAGGGTTTCCCTGTAGTCCATGGCCTGGAACTCACTATGTAGACCAGTTTGGCCTTGGAACTCACAGAGATCCACCTGCCTCTTCTGGGATTAAAGGTGTACACCATCACACTTGGCCCAGGATTTTCTTTTTTTTCGAGACAGGGTCTCCCTGTATCCCCAGCTGTTCTGGAACTCACTCTGTAGACCAGGCTGGCCTTGAACTCACAAAGATCCACCTGCCTCTGCCTCCTGAGTGCTAGGACCAAAGGCATGTGCCACCACGCTGGCTTGTGGGTGTGGGATCAAACCTGTGTCCTCTGCAAGAGCAGTTGTCGCTCTTAACCACTTAGCTATCTCTCCAGCCCCATTTTCTTTTTCAGGATTTTTTCTTTTTTTTTTTAAATGTTATTTATTTTTTATGTCTACCAGTGTACTGTCTGCAGTAGGTTGGTGTACCTGTGTTGTGCAATGGCACGGAGGTCAGAAGAGGGCATCGAATTCCCCTGGAACTGGAGTTAAAGACTGTTCTCAGCTACCATGTGGGTGCTGAGGATCGAACCTGGGTCCTCTGCAAGAGCAGTCGGTGCTCTTAACTGCTAGGCCATCTCTCCAGCCCCCTCCAGGATTTTTTTAAAATTAATTTTGTTATTTTTGGAGGTTGGGATTTTTTTTTAATTAATTTATTTATTTTTGTATGTGTATGAATGTACTTCTGTCCATGTAGGTTTGTGCACCCATGTCAATGCAATTGCCGCGGAGGTCAGAAGAGGGTCTTGGGTTCCCCTGAACTGGAGTTCCTCCTGGAATTGGAGTTACAGACGGTTTCTTAGCCGCATGTGGGTGCTGGTTTATCGAACTCGGGTCTTCTGCAAGAGCAGTCAGTGCTCTAACCGCTAGGCTATCTCCCCAGCCTGATTTTTTTTTTTTAATATTTTAAAAATAACTCAGTGGTTGTGATTTTTGCCTTTTTATTAAAAATTTTTTTGGCCTTTTTGAGGACTTTACATTAAGAAAAAGACTGTTTGAGCTGGGCGTGGTAGGGCATGCCTTTTATTTTTATTTTATTTATTTTTTTATTTTTTTTATTATTTCTGTATGTGTATGAATGTACTGTCTGCATGCAAGTCTGTGCACCCGTGTCGTGCAATGCTGCGGAGGTCAGAAGAGGGTCTCGGATTCCCCTGGAACTGGAGTTCTCCTTGGAATTGGAGTTTCAGACGGTTCTCAGCCGCCATGTGGGTGCTGGGGATCGAACCCGGGTCCTCTGTAAGAGGGGTCGGTGCTCTTAACCGCTAGGCCATCTCTCCAGCCCTGAGGGCATGCCTTTTAATCCCAGGACTAGGGAGGCAGATCTGTGTTAGATTGAGGCCAGCCTGGTGTACATCATTCTAGGATAGCTATGGCTACAGGAGACCAGATCTCTTGCTCTTTTCTTTTTTTTTTTTTTTTTTTTTGTATTTTTTAGACAGGGTCTCCCTTTAAGTCCCAGCTGGCCTGGAGCTCACTCTGTGGACCAGGCTGTCCTTGAACTTACAGAGATCTACCTGCCTCTGCCTCCCAAGTGCTGGGATTAAAAAGGCATGTGCCACCATGCCCCACTAAGACCTGGTCTCAAAAAGGCAAGAAAGAAAGTACTGTTGAGGACTGGAGAGGTGGCTTGGGGAGTTAAAGTACTTGTTCTTCCAGAGGACCCAGGTTTGATTCCCACCACCCATATGGTGACTCCATTGTTCTCTTTCAGCCTTCATGGGCAGTACACACATATCAGTATATAGATCAGCAATAAGAACACTTATACAAATAAAAATAAATAAATCGGAGCTGGAGAGATGGCTCAGCAGTTAAGAGCACCGAATGGTCTCATAGAGGATCCGGGTTTGATTCCCAGCACCCACATGCGGGCTAAGAACCATCTTTAACTCCAATTCCAGGGGAATCTGACGCCCTCTTCTGAGCTCCAGGGCATTGCATGAAACGGGTGCACCAACCTACATGCAGACAGTACACTCATACACATAAAAAAATAATAAAAAAAATTTTTTGTACTTTTTTTTTTTGTGTGTGTGTGTGAATGTATTGTCTGCATGGAGGTTTGTGCACCCGTGTCGTGCAATGCCGCGGACGTCAGAAGAGGGCGTCGGATTCCCCTGGAACTGGAGTTCTCCTGGAATTGGAGTTACAGACGGTTCTCAGCCGCCATGTGGGTGCTGGGGATCGAACCCGGGTCCTCTGTAAGAGCGGTCAGTGTTCTTAACCGCTAGGCTATCTCTCCAGCCCCTAAAAAAAATTTTTTTAAATCATTAAAAAAAAAGAGAGAAACTATTGTTTGGAAGCTGCAATAGAGACTTCTCAGACCCACTAGGAACCTGCTCAGCTTTAGAAGAGCTGACTTGTCACCTTGCTGTAGGAATAGCCCACTGCATTTTCCCCTGCTTCAACCTGTCACATCTGGCTCCTTAGAGAGCCCATAGATACACTGGAATCCAGTCTCCCTTCCTCTGTCCCCCTCACCTTTTTCCCTAATATTTTATCTATTTATTTATTTGTTTGTTTATGTCGGTGTGCGTTTGTGTGTTTTGCCTGCTTTTTTTTTTTTTTTTTTTTTTTTGGTGTTTTTGAGACAAAGTTTCCCTGTAGCCCCAGCTGGCCTGGAACTCACTCTAGACCAGGCTGGCCTTGAACTCACAGAGATCCACCCTATTCTGCCTCCTGAGTGCTAGGATTAAAGACGTGCGCCACCACACCCAGCTGCATTGTGTGTGTGTGTGTGTGTGTGTGTGTGTGTGTAATAATATATATATGTATATGTATATTTTATATATACACACATATGCATGCATGCAGTGCCTCTGGAGGCCAGAAGCGGGAGTCAAATCCCCTGGAACTGTTACAGACTATTGTTAGATATGCGGTCAGTGCTGGGAACCCAGCCCAGGTTCTTTAGGAGAGCAGTTAATGCTCTTAACTGCTGATCTGTGTCTTCTGCTCCTGTCTTGCTATTCTTACTGGAAAGGTCCTACTATCTTTGTGATCTAGAGATTATGGAAACCTACATTTCAGATGAAATCAGAGATTAATTTCAATTTATTGATTGGTGAAATCCTCCTTCCCCTGACTGCTGATCTCTGAAATTCAGAGCAGTTTCTTAAAGTTTTTTGTTGTTGNAATTATAGGGCTGGAGAAGTGGCCTAGCGGTTAAGAAGCGCGACTGCTCTTACAGAGGACCTGGGTTCAATCCCCAGCCACCCATATGGCGGCCTTAGAACCGTCTTGAAACTCCAATTCCAGGAGAACTCCAGTTCCAGGGAATCCGACACCCTCTTCTGACGTCCGTGGCATTGCACGACACGGGTCACAGGACTGCATGCAGACAGTACATTCATACACATACAGAAATAAATTAAAAAATAAAAAAATTAAAAAATAAAAATATTAGGGGCTGAAGAGATGGCTCAGCAGTTTAAGAGCGGTGACTGTTCTTGTAGAGGGACCTGGGTTTGATTTCCAAAACCCACACGATGGCTAAGAACCACCTTTAAGCTGGGTGTGGTGTGCATACCTTTAATCTAGGCACTCGGATGCAGAGGCAGGCAGGATCTCTGGAGGTTCAAGGCCAGCCTGGTCTACATAGCAATGGTCCAGGCACCTGGGACTAAAGGGAGACCCTTTTTTTTTTTTTTTTAATAAAATAAAAATATTAACACAATTAAAGAAACACTCATACAAATGAAATTAAAAAAAAAAGAACCTACTTTGTGTCTGGAGTGATAGCTCAGCACGTGGTGGTACAAATCTGCAATCCTAGCACTTAAGGGGAATGGCATGAGTTCAAGGCCAGCCTGGGCTACACTTAGGAAGACTGGCCTGAGTTCAAGGCCAGCCTGGGCTATAGGCTGGACACTGTCTCCAAAACACAAAAAAACTTTAAGAAACTGCTCTGAATTTCAGAGATCAGCAGTCAGGGGAAGGAGGATTTCACCAATCAATAAATTGAAATTAATCTCTGATTTCATCTGAAATGTAGGTTTCCATAATCTCTAGATCACAAAGATAGTAGGACCTTTCCAGTAAGAATAGCAAGACAGGAGCAGAAGACACAGATCAGCAGTTAAGAGCATTAACTGCTCTCCTAAAGAACCTGGGCTGGGTTCCCAGCACTGACCGCATATCTAACAATAGATTCTGTAACAGTTCCAGGGGATTGACTCCCCGCTTCTGGCCTCCAGAGCACTGCATGCATGGCATATGTGTTGTATATAAATAAAATTACTACATATACATATATTATATTATTACACACACAACACACACACACACACACACACACACAATGCAGCGGGTGTGGTGGCGCACGTCTTCAATCCTAGCACTCAGGAGGCAGAATAGGGTGGATCTCTGTCGGTTCAAGGCCAGCCTGTCTAGAGTGAGTTCCAGGCCAGCTGGGGCTACAGGGGACAAACTTTGCTCAAAAACACCAAAAAAAAAAAAAAAAAAAAAAAGCAGGGCAAAAACACAAACGCACCACCGGACATAAACAAACAAATAAATAAATTAGAATAAAATATTATGGAAAAAAGGTGAGGGGACAGAGGAAGGGAGACTGGATTCCAGTGTATCTATGGGCTCTCTAAGGAGCCAGATGTGACAGGTTGAAGCAGGGGAAAATGCAGTGGGCTATTCCTACAGCAAGGTGACAAGTCAGCTCTTCTAAAGCTGAGCAGGTTCCTAGTGGGTCTGAGAAGTCTCTATTGCAGCTTCCAAACAAATAGTTTCTCTTCTTTTTTTTTAATGATTTAAAAAAATTTTTTTTTAGGGGCTGGAGAGATAGCCCTAGCGGTTAAGAACACTGACGCTCTTTACAGAGCGACCCGGGTTCGATCCCCAGCACCCACATGGCGGCTGAGAAACCTTCTTGTTAACTCCAATTCCAGGAGAACTCCAGTTCCAGGGGAAATCGACGGCCCTTCTTCTGACGTCCGCGGCATTGCACGACACGGGTGCACAAAACCTCCATGCAGCAATACATTCACACACACACACAAAAAAAAAAATACAAAAATTTTTTTATTTTTTTTTATGTTGTACTGAGTGTACTGTCGTGCATGTTAGGTTCGTGCACCCGTTTCATGCAATGCCCTGGAGCTCAGAAGAGGGCGTCAGATTCCCCTGGAATTTGGAGTTAAAGACGGTTCTATAGCCCCAGTGTGGGTTCTGGGGAATCAAAACCGGATCCTCTTGATTACCATTCGGTGCCTTTAACTGGCTGAGCCATCTTCCAGCTCCGATTTATTTATTTATTTGTATAAGTGATTCTTATTGCTGATCTATATACTGATATGTGTGTACTGCCCATGAAGGCTGGAAAAGAAACAATGGAGTCACCATTATGGTGGTGGGAATCAAAACCTGGGTCCTCTGTAAGAACAAGTACTCTTAACTTCCCAAGCCACCTCTCCAGTCCTCAACAGTACTTTCTTTCTTGCCTTTTTGAACCAGGTCTTGTGGGCATGGTGGGCACATGCCTTTTTAATCCCAGCACTTGGGAGGCAGAGGCAGGTTAGATCTCTGTAGTTCAAGGACAGCCTGGCTCCACAGAGTGAGCTCCAGGGCCAGCTGGGTACTTAAAGGGAGACCCTGGCTCAAAAATACAAAAAAAAATAAAAAAAAAAAAAGAAAGAGCAAGAGATCTTGTCTCCTGTAGCCATAGCTATCCTAGAATGATGTACACCAGGCTGGCCTCAAATCTAACACAGAAATCTGCCTCCCTAGTCTGGGATTAAAAGCATGCCCTCAGGGCTGGAGAGATGGCCTAGCGGTTAAGAGCACCCCTGCTCTTACAGAGGAACCCGGGTTCGATCCCCAGCACCCACATGTGGCTGAGAACTGTCTTGAAACTCCATTCCAGGAGAACTCCAGTTCCAGGGGAATCGATGCCCTCTTCTGACCTCCGCACATTGCACGACACGGTCAAAAACCTTCATTGCGACAGAGTACATGTAGACCTATACAATAACATGAAATCAAATTAAAAAAATTAAATAAAAAAATTAAAAAAATAAAATAAAAAATTAAAAAAATAAAAGGCATGCCCTAACCACGCCCAGCTCAAACAATAGTTTCTTAATGTCAAAGTCCTCAAAAAGGCCAAAAAAAAAAAATTTTTATAAAAAAAGAAAAAAAAAAAAAAAAAAAAAAAAAATTTTTTAAAATATTTAAAAAAAAAAAAAAACAGGCCTGGGGGAGATAGCCTAGCGGTTAAGAGCACTGACTTGCCTCTTGCAGAAGACCCGAGTTTATAACAGCACCCACCATGGCGGCTAAGAACCGTCTGTAACTCCAATTTCCAGGAGAACTCCAGTTCCGGGGAACCCAGGACCCTCTTTCTGACCTCAGCGGCATTGCATGACATGGGTGCACAAACCTACATGCAGAACAGTACATTCATACACATACAAAAATAAATAAAATTAATTAAAAAAAAATCCCACCTCCAAAAATAACAAATTAATTTTTAAAAGGAAAATCCTTGGAGGGGCTGGAGAGATGGCCTAGCAGTTAAGAGCACCGACTCTCTTGCAGAGGACCCAGGTTCGGATTCCTCAGCACCCACATGGGTAGCTGAGAACAGTCTTTAACTCCAGTGTTCCAGTGGAATTCGATGCCCTCTTCTGACCTCCGTGGCATTGCACAACAAGGTAGCACCAACCTACATTGCAGACAGTACACTGGTAGACATTAAAAATAATATACATTTAAAAAAAAAAAGAAAAAATCCTGAAAAAGAAAAGGGGGCTGGAGAGAATAGCTTAAGGGTTAAGAGCGACACTGCTCTTGCAGAGGCCACAGGAGTTTTGATTCCCATCACGCCACAAGCCAGGCCGTGGTGGCACAGCCTTTGGTCTAGCACTCAGGAGGCAGAGGCAGGTGGGATCTTTGGTGATTTCCAAGGCCGCCTGGTCTACAGAGTGATTCCAGAAACAGCGGCGGGGAAAAGGCGAGACCCTGTACTCGAAAAAAAGAAAATCCTGGGCCAAGTGTTGGTGGTGTACACCTTTTAATCCCAGAAGAGGCAGTGGGGTGGATCTCTGTAGTTCCAAGGCCCAACCTGGTGCTACATAGTGGAGTTTCCAGGCCAATGGACTAACAGGGGAAACCCTGTTGAAAAGGGAAAAGAAGAGAAGAGAAAAAAAGAGGGTAGGAAGTTAGGGGGGGAGGGGAGGGGAGGAGGGAGGGGGGCAAAGAGAAGCAAAGTTGAAGGGAAGCGAAGCAAAGGAAAATACCGACTCATCATACAAACAACCAAACACCAAACAGAACTGAAACTCGAGTCCCACACCTGGGAAATTAGAAACCTAACCAATGTTTTTTTTTTTTTTTGGTCTTTTTTTGAGACAATGGTCCTCCTGCTAGCCTCAGCTGGTCCCAGGAACTTACTCTGTAGACCAGGGGCTGGGGCCTCGAACTCACAAAATCCTCCTCTCCTCTGGCTCTCCTGGTGCTAAGGATTAAAGGTGGTGGGCTCCCACGCCCGGTGAAACCTAACCAATTTTATGCCTATAGTCTATGCCACAAAAGCGAATCTGCCATTCTTGACAGTATCTACTTCTCAGCCATGGAAACAAATCTCAGGACACAAGCAGCCTTACCTGTCTGTTGAGCGTGATGGCACTCGGCTGGCATTTAGTGCAGATGCCATTGGGCCATGGGAGGTGTCCCTCACACCCTGACTTAATCTTGCAGCTGATGTTCTCCAAGGCAACAAACTTCCCCCTGAGAGAGAAGACAACAACAGAGTTAAGCATGGAAACAGTGTAGTCAGGCAGAACACTGGAAGAATGTGTGAGAGAGAACTTCACCCACTGGACAAGGCTCCAAGTACCAAGTGTGAAGGTGATGGACTAAAACCAATTACTGGTGGTTTAAAGTCCCCCACCTTCTATGGTCTTACCTGTCTGGCACTGAGACACATGGCTTTCTTTCCACAGAAATAAGTTTTTGCTCTCATCTTTTCCCCAACATCCATGAGGGTTAAATAAATAAGTTATCTACTAATCTAATCTGTGCCACTAACAGGAAATTCAAGTTATCAGTAACTATTAACATGATTATCCCAGTACCTACTCATTCATAAAATATCCTTATTTGTAAGGAAAACCATTAAGATACAAAATAGTAATTATGATCTATCTGCTTTTAGCTAAAGCAAAAAGCATTATATGGATATATCACTGAGGAAGTTCTGGCCAACACTGAACTTGGAGGATTCTGCACAAGTGATGCTGATTTTCTTGTTCACAGTATGGTCTATTAACTCCATTTTCTCTTTCTTTAAAAGAAAAAAATGCAGCTGAGCAAGGTGTGTGCACCACCTTTAATCTAAGCACTCCCAGTGGCAGAGGCAGGCATTACTCTGTTGAGGTCCAAGGCCAGCACTGGTCTTACAGAGTGAGCTCCATGGCCAGCTGGGGACAAAAGGGAGATCCATCTCAAACCTCAAACACACGCACGCACACACGCACGCACATGCACGCACCCTTAATCAGCACTCAGCACTCCGGGAGGCAGAAGCGGTGGATGCTCTGTGAGTTTAGGCAACCTGGTCTATAGAGTGGAGCATCCAGGACAGCTAGGCTACAGGCGAGGGACCCTGTACTCAAAAAGAAAGAAAAGAAAAAAAAAACAAAAGTGCCAGGCGTAGTGGGTGCACACTTTTAATCCAGCACTGGGAGGAGGAGGCAGGCAGAGTCCTCTTGAGTTCAAGGCCAGCCTGCGTCTACATAGAGTCGCAGGACAGATGGGGCTGCAGGGAGACCCTGGCTCAAAATACATTTTTATTTACTGTGTGCCTGTACAAACGTGTGGAGGGGGCTGGAGAGATGCTCAGCAGTTAAGAGCACCGACTGAGCTCGATGCAGGGACCCGGGTTAGATTCCCCAGCACCCACATGCACTAAGAACTGTCTTTTGACTCACAGTTCCAGAAGGAATTCCGACACTCCTCTTCTGACTCCACAGGCATCTGCAACGATACCGTGCCACCAACCTTACATGCAGAAAGTACATTCATACACATAAAAAAAAAAATTTTTTTTTAATTAAAAAAAAAAAAACAACAAATACATTGTGGAGGATTGGAGGAAAACTTGAGGAAGTTGTTTCTCTCCTACAATGCAAGTCCTCAGACAAGGCAGCAAGCAACTTCACCTACTAAGCCATGTCACTGGTTCTTATTTTATTGTTTTTCATCCTCAGCTACCGAGATGTAAGAAACAGACAATGTGACCTTCTGTTTCTTCCAATAAAAAAAATGTATTTTTGGTGTTCCTGAAGACTTATATACTGTGGAATGGCTAACCTGAGTGAATTAACACCATATTGCCTCACACTTAGGCTCTTTCACAAGCCTAGGACATACTAAGCCCAAGGCAACACCTATGTCCCTAGGCTTTGCACAGAATCATGTCCACATACATACCACAGAGGCTTCACTCCTTGGCCCAGACTGACAGAGCATGAGTGGATGCCTCCTGTCCACAGTAAATCTCTACCTACGCCATAGACTAGAGAACCCCATACCTTACCATGCTGACAGGCAAGGGTAGGTCTTTCTGCGAGAACGTTTTTCTCCTGGACCTAACGTTTTTTTTAATTTCTGGAATTTCCATATATTTTGAATTCTTGTTCAAAAAAAGCAAAACCACCTACGGAGCGACTATTGTAAAGGCAGTTAAATAAAACTTTCAATAATAAAATAGGTATCAAAATATTACACAACCTGGATAATTTATTTTTTTTTTTTTTTGTATTTTGAGACAGGTCGCCTGCCTCATTTTTTTTTTTGTCCTGGAGCTCACTCTGTTGACCATGGCATGGCTTGAAACTCACAAAGTCCGCCTCCCGAGTCTAGGATTAAAGGCGTGCGCCACCACGCTGGCTACAACCTAATTAATTTTAAAGAGAATAACACTTGGAAGAGGGTGCAGAGACACTCTAGAGTGACCCATGCTGCTTTTGTTATTATTTAAGCTTCCAGAAAAAAAAAAAAAAAGACTAATTATACAAAATTGTAAAATCCCCAATTTAAATAATATTATTTTTTTTGTTTTGCTATGGAGATTCTATCAAAACACTCATTTTTAGTGTAGAATATAACTATGAAATTAAAAATGTTTTTAAAGAGTAAACTAAACAATTTTTTTTTTTTTTTTTTTTTGGTCTTTTCGGACAGGGTCTCCCTTGAGCTCCAGCTGTCCTGGAACTCTATAGATCAGGCTGGCCTTGAACTCACAAAGATCCA
Source organism: Rhizomys pruinosus (assembly GCA_009823505.1). Classification (NCBI taxonomy): domain Eukaryota; kingdom Metazoa; phylum Chordata; class Mammalia; order Rodentia; family Spalacidae; genus Rhizomys; species Rhizomys pruinosus. The sequence goes on along the minus strand of VZQC01004671.1, from coordinate 2,565,166 downwards.
CCTGCCTCTGCCTTCCAAGTGCTAGGATGAAAGGCGTGAGTCACCCATGCCTGTCTGGCCTTTTTTTTTTTTTTTGAAAAAAAAAAAAAAAAAAAATTGTTTAGTTTACTCTTTAAATTTCATAGTTATATTTTAACACTAAAAATGAGTGTTTTGATAGAATCTCCATAGCAAAACAAAAAAAAATAATATTATTTAAATTGGGGATTTTACAATTTTGTATAATTAGTCTTTTTTTTTTTTTTTCTGGAAGCTTAAATAATAACAAAAGCAGCATGGGTCACTCTAGAGTGTCTCTGCACCCTCTTCCAAGTGTTATTCTCTTTAAAATTATCTAGGTTGTAGCCAGGCGTGGTGGCGCACGCCTTTAATCCTAGCACTCGGCAGGCGGATCTTTGTGAGTTCAAGGCCAGCCTGGTCTACAGAGTGAGCTCCAGGACAGCCTGAGGCTCCAGGGAGACCTTGTCTCAAAAATACAAAAAAAAAAAAAATAAATTATCCAGGTTGTGTAATATTTTGATACATTTTATTATTGAAAGTTATTTAACTGCCTTTACAATAGTCGCTCCGTAGGTGGTTTTGCTTTTTTTGAACAAGAATTCAAAAATATATGGAAATTCCAGAAATTAAAAAAAAAAGTTAGGCCAGGAGAAAAAGTTCTCGCAGAAACCTACCCTTGCCTGTCAGCATGGTAAGGTATGGGGTTCTCTAGTCTATGGCGTAGGTAGAGATTTACTGTGGACAGGAGGCATCCACTCATGCTCTGTCAGTCTGGGCCAAGGAGTGAAGCCTCTGTGGTATGTATGTGGACATGATTCTGTGCAAAGCCTAGGGACATAGGTGTTGCCTTGGGCTTAGTATGTCCTAGGCTTGTGAAAGAGCCTAAGTGTGAGGCAATATGGTGTTAATTCACTTCAGGTTAGCCATTCCACAGTATATAAGTCTTCAGGAACACCAAAAATACATTTTTTTATTTGGAGAACAGAAGGTCACATTGTCTGTTTCTTACATCTCGGTAGCTGAGGATGAAAAACAATAAAATAAGAACCAGTGACATGGCTTAGTAGGTGAAGTTGCTTGCTGCCTTGTCTGAGGACTTGCATTGTAGGAGAGAAACAACTTCCTCAAGTTTTCCTCCAATCTCCACATGTATTTGTTGTTTTTTTTTTTTTAATTAAAAAAAAATTTTTTTTTTATGTGTATGAATGTACCGTCTGCATGTAGGTTGGTGCACTGGTATCGTGCAGTGCTGTGGAGATCAGAAGAGGATGTCGGATTCTTCTGGAACTGGAGTCAAAGACAGTTCTTAGCTGCCATGTGGGTGCTGGGAATCTAACCCGGGTCCTCTGCATCAGCAGTCGGTGCTCTTAACTGCTGAGCCATCTCTCCAGCCCCCTCCACACGTTTGTACAGGCACACAGTAAATAAAATGTCATTTTGAGCCAGGGTCTCCCTGCAGCCCCATCTGTCCTGGAACTCTATGTAGACCAGGCTGGCCTTGAACTCAAAGAGATCTGCCTGCCTCTGCCTCCCAAGTTCTGGGATTAAAGGTGTGCACCACTACGCCTGGCACTTTTGTTTTTTTTCTTTTCTTTTCTTTTTGAGACAGGGTCTCCCTGTAGCCCTAGCTGTCCTGTGGCTCACTCTATAGACCAGGTTGGCCTTGAACTCACAGAGATCCACCTGCTTCTGCCTCCCGAGTGCTGAGTGCTGGGATTAAAGGTGCGTGCGTGCGTGCGTGCGTGCGTGCGTGTGTTTGAGGTTTGAGATGGATCTCCCTTTTGTCCCAGCTGGCATGGAGCTCACTCTGTAGACCAGGCTGGCCTTGACCTCACAGAGATATGCCTGCCTCTGCCACCTGGGAGTGCTTAGATTAAAGGTGTGCACCACCTTGCTCAGCTGCATTTTTTTCTTTTAAAGAAAGAAAATGGAGTTAATAGACCATACTGTGAACAAGAAAATCAGCATCACTTGTGCAGAATCCTCCAAGTTCAGTGTTGGCCAGAACTTCCTCAGTGATATATCCATATAATGCTTTTTGCTTTAGCTAAAAGCAGATAGATCATATTACTATTTTGTATCTTAATTGGGTTTGTCCTACAAATAAGGATATTTTATGAATGAGTAGGTACTGGGATAATCATGTTAATAGTTACTGATAACTTGAATTTCCTGTTAGTGGCACAGATTAGATTAGTAGATAACTTATTTATTTAACCCTCATGGATGTTGGGGAAAAGATGAGAGCAAAAACTTATTTCTGTGGAAAGAAAGCCATGTGTCTCAGTGCCAGACAGGTAAGACCATAGAAGGTGGGGGACTTTAAACCACCAGTAATTGGTTTTAGTCCATCACCTTCACACTTGGTACTTGGAGCCTTGTCCAGTGGGTGAAGTTCTCTCTCACACATTCTTCCAGTGTTCTGCCTGACTACACTGTTTCCATGCTTAACTCTGTTGTTGTCTTCTCTCTCAGGGGGAAGTTTGTTGCCTTGGAGAACATCAGCTGCAAGATTAAGTCAGGGTGTGAGGGACACCTCCCATGGCCCAATGGCATCTGCACTAAATGCCAGCCGAGTGCCATCACGCTCAACAGACAGGTAAGGCTGCTTGTGTCCTGAGATTTGTTTCCATGGCTGAGAAGTAGATACTGTCAAGAATGGCAGATTCGCTTTTGTGGCATAGACTATAGGCATAAAATTGGTTAGGTTTCACCGGGCGTGGGAGCACACACCTTTAATCCTAGCACTCAGGAGGCAGAGGCAGGAGGATCTTTGTGAGTTCAGGGCCAGCCTGGTCTACAGAGTAAGTTCCTGGACAGCTGAGGCTACAGGGAGACCCTGTCTCAAAAAAGACCAAAAAAAAAAAAAAAATTGGTTAGGTTTCTAATTTCCCAGGTGTGGGACTCGAGTTTCAGTTCTGTTTGGTGTTTGGTTGGTTTGTATGAAGTCAGGATTTTCCTTTGCTTCGCTTCCCTTCACTTTGCTTCTCTTTGCCCCCCTCCCTCCTCCCCTCCCCTCCCCTCCCCTAACCTTCCCCTAACCCTCCTCTTCTCTTCTTTTCCTTTTCAACAGGGTTTCCCTGTAGTCCATGGCCTGGAACTCACTATGTAGACCAGGTTGGCCTTGGAACTCACAGAGATCCACCTGCCTCTTCTGGGATTAAAGGTGTACACCATCACACTTGGCCCAGGATTTTCTTTTTTTCGAGACAGGGTCTCCCTGTATCCCCAGCTGTTCTGGAACTCACTCTGTAGACCAGGCTGGCCTTGAACTCACAAAGATCCACCTGCCTCTGCCTCCTGAGTGCTAGGACCAAAGGCATGTGCCACCACGCCTGGCTTGTGGGTGATGGGAATCAAACCTGTGTCCTCTGCAAGAGCAGTTGTCGCTCTTAACCACTTAGCTATCTCTCCAGCCCCATTTTCTTTTTCAGGATTTTTTCTTTTTTTTTTTTAAATGTTATTTATTTTTTATGTCTACCAGTGTACTGTCTGCATGTAGGTTGGTGTACCTGTGTTGTGCAATGCCACGGAGGTCAGAAGAGGGCATCGAATTCCCCTGGAACTGGAGTTAAAGACTGTTCTCAGCTACCATGTGGGTGCTGAGGATCGAACCTGGGTCCTCTGCAAGAGCAGTCGGTGCTCTTAACTGCTAGGCCATCTCTCCAGCCCCTTCCAGGATTTTCTTTTAAAATTAATTTTGTTATTTTTGGAGGTGGGATTTTTTTTTAATTAATTTTATTTATTTTTGTATGTGTATGAATGTACTGTCTGCATGTAGGTTTGTGCACCCATGTCATGCAATGCCGCGGAGGTCAGAAGAGGGTCTTGGGTTCCCCTGGAACTGGAGTTCTCCTGGAATTGGAGTTACAGACGGTTCTTAGCCGCCATGTGGGTGCTGGTTATCGAACTCGGGTCTTCTGCAAGAGCAGTCAGTGCTCTTAACCGCTAGGCTATCTCCCCAGCCTGATTTTTTTTTTTTTTAATATTTTAAAAATACTCAGTGGTTGTGATTTTGCCTTTTTATAAAAATTTTTTTGGCCTTTTTGAGGACTTTGACATTAAGAAACTATTGTTTGAGCTGGGCGTGGTAGGGCATGCCTTTTA
>VZQC01004671.1:2505998-2535391 GCA_009823505.1 Rhizomys pruinosus | reverse complement strand
TTTTTTGTCTTTTTGAGACAGGGTCTCCCTGTAGCTCCAGCTGTCCTGGAACTCACTCTGTAGACCAGGCTGGCCTTGAATTCACAAAGATCCGCCTTCCTCTGCCTCCCAAGTGCTAGGATTAAAGGCATGCGCCACCATGCCTGGCACCCTATTCCTTTTTTTTTTTAAACCCTTGATAGATGATACTTCATTTGACTCCAGAATGAGCTGATTCCTGAGAAACACCATTCTTTTTTGGTTTTGTTTTTTATTTTATTTATTTATTTATTTTATGTGTATGAATGTACTATCTGCATGTAGGTTTGTGCACCCATGTCGTGCAATGCTGCGGAGGTCAGAAGAGGGTCTCGGATTCCCCTGGAACCGGAGTTCTCTTGGAATTGGAGTTACAGACGGTTCTCAGCCGCCATGTGGGTACTGGGGATCGAACCCAGGTCCTCTGCAAGAGCAGTCAGCGCTCTTAACCGCTAGGCTATCTCTCCAGTCCCCCCTATTCCTTTTATTAAAAAATAAGTTTTAATACATTTTATTGTTTGTGGGGTGTGTGTGTGTGTGTGTGTGTATATATGTGTGAGCGCTCATGCGAACACATGTGCATGCATAAAGGCATGTATTCATGGGGGTCAGTAGTCAACATTGTGTGTCTTCCCCAGTAGCTCTGTACTTTTTTTTATTTTTATTTTATTTTATTATCTTATTTATTTTATTTTATTTTAGCCTTTTTGAGACAGGGTCTCCCTGTAGCCCCAGCTTTCCTGGAACTCACTCTGTAGATCAGGTTGGCCTTGAACTCACAAAGATCCACCTGCCTCTGCCTCCCAAGTGCTAGGATTAAAGGCGTGCATCACTACACCCAGCCATTTTCTTTTCTATAAGCAATAATCACATAGCACAACAAATAATAAAATGATCAAAACAACAACCCCCAGAGCCTAGACACGGTCTACCTGCGATGCCACAGGTCTGTGCTGTGACTTTCCCAGGTTCCCATTCTGCACTGTAGCGTCAGAAGTCTGAGAGGCCCCAGTAGCGCATGCCCTGTGCATATCTTTTTTTTTTTTTTAATTTTTTTTTAAATTTATTTCTGTATGTGTATGAATGTACTGTCTGCATGCAAGTTTGTGCACCCGTGTCATGCAATGCCATGGAGGTCAGAAGAAGGTAACAGATTCCCCTGGAACTGGAGTTCTCCTGGAATTGGAGTTTCAGATGGTTCTCAGCCGCCATGTGGGTGCTGGGGATCGAACCTGGGTCCTCTGCAAGAGCAGTCGGCGCTCTTAACTGATAGGCTATCTCTCCAGCCCCTCTTTTTTTTTTTTTAATTTTACTTATTTTTTATGTGTATGAGTGTACTGTCTGCATGTAGGTTGGTGCACCTGTGTTGTGCAGTGCCATGGAGGTCAGAAGAGGGTGTCGGATTCCCCTGGAACTGGAGTTAAAGACGGTTCTCAGCCGCCATGTGGGTGCTGGGGATCGAACCCGGGTCCTCTGTAAGAGCGGTCGGCGCTCTTAACCGCTAGGCCATCTCTCCAGCCCCGCCTTTTCCCCTTTTCTCATCCTGGAGTTGGAAAAGAAAGTTTCTGCCAGCTCCTTAGGCCATGGGTTCGGGTCATATCATTGCCCAGTCCTTAGCAGAACTGACCTGCTTTACTCTGCAGATATCTTCTTGGTGGTCGTTTACTTGTGTGTAATGAACACCTGGGAACTACCAGGGAGAGCCTCAGATCTTGTGAAAGACGTGCATCCTGCACTATAGTAGGGAGAAAAGGCTTCTACCTGGGTGGCGTTTTATTTTTTTATTTATTTATTTTTTATTTATTTATTTTTGTATGTGTATGAATGTACTGTCTGCATGCAGGTCTGTGTACCCATGTCATGCAACACCGCGGAGGTCAGAAGAGGGTTTTGGATTCCCCTGGAACTGGAGTTCTCCTGGAATTGGAGTTACAGATGGTTCTCAGCCACCATGTGGGTGCTGGGGATCGAACCCGGGTCCTCTGCAAGAGTGTCGGTGCTCTTAACCGCTAGGCTATCTCTCCAGCCCCCTGGGTGGCGTTTTAATAGGTAGTGATGAGTTGGCCCCATGGGGCCTGATAAGCAAAGTGCTTGGTATTGCTGGAGCAGAGACTGACGTGGATGCATTGGATGTTGTGACCACATGTGAATGGGATGAGCAGAGAATACTATTCCCAAGTTGAGGGAGAGAGAGAGAAAAAGAAAAGACTCCAGCTATTGGCCTATGAAGCCATGAGGACTCAAGTGGCCATAGGAATAGTTAGGAGCTGGGCCAGGCAGTCAGCCATGCCAGTATGGAAATAATCTGAATCTGAAAGGGCTTTGGAGCTTAGAGCAAGACTTTCTGAGGTTCAGTATACATAGTAAGAGACAAAAGAAGGCAAGAAGCCCTAAGACTTTCAGGCCTGGGAGCTTGAGGACTTGGGTTTGGTGACTGTAGCACTGTTGAAGACAAGGTCTGTGGGGCAAGGAGGCTCTGTTCAGGAGAGAGCTGCTAGGCTAGGTTTTGGAGGCAGAGTGTTGAGTCGCTGCTCAAGGCCACCAGCCTAGAGGGTATGGTGGGAATGAGAACAAAGGAGAATGTCTGGGATGGTAGGCTGCAGAGGAGGGTAGGGGAATAGGAAGCTGTATCCCAACATTGTGTTCAGCAACATGAGGCTATCGGTGATTGCTGGGTCAAGTTGAGTAGCCTAAGTGGTGTTGTCTTCCTTTAAGTCACTGTGCTACAAAATAAGCAGCAGATAGCGGCCACGTGGGAAGTGGGGCTGAGTGTTCTCATTTGAGGTTTGTGTGTGTACTGCTAGAATTAGTATGAGAAGGGTGAGTGGACAGGCTTTGAGTGCTCAGGGTAGTGACATGGGGACACTTAGAGACAGTTCTGTGTGGAGAGGGACCGGAGGGAAAATAGATGCAGACTGACAGATTGGTGAAGGAGGCTTGGTCCACAAGGAAAAAAGTGAAGCCATAGACGCTATTCAGAGATACAAGAAGGAGTGACAAGCCAGCCATTAGCTGAGCAGGGGCTTTCTGGACACGTTATCTCTGTGAGATGATGATGAGGCCAGGTACCCAACACTGACATCTTTTTTTTTTTTTTTTTTTTTTTTAAATTTATTTTTGTGTGTGTATGAATGTACTGTCTGCATGTAGGTCTGTGCACCCGTGTCGTGCAATGCCTCGGAGGTCAGAAGAGGGTCTCAGATTCCCCTGGAACTGGAGTTCTCCTGGAATTGGAGTTACAGACGGTTCTTAGCTGCCATGTGGGTGCTGGGGATCGAACCTGGCTCCTCTGCAAGAGCAGTCAGTGCTCTTGACCGCTAGGCTATCTCTCCAGCCCCTCTGACATCTCCTTTTTATGAGTCAAGATCTTGTTATTATATAGCGTGAATTTCATGATCTCTTTCCTCATCATCCTGAGTACTAGACTTATACGTGTGCACTTCCATACTTGCTGACATTCATGTTACAAGATGTCTGAGCTGGTACATTGTGCTCCCCACCCCACCACCAAGGCAGTTGTGAGTGAGGCTGAAAATGAAAAGCTCAGTCAAGAGATAGGGTGAGTCATTATACTCTGAAAATTGTTTGCATGGAAAGTTCTAATAGGAGCAGCAGAAGTATGTAAGATAAGCTGTCAGACGAAGACTCCTGGGACGTTGGCAAACCTAAGGGCACTATCCTGAAGTGTGAGTTGTCAGGGGAGGCGAGGAAGCAAGGTAGTGCTTCCCAAAGCAGGGAATGATGCTGGGCAAGGATAAGCATCATTCTCACCAGATCCTGGCTGTGCAACCTTGTGGTCAGGAGGTTCAACTGGGGCCCCTTTGAGCCTGAGCTCTGGATGTAGCTAGACTCTGGCTCTACTGCTACTAAATCTTCTGGGTGACCAGTTGATGCAAAAATAATTTCTCATATGTTGGGGACAACGGCAAAGTCTGTGATGTACAGTTTGGAGGGCCAGGTGGGCCAGTATATGCATCATCCAACCTGGCAAGTGCCTACAACACTAGATGTTGCTTCCATTGCCTCTGGAAGGCATCCTGAAGTTGCCCTGTGGATGGGCTACCCTGGACCACATCAAGCTGTGTTCTGTGCACTTCTCAGGTCAGTGCTGCTGGTGGCCTCTCCTACCACTTGTCAGTGGAGAAGCAACACATTGGGCTTCCCTCCACCTTCTCTAAAGCAGAGTGGTGCCAGCTGGTCAGTGATAGTCACAAAGCCCACTTTGCTGTGGGGTAACAGACATTGGTTCCTGAGTTTGGGGTTTGTTTTTGTTTTTTAATTTTTATTTGTTTTGTATGTGTATGAATGTATTGTCTGCATGTAGGTTTGTATACCTGTGTCATGCAGTGCCACGGAGGTCAGAAGAGGGTGTTGGATTCCCCTGGAACTGGAATTAAAGACGGTTCTCAATCGACGTGGGTGCTGGGGATCGAACCTGGGGTCCTCTGCAAGAGCAGTCGGCGCTCTTAACTGCTAGGCCATCTCTCCAGCCCTGTTTGTTTTTTTTATTTATTTTTTATTTTTGTATATGTATAAATGTACTGTCTGCATGAAAGTTTGTGCACCCGTGTCGTGCAATGCCGTGGAGGTCAGAAGAGGGTCTCTGATGCCCCTGGAACTGGAGTTCTCCTGGAATTGGAGTTTCAGACGGTTCTCGGCTGCCATGTGGGTGCTGGGGATCGAACCCGGGTCCTCTGTAAGAGCGGTCAGCACTCTTAACGGGTAGGCCATCTCTCCAGCCCCATGTTTTGTTTTGTTTTTTTTGTTTTTTTATGTCAAGACATGGAGCCAGTGCTTCCACACATGGCCTCTGGTAGGCAGTGAGGCTTTGGGGACCATGATTTCTGACTCTTCTGTGTCTTGCTCCAGGTGTAGATAAAACTGCTGACACTTTGGCAGCTGTCAAACTTAGAATTAAGATGTCTTCCTCCTAGCGTATTCTCTTTGACATTTGCTAAAGACCATAAAAAGTAATTGCCTTTAAAAATGGTGCATAGGGCTAGGGGTTGGCTTACAAAAGCATTTGAGTGACGACATGGGGGAGAGATGGAAGTTGCCTGGTTCCCTGGGGAAGGAGGAGGATACACACCTTTATGTTCTTGGTGAGCAGAAAAGGTACAGTTGGGTAGTTAAACCTGAATGAGAAAAGCAGGACACAAAGGATGGGGGGCATTTAACAAGAAAATTCCCTGAAGGAGAGAATTAAAGTGAACAGGTGCTGGAAAAATGTTTCTGCATATTAGAGCTTAATTAGATTTGAAGATGAATTCCAGATGGGCTAATTATGTGTGAGTTGTTGCAGGTTCATTCTTGTAGGGGCAAGCATGTATTTTTGGAAATGGTGATTTAGCTTGATTGGATTTGATTTCTGCCTCTTACCCTATCTCCAACCAGAAACTGCCTCGTCAAGGGCCCAAGGTCCTCTCAGCAGGCTCACATCTTTGGGGCCTTGTCCTACACTGGCAGGAGCACAGAAGGTGGAGGCATCATGACTGCACACTCATATGTGGGGAAGAAAAAGTGGCTCAGGTAGAAGGTCACCAGCAGGAGAGGAACAGAATGTAGTGGGTGTTGCAGGAGCAGGATGTTTGCTGAGGTGGGAAACAAGCCTGTGTGATGTGAAAACACAGTAGTCACACTTTACACTTCCCACACAGTGATCGATGGATGCCCCTGGCACAGCAGAGGGCATCTCCTTGTTGGCAGTTGTGTAGGAAGCAAAGGAAAGACATAAGTGAACAGCAAATGGAAGTGTTTCATGGAAATTTTAATGTTCAAACAAAGAACAGGGCTACTTGGGGCCAGGGTTGTCCTGTTAAGACAGTGGGCTTGGTTTACCTTGGAAATACTTTGCAATGATTGTCTCAAAAGATTTCATGGCCCTGATATCCCTGGAAGATGTAGTTGTGCTGGGAGTGGTCTTATGGCACACCTTGGAGACATATGGTTAGCAAACTGCTTGGGTCTGAGGGCTTCACTAAGCCTAAACATTTATGTAAGGATCTATAATTAGAAATTATGGGTGCAGGGGCTGGAGAGATGGCCTAGTGGTTAAGAGTGCCGACTGCTCTGGCAGAGGACCCGGGTTCGATCCCCATCACCCACATGGCGGCTGAATCTGTAACTCCAATTCCAGGAGAACTCCAGTTCCAGGGGAATCTGACACCCTCTTCAGACCTCCTCGGCATTGCACGACACGGGTGCATAAACCTACATGCAGACAGTATACTCATACACATTAAAATAAAATAAAATAAAATAAATTATGGGTGCATAATTTATATATGGCTCAATGAATGATTTATATAATGTTAAGTGATGATTTAGGATAGAAAATATGACTTTTGTAGGATCTTTTATTGAAAAAAATCAGTTCTTAGGAATTTATTTCTAGAGCTCTGTTTGAACTCAGCATGTTTGACATAAATCAGGTCTAATTGTCATTTTGTGATTAATGAACATATGCTGGCCGTTTTTCCCCATAATTAAACTTTATGTTCTATGCATCTGACAAAGCAAAACAAGTTTAGACTTTGACAGATTGGTAGTGGGGGTTTCCAAGTGTGTGTGTGTGTGTGTGTGTGTGTGTGTGTGTGTTACATGTCTTTATTTTGTACGTGTACAAGTACTGTTTCTGTAAATCAGGTTTTCAGATGTGTAAGATTTTTGAAAATATATTTTTTTTAATTTTTTATTTATTTTTCTCTATGTGTATGAATGTACTATCTGCATGCAGGTCTGTGCACCCGTTTCGCGCTCTTAACCACTAGGCCATCTCTCCAGCCCCAGATGTGTAAGATTTTTAAGCATGAGACTTGGGGGCTGGAGATGGCTCTGGTTAAGAGTGTAGACTGCTCTCGCAGAGGGACCCAGGTTTAGTTCTCAGCACCCATGTGTCTCTACACCATCCATAACTCCAGTTCCAGGGGATCTGATATCTCTGGCCTCCACAGACATTGCATGACATGGGTATACTTATACACACCACCGCATAAGATAAAAATAAATAATTTTTTAAAAGAAAAATGAAGGCTGGGCATGGTGACACATTCAGGAGGCAGAGGCAGGCAGATCTCTGTCAGATGGAGTCCCTCCTGGTTTACATTTGCTAGTAGGCCAGCTAGGACTAAGGAGACTCTGTCTCAAAAAGACCAAAAGTAAGTAATTGTGCTAGATAGCTTTAGTGTCAACTTGACACACCTGAGTTGAGGGAATTGGACTGTGGCCATGTCTGTGGGGCATCTTCTTGATTGTTAAGTGATATGGGAGGGCCCAGCCCACCGTGGGCAGTGCCACCCTGAGCTGGTTGTTCCTGTATTATATAAGAAAGCAGGCTGAGCCAAGGGACCAAACCAGTAAGCAGTGTTCTTCCATGGCCTGTGCTTCAGCTCCTGCCTCTAGATTTCTGCCCTGAGTTCCTACCCTGGGCTCCCTCAGTGATGAACTGTGACCAGGGAGATGTAAGACAAACCCTTTCCTCCCCAAGTTGGTTTTGGTCAGAGTGTTTTGTCACAGCAATTGAAAGCAAACTGGGCTGGGCGTGGTGGCGCAGGCCTTTAATCCTAGCACTTGGGAGGCAGAGGCAGTCAGATCTTTGTGAGTTCAAGGCCAGCCTTATCTACAGAGTGAGTTCCAGGACACCTGGGGCTACAGGGAGCCCTGTCTTGAAAAGACAAAAAAAAAAAAAAAGCAAACTAGAGCAGTAAATAATTTAAAAGGTCAGATGTGTGTGAAAGCAACTGTGCACCTCTTCTCATTTGCTGTTGACTTTTGATTGTTTCAGGACATAGACAAGTTTGGCAATGAGATCACCCAGCTGGCCCGCCCTTTGCCGGTGGAATATCTGATCATAGACGTAAGTACTCTCTTGTACTTATAAATTCACAAGCTGGCACCAAATAGTCCCCACGGGAACTAAGGCTCCTGGATGGTGTCCACCTGGCAGAAGAAGCCATAGAGGCTTGAGTCACACATTGTCCCAAGAAATGTTTGACTTAATAGGCTCTCCTGTTTCCAGAAAGTGTGCAATTTAAACAACCTAGGGGTTGACTTTTGCCTTGCTTTAGTGCAAACAAAGGACTACCCAACTCCAGCCCCACTCTGGCCTCTGAAAGGCAGTGAGTCCCCTTTCATGTGGCTGAATCCCAAGAGTGTCTGAACAGTTAGATACATTCTAGGTTTGACTGGTGGCTACCTGCTGCCCAGCTTGTACAGATGTTGCCCTGCAGTAGTGTTCCTGGGCTCCACTCCATCCAAGAGGGTCTTGGGAACACTCTACCACTTAGTATCCTTAAGAAGTGAGGGCCAGGCCAGGAGTGGTGGGGCACGCCTTTAATCCCAGCACTTGGAAAGCAGAGGCAGGTGGATCTCTGTGAGTTCAAGGCCAGCCTGGTCTATAGAGCGAGCTCCAGGCCAGCTGGGACTAAAGGGAGACCCTGTCTCAAAAAAAGAAGTGAGGGCCAGTGCTGGTTCCTAGGGCAGCCCTTTAGGAGATGAGGGGCTGGCTCTGCTGCCTCTTCTCAGAAGCTCGACTTCTTTCTAGGGGCATTTGATGGTCACAGAGACACAGTAATGTTGTTGGCCACAGGGCCATGAGTGCTGCAGGACAAAGGCTGACTTGCAGCAGCTGGAGTGCCAGCGCCTGCCAGAGCTCTGTCCAGGGGGTTGAGGTAGCTCATTTCCTACATTATTGCTCTGCCAGAGTATCTATTCAGGCTGCATCTGGACTTAGGATGGGCATATGATTCAGGCAGTAAAATATCATTGCATTTGGAGCAGTGAGTCCCCCTGAGCCAAGCCCATCGATGCTCCATTCCAATTGACAGCTCCTGAGAACATATTTATTACCTAGGCCATAAAGGCATCTGTTTTTAGACTACCTAGGGTGTAATTAAGATGAAAACAGATTGAAAGAAGAGTTGGCATGATTTAGAATCAGCTTCCTAAGCTCTTCCTCCCACTCCTGTCATCTCCCCACCCCTCTCACCAGTGTTGGGTTGCTGGGAAGCATTCTACCCAATAGCACCTATATTCTCTGTCCCATAGGTATAAGACCCTTGAAAGCTTGTGCCCACAGAGGGTTATTCGGTGTTAGCCCCAGAGACAGTACGACCTGGACTGGGGCTGTTCACTGTTCTTTTGTTTTTGTTTGTTTGAGAAACGGTCATGCCATATAGCCCTGACTGGCCTCAAATTTGTAATCCTCCTGCTTCTGTCTCTGCTTCCTGGGGGCTAGAATTAAGGTGTGAGCCACTAAATATCTTAAGTATTAATAGTATTTAAGATATATCTGCCTGATATATCTTAAATACTATTCCTTATTTTTATAATTAAAACTTTTTTTTAATTTTATGGATATGAATGTTTTGTCACCATTTACGTAAGTATGCTTGTGTTGCCCATGCCTGCAGAGGCCAGAAGTGGGCATTAGATCTCCTGGAACTGGAATTCTAGTTGTTAGCCATCATGTGGGTGCTGTGAACCAAACCTGGGTCCTCTGTAAGAACAGCCAATGCCCTTAGCTTCTGAGCCATCTCTCCAGCCCTCTTTAAATGCTATTCTTTTTTGTTGTTGTTGTTGTTGTATTTTTGAGGCAGGGTCTCCCTATAGCCCCAGCTGGCCTAGAACTCACTCTGTAGATCAGGCTGGCCTTGAACTCACAGAGAGTGCTGGAATTAAAGCCGTGTGCCACCACGCCTGGCTTAAATGCTATTCTTAAGCTTGGGGGGGGGGTGGCTACTTACCTTTTACCCACTGAGCCATCTCCCCATCTCTGAGGAGGCATTCACTCTCCCCATCCTTGAGGAGGTCAGTCTGGAAGGGGTGGGTTTAAGGACAGGATGAAGACCTAGATCCCTGGGGAGGGTCACTTGGGGCCACATGGACTTTGATTCTCTTGCTGTCCAGGGCCACTCACAGATTAAAGAATTCCAGTGAGGGCTGGAGAGATAGCCTAGCAGTTAAGAGCACCGACTGCTCTTGCAGAGGACCCAGGTTCGATCCCCAGCACCCACATGGCGGCTGAGAACCATCTGTAACTCCAATTCCAGGACAACTCCAGTTCCAGGGGCATCCGAGACCCTCTTCTGACCTCCGCGGCATTGCACGACACGGGTGCACAGATCTACATGCAGACAGTACATTCATACACATAAAAAGCCGGGTGTGGTGGCGCACGCCTTAAATCCTAGCAGTTGGGAGGCAGAGGCAGGCGGATCTTTGTGAGTTCAAGGCCAGCCTGGTCTACAGAGTGAGTTCCAGGACAGCTGGGACTACAGGGAGACTCTGTTTTGAAAACACCAAAAAAAAAAAAACCAAAAAAAAAAAGAGCCCCAGTGAGGATTTCAGGACCTTGCACTTGTTAGGCAAGCTCTCTGCTACTGCATTTCACCTCCACTCCTTTTTGTCTAGTTTTTATTATTTTGAGGTAGGAGCTCCAGATGTTGCCCTGGTAGCCCTCTAACTGGGGATCTTCATGCTTTAACCGGTATTTCAGGTGTGTACCACAAATAACTCTTCTGATTATTGGTAATTAATTCTATGGGCACCCTTCCACTCCTGTTTCTGCCTTTCAAAAATGAGGCACCTGAGCAGCCCCAGCTTTTTTTTTTTTTTAATACTTTAATTCATGTTTTGTGTATTTCAGACATCATTTCTCAGTTCCATTTAGACACATTCCCCTTTCCCTTCCCCCCACCCCACCTAGCTCATGCATTCTGCCATACATGTCTTTCATCTTTCTGTCTTTTTTTTTTTTTTTTTTTTTTTTTTTTTTTTTTTTTTTTTTTTTTTTTTGTTTTTTTAAGAAAAGAGTCCCAGCTGTCCTGGAACTCACTCTGTAGACCAGGCTCGCCTTGAACACAGGGTCTCCCTGTAGTCCCAGCTGTCCTGGAACACTCACTCTGTAGACCAGGCTGGCCTTGAACTCACAAAGATCCTCCTGCCTCTGCCTCCCAAGTGTTAGGATTAAAGGTGTGCGCCACCACGCCCGGCTCTTTCTGTCTTTTTTAAAGTTTTTCTCTGTAAAGGTCCATTGTTTTGGGCAGAATTTAACTATGTCAGTCCGTCTGTTCTTTGACCCAGTCCCTATGTTGTTGTGATTCCCTCCCCATTGTATTCCTCCAAAATATGCCTGTATAAACGTCATACATGGACCAGTGTTTTGTCCTCCAGGAATAAACTGTATGTTAACTCTAATATATGTTTTGGAGTTCACATTTTTTCCCTTTAATTTTATATTACTCTAAATTATGGATATATACTTTTCACCCATATACATTAATTACCGTGTCTGAAAGCATGTGGTAAGTTAACTCTAGGCAGCCCCAGCTTCTTTGCAGCTTGGATAGGCTCCCCACAACTAGGACTCTGTTGTCCACCCCATATGGGTGTGAACTGCTATCTTTGTCTCCTAGATGACCAGTGTGAGCCCATATGACCAGCATGTAGCTGAGGTCTGTATGCTTGGCCTTGCTGCTGCAGAAGCTTGTCTGCAAAGGACCAGGCAACTCTGGGGCCACCGATGGCTCAGCTTGTCCTTCTGGAATGCTGACATTGGCACAGCTGAATCCAGAAATAGCCTCCTGCCTTTGCTGATGTAGAAAACAGACCACAACACCCAGAGCCTTTTCATTCTTTAGAAAGACTCCCGCAGGAGTCAGAATAGCTGCTCTAATTCTGGAAAGGGTGGGAGCTGGTGATGCTAGTGCTGCATGCAGAGGAGAGCTGCGTCAGCAGGTGTTGCCAGCTCACACTTGGGTGCTGTTGTGGGGAAGAGCGCCTTTGCCAAGGGGAGTAAGACTTTTATTGATTCCTGTATACTCACTAGTGACTCTGAGGCTTCTATTGATTGTGTGTTAGACATAAAATGCCCTTGGCCGTTAACTAAAGCATGCTGGAACCAAATGAAAGATTTGACTCACCTTCAATAGAAGGTCTTGACTCCAGCTTGCTCTCCTTCCAAGGAGAGAGCTGCTTGTGACTCTCAGCCCTGCATGTAAGGCTGCAGGGTACATGGAACTTGAAGACTTCTGGAGATCACTGTGTTTCTCAGGCCCACAATGCCTGACTCCAAGCCCTAGTGATGGAAATTTTGTGTCTCTTTGTCTGCCTCCTGCCTTCTGTACTTGTTTCTGTGGTTCCTTGGTTTGACCAGAACAGATGAACCTGTGTGTCTAGGGCAGAGTAATCACAGTGGCTGAGACAGTCCCAGTACTACAGTTGGTGTCATGGCAGCCATAGCACAGAGCCAGGAGCTGCTCTGATGTAAGTGCTTTAAAGACATATTTTTTTCAGTTTGTTTTCCAGGGTCTGAGTTTCACATTGCTCATTTGAGGGCAGTACAGTTAACTGTTTGGTTCAACCAGGGCATGTAGTGTACTCAGTTACTGTTGAGTACTGGATGTGTTGGGGCTGCTTGGATGAACAGGGGTGTCTATGCTGTTTGCAGCACACTGTCACAGTGCATGTTTTTGTCCTTTAGATCACAACCACCTTTCCCAAGGATCCAGTTTACACTTTTTCTACTTCACAAAATCCATTTCCTATTGAAAACCGGGATGTGCTAGGTGAGACACAGGTAAGCTGTTTGTGTTAGACAGATTGGTTAAAGGTTCTGATTGTTGCTGGCGTGGTGGCATACGCCTTTAATCCTAGCACTTGGGAGGCAGAGGCAGGCGGATCTTTGCAAGTTTAAGGCCAGCTGGGGCTACAGAGAGACCCTGTCTCGAAAACACACACACACACACACACACACACACACACACACAAAGGTTCTGATTGTTTAACTTTGATCATGCCCCTAATTCTCTGATAAGCCCTATGAACTCTGTTTTATTTATTTATTTATTTATTTATTTATTTATTTTATTATTTATTTTTGTATGTGTATGAATGTATTGTTTGCATGCAGGTCTGTGCACCCGTGTCGTGCAATGCCGCGGAGGTCAGAAGAGGGTGTCAGATTCCCCTGGAACTGGAGTTCTCCTGGAATTGGAGTTACAGACGGTTCTTAGCTGCCATGTGGGTGCTGGGGATCGAACCCGGGTCCTCTGCAAGAGCGTCGGTGCTCTTAACTGCTAGGCTATCTCTCCAGCCCCTGAACTCTGTTTTAGGGTACTGTTGATTACTTTGCCCAGGTGATGGATAACCATAGGGTAAATCCCCTGAAGTCATTAGGTTTACAGACTTACCAGAAATACCATTCTCAGTTGACCTTGTAATTTTCCCAATATTTATTTGTCAACACAGCCTTGCTCTAGTTTGTGTATTAATGCACTGTGGAGTGGAGGGTGCAGGCAGTCTTGCTTCCCTGTGGTCTGCCCTACCTTGTGCTGCTTCTTGGGCTAGTAGAGGACCATCAGGGCTGTGGGCCCCATGCGGCCTGGCATGTGCTGCAGTGAGCTCTGCTTCTCCTGTCTCTTGCTCCTTCCAGCCAGACTGAGTTACAGGTACTGGCTTGTGTAGACAGTCTGTGTGCTCAGTTTTTAGACTGTGGTTGGTGCCAACATTTCAGAATATGATTTAACTGGGGAATAGCAATAACAGCACTTAACTTCTGATGTAGTTTCTTGCTGCCTGTCTGTCCAGCGACATGGAGCACTTGTTGGGACATAGTTATAGGGCAGTCCCTTAAGACTCCATTGTAATCCTATTGCCTGTGTCCCGTTGTTCAGAAGGTGTTCTTGGGGGTGAAGAGATAAGTCAGTGGTTAAGAGCACTGGCTACTCTTGCAGGGGACCTGGGTTTGATTCCCAGTACCCACATGGCACCTAACAACCATCTGTAATTCCAGTTCCAAGGGAATCTGACACCCTCTTCTGACCTCCAAGGGCATTGCATGACCTGGGTACATTTACACACATGTAGGCAATACACTCATACACATAAAAAATTAAAAAGATGGGGCTGGAGAGATGGCCTAGCAGTTAAGAGCGCCGACTGCTCTTGCAGAGGAACCAGGTTTGATCCCCAGCACCCACATGGCGGCTGAGAACTGCCTTTAACTCCAGTTCCAGGGAAATCCAATGCCCTCTTCTGATCTCCGTGGCATTGCACGACACGGGTGCACAGACCTGCATGCAGACAGTACATTCATACACATAAAGGAAATAAAATTTAAAAAAAAAATAAGAAAGACAAAAATATTTTTAAAAGAGCGCGGTTCTTTCCATTCCTCTTCCTGCCCCCAAAGTAGGTCCTTTCGTCCATCCACTCTCTACTTCCAGGTAAAGGGACACTTTCCATCTGTCTATAAACACCTACTTCCTTTTTTTTTTTATTTTATTTATTTTTTTATGTGTATAAATGTATTGTCTGCATGCAAGTTTGTGCACCCATGTCGTGCAGTGCCGCGGAGGTCAGAAGAGGGTGTCGGATTCCCCTAGAACTGGAGTTTCAGACGGTTCTCGGCTGCCATGTGGGCGCTGGGGATCGAACCCGGGTCCTCTGTAAGAGCGGTCAGCGCTCTTAACCACTAGGCCATCTCTCCAGCCCTACTTCCTTTTTTTACCTGTGTAGGTGTGTGGAGGGCATCCCTGGGCAGGAGAGTCACACTAGGCCTGTAGCTTTGCACCTCTTCTCCTGGACTCCTGGTGGTAACTGAAAGAGGATACATGTCCTCCCTGCATTAAATATGTTCACTTTTAGTAGGAGACAGGTTGTGTCTGGGTCTGGCATTAGGGACTTGTGATAACTCATTTTTTCCCTAACCCTTTCCTTAGGACTTTCATAGTTTGGCCACCTACTTGTCCCAGAATACCTCATCCGTGTTCTTGGATACCATCTCTGACTTCCATCTCCTGCTGTTCCTAGTCACCAATGAAGTCATGCCTCTGCAGGTACCAGCTCTGCTGCTGCGCCTCTTGTTTTCTTTTCTCAAGTCCCAAAACTGGAATGAAGTTTGGTGTCAAGAGACATCTGTCCTGCATTGAATGTGTGAGAACATGCAGCACTAGCACTGCAGGAGGGGTCTGTTGATGGAGTTGATGTTTCCCATTTAGCCTCTGTAGTGAAGGATTGGTTATCATCACCTGGAGAGCAGACATGAATGCACTGTGTCCTCTAGCCTAGAGCCTAAATCAGGGATCCCATAGTTCAGACAATCCCTGTCCAACAGCTCCAGAGCCAACACCTCTGTTCTTTCCCAAAACCTCCCTTCCTGAGCCAGTACAGGTTTACTGCCTTGGCCCAGAAGGGTTGGCTTACTTCCAGGCTCTGCACGTGGCTGCACAGTTGGTATTTTTAAGATGAGGGAAAATGAGTATGAGCCTTTTGCAGACTGTCTCTGAGCAGGGCAGAGCAGCAGGCCCCACTGGGAAGCCTTTTTATATGTCTTGGGCATTCCTGTGGCCAAAGAGATACGAGCCTTTTCAAACCTGATCACATTAACCTGGCCCCTTTTCCTGAGGGTGACAGTAGAGCCCTTCCTCTCCAGGATATTTCTGTTGGTAGCCTGTAGTTGTCCTTATATTCTGCTGGGTTATTTTGAATTTATTTTGTGCATTCCTGGAATCTGTAGGCTGGGCAGGATGCCCACTAACTGGTCTGATAGTCTACATGGAGGTACTTTGGCTGCTCCCATTGTAATCAGCCCATGGCCTAGTAGACTCAGGTTCAGCCCTGCCATCTGAGCACAGGGTGACAAAAAGTTTGTCAGGACCACCTTAGCCAGCCTGAGTATTCTGTTGGGTATGTGGTGGTAGAAAACATGTTCTGGAGATCTCATTGTAGTTCTTCATTAGGTTGACCCTAGAGGTCACAGATAGTGATGTAATTTTCAGATATAATGAAAAAGAGAAAGAGCAGAGGGTAAAGTGTGAGGGAGGAGGACTGATCCTAGAACCCCAGGCTCTTGTCCATCTGTCTGCCTCCAGGACCAGGGATAGAGGCTTCTGGATTCTGGATTGTTGGGTCCACTGTCAGCCCATGGTAGAGATGCCTATGTTGGGCTTTTTGAGAAAAAAAAAAAATTACATTTCGGCTCATGTTAGCATTTAAATTTATAGATTTCAGCTCCCACCCCACCCCACCCTACCCCATACTGGGAAGTCACCCAAGTGCCCTGCACATGCTAGGCAAGCACGATGCTGCTAGGATGTGTTCCCAGCTAGATGTGATAGAGTTTGCTTTTCTTTTTTTTTTTTTGTCTTTTTGAGACAGGGTCTCCTTATAGCCCCAGCTGGCCTAGAACTCACTCTGTAGCCTAGGCTGGCCTTGAACTCACAGAGAACCGCCTACTTCTGCCTTCTAAATGCTAGGATTAAAGGCATGTGCCACCACGCCTGGCTTAAAGACGGTTCCTAGCCGCCATGTAGGTGCTGGGAATGGAACCTGGGTCCTCTGCAAGAGCACTCGGTGCTCTTAACTACTGAGCCATCTCTCCAGCCCATAGTTTGCATTTTATAGTACCTCTGAGAATTCTTAATTTTCTTTGAAACATAATTTTGTTTGTTTGTTCGTTTGTTTGTTTGTTTTGAGACAGGGACTTCCTATAGCCCCAGCTGTTCTGGAACTTACTGTGTAGACCAGCATGTGAAACATATTCTTGATGTTAAAAGAAAAACCTGTTAGAAGAGTGTTTTCCCTTCAAGCAGAATCTTTCTCTTGGCTTCTTGCAGGACAGCATCAGCCTGCTGTTGGAGGCCGTGAGGACCAGAAATGAGGAGCTAGCACAGACATGGAAGAAGTCTGAACAGTGGGCCACCATTGAACAGCTGTGCAGTAAGTGTTCCCACTTCCCTCTACCAAGGGGCCACATCCTGAAACTGGAACATGCTTTGGCCTACATACTGGACTTTTGACCTCCAATACCTCCTTGGAGTATTCGGTAGAGGAGACAAGCACAGATGGTTTCCTTGCTAGGCACATGCCATAGTTGTCGATGTGGCCACATAGACCTTAGGTGTGTAGAGCTGTGAGCTGCATGGTTATGCATGAGACAGAGCCTTGATCTAAAAGGTATCTGTGTGCACACTTAGCATGTGTTGCCATTCCCCATACTGTGATGTTGCAAAAACAAAAACAAAACAACTCCCATGGCAGGATTAATGACTAAAGTCTCAAAAATATACAAGCAGCCAGGCATGGTGGCACATGCCTTTAATCCCAGCACTTGGGAGGCAGAGGCAGGTGGATCTCTAAATTCAAGGCCAGCCTGGTCTACATAGTGAATTCCAGGACAACCAGAGAGATACAGGGACACCCTGTCTCAAAAAGACCCAGGGTCTCCCTTTAACCCCAGCTGTCTTGGAGCTCACGATATAGACCAGGCTGGCCTTGAACTCACAGGGATGTGCTACCACACCTAGCTTTAAAGATTTTATGTGTATGTATGTGTGCCTGAGTGTATGCAGATGTACCATGTGTATGCAGGAAGTATCCTTTCTGTGCAGAAGTGATGCACTATTCTCTTCTGCCCTATAGGCACTGTTGGTGTACAGCTCCCAGGCCTTCATGAGTACGGTGCCGTCGGGGGCTCTGCACGTGCTGCCACCTCTGCTATGTGGGCCTGTCAGCATTGCACCTTCATGAACCAGCCGGGCACAGGCCACTGTGAGATGTGCAGTCTCCCCAGGACCTAGGGCTCTGGCCCTCTGCTGGGTGGGACTGGGGTAGCCCAGCCCTCCCCAAAACCTGAAGCCTGAAGCCCACAGCCTTGAAGCCGTGGGACTAACTACCCTGGTATTCCAGATGTACTGCAGCTTCACAGTGCTGACCTTGGAGAGAGAGCCCTAGCTGCTGTGCTGGGGCTGAGTAGAACCTCCCGACTGGAAACGCAGAGCAGCCCTGCCCAGAGCACCTCACATGCCTCACCTAATAGCCCCCCCCCCCACTGCAGTGGAGGGACTGAGCACCTCCAAACTAACACCTGAAGTTGAGGGTGCACAGAGAGGTTGCTGCTGTCACCCAGCTGTCTTTCCTTCCTTTACGCTTTTTGTTTTCTGCCTCTCCCTCCCTTTCCAGTTTTTGGTTAGATGCTCCTGACTGTCTCTGTTCTCTTGCTGTGGGGCCAAAGCCCTGTCTGTGAGGGCCATGTCCCTCTTTCTGTGAGGGGCCCTGCCTGGTGGGAATGTATGGCTGGAGCGTGGCCTCCTTGGCCTGGTCTGCAGTTTAGCATGCCACCTGTTCTTTTCCTGGCCCCAAGTCCAAGTGAGAGTCGGTTGTGATAACAGTTACCAGTAATTCCTGCCCAGAAAATTTTTATTTATTGTTTTTAAGGTAAAACTGCACAAAAGGGAGAGAGACTCAGCTTCTGCCTCCTCTCCTATCCCAGTGCAGCCCTCCTGGGTATTCAGGTGTGTGAGTGGGCAGGGCCACCATCAGTTATCCTGAAGCAAACCTCAGTGCCTGAGACTTTTATATCAAGCCACAGGACAGTGGCAGCTGGCAACATGGGCAACTCAGTAGGAGCAGTGGTGGCCCTAGCCTGGGAGTCAGGCCCTTCACAGTCTGTATGGGGCTCTGGTCCCCTTCCCCCAGCACTGTTCCTTCTCTGGCCTTCTAGCACAGTGCTGTGACCATTGAGACAGCCTAGGTAAAGTAAAGTCCCCATGGGCTCTCTGTGGGGCCTGGACAGTTGGTGCTCTGCAGACAGTGTGAGGTGTAGGCAGTCCAAAATGGTCCTCTGAGGCCCATGTGGCTCTCGACAGCCTTTTTCCAGGTGAGCTGTGGACATCTTGATGCCCCTTTGCCTTAATGAGAGCTAAGTCAGCTGTATTGCACCCTGGGAAAGGCCATCCCAGACTGCTGGGATGTGTGTCATCCTAGTGGGGCAAGCCCTTGCTGCCTTCATCTTCCTTGGCCCTGTGGACAGAACACTTGTCTGTCGGGTTATCCTGTGGCAGGGCTGTGGCCAGGACCCTGGGCTCACCTGATAGGAGATCTGAGTCAAAGGCCTGAGGGTCATGTACTCCTGAGGCTGTAGGCCCATTGAGTTTGGAGCATACTGGAGGGCCAGGAGAGGTGGAATGCAGGACAAATTTCTCCAGCTGCCTGCCAACATGATGAGAGAAAGTGCTGAGGACTAAGTCTCCTTTCCAGTAATTGCCCTGGCTAGGGCTTCACCTTCCCACCTCTTCTGGTTAAGATCAAGTAGACCGGGTGTCCTGGCATTGCTGAGTTCATGACTTCCCTGTTTCTAAGCCAGGCGTTCTAGCCCACTACCCATTCTGGGCAGTACTGGGCAGGTGCTGGCAGCACACTCTTCTGGAGCCTTCCCACCACCACCACCTCTCCACCTCTCATCTCTGTCCACCAAGCTAGTTTCCTTTTCAGTATTTTTCCCATGTTCTGGCATCCACATAATTCATGTTTTCTTTTGTCTTTAGCTAAAAAAATCTTTTAATTTCTCTGCTTATGGTTTTGAGTTCCTCTTTGTTCAGTAATGCACTTTATTTTATTGTCCAAAGAGAGTCAAGCTAAACGCTACTAGCTTAGGGTGAGCCCTCCTGAAGGTTCAGGCCTGAGCAGCTCAGCTACCTCCTCCTACGTGGAGGTGGCCCTAACCCCACCTCTAATCCCTTCTGCTGGTCAGGCACTGTTGCTGAGAGCGGTGCCTGTGGACACATCTGCCCAAGTGAACCTAGTGGCTGCCATGGTCCCCTTCAGGCCCAAAGGTGGGCCTTGCCCTGGGCTCCCTCTGACCAGTCTGCTCCTGGGACATGGGTGCTCCCGCTTCGGCTCTGCTTTGGGCTGGTAGGTGTGCATCGGCTGGGTGTGGACTAGCGTTTTCTTGACCCCAGCCCTGCAGTGGAACCTAATAAAAGCGCCTGAAGCGACTGCCCTGCTCCTAGTGCGTTGTTCCTGTGTCCAGAACCACTGGCCATAGGTTGTGTGTGGCGTGTGCTGTGTGAGGTGGTTTGGGGTGCACCCACCCCCACCCCCAGTTGCTGTGTTCCTGGGATTGAAATGACCCAGCTTCCCCACTCATTGCTCCCTTGCTTGGGTTCCAGGACGCTGTCCTTCCAGGTTTGTAGCCTGGTGATTCCACCCCCACCCCCCAGGTAGGTGTCAAGGCTATCAGTACTGAAGGCCAGTAAGCTCAGGCACAGTGATGATGCCTGGGCTAGCCCCAAATTCCAGCTTAAGCAACCCTGGTGAGTGCTCTGAAAGGGTGGGGAGAACAGAACTTGGTTTTGCACTCAGAGTAGTGCTCCCAGTCCTGCTCTGTCAAAGAGCAAGTGGGGAGCCCTCCCCTCCACAGCCTCTAGTCCTCTGCGCGTCCGTCCCCGCCCCCTCCCCCCTCCCACACACACACTTCAGAAACCCTTTTGCATCTCCCCATGCTGGAGCATGCCACAAGGGAAGGGCTCTCCTGGCTGGCTCGCTCCACCGAAGCTCCTGCCAAAACATGGGGTCCAATCCGAATATACTGTTGATGCCCTGTGTCCCTTCCGGTCGCCCTCCGTCCAGCTTTCCGCTGGAAACCCGCCCGCGGTCCACTGAAGCGCCAGTCCTCTAGTCCGGACCTGCCTTTCCCGCCGCCTCGCTAGGCTAGGTCCGCTGGACCCGCCCCCGCCGGCCGGCCACACCCCCGCCGCGGCCGCTTTACGACCCAGGCCGCGCCGCACTGTGGGCGGCCGTAAAGCCCGGAGGCGGCACCGCCCCTCCGCTGAGCTCCGGCCGGGCTCAGGATGGCGGGCGCTACCTCGCGCGTGCACTGCCTAGTGGACCTGTGCTGCCCGCTTGGGGGGCCGGCGGCGGGCAGGGCACGCGTGGTGTGTCACGAGGCGGAGGTCTTCCTGTCCGCCGGGCGCGAGTTCGTCTACGTGTACGACCAGGAGGGCGGGCTGCTGACCGTGAGCGCGGGCTGCGGGCGGGCGGCGGGAGGGTGCCGGATGCCCAAGGGATGTGCGCGCGCGCCTGACCCTCTCCCCCGTGCCCAGGCGGTGTACCAGTTCCCCGACCAGGTGTGGCACCTGCAGCTGCTGGCCGTCCGCAGGGCACTCTACGTTCTGTGCGCGCGGACAGGACTCTACTGTCTGTCCCTGGACCCGCCGAGCAGGTGAGGGGGGCGTGGCCCGGCGCGCCCGGGTGTACTGGCCTCTCGAGGCCTGCGCGGCTTAGATGTTCTCCCGTGGCCTCCTTGAGCTATGAGCGGTTTGTCCTTGCAATAGTCGACCCGGACCAGCCGCTGACAGTGCGGGGCAGGAGGCCGTGGTCTGCTTGCATCCCTGGCATCCCCACCTGCTCTTGTAGCCTCTTGCCCCAACATTTGTGCGCTGTGTGGGTGTTCCCAGAGGTGTCTGCTCAGGAGGTTCCCTAGAGGTTGAGGCTGGGCTAGTGAGGTCTGCAACCAGGAGCCACTTGCCATTGGCCAGACCCCTTAAAAGTGGGTCTCGAGCCGGGTGTGGTGGCGCACGTCTTTAATCCTAGCACTTGGGAGGCAGAGGCAGGCGGATCTTTGTGAGTTCAAGGCCAGCCTGGTCTACAGAGTAAGTTCCAGGACAGCTGGGGCTACAGAGAGACCCTGTCTCGAAAAGACCAAAAAAACAAAAAAAAAAAAAAAAAAAGGTTCTCAGGCCAGGCATGGTGGTGCACGCCTTTAATCCTAGCACGAGGGAGGCAGAGGGAGGCAAGGGAGGCGGATCTTTGTGAGTTCAAGGCCAGCCTGGTCTACAGAGTGAGTTCTAGGACAGCTGGGGCTACAGGGAGACCCTGTCTCGAAAAGACCAAAAAAAAAAAAAAAAGAAAAAAGTGGCTCTCTGGCCAGGCTTGATAACGGAAACCTTTAATCCCCGCACTCAGAGGCAGAAGAGGCAGGTGGGCCCAGGCCAGCTGGGACTACAGGAAGACTCTGTCTCCAAAAAGGGGAAAATAAGTTGGTCTCAAAGGAAGAGGGACCTGGTATTGACAGTGAGCGCATGGGCTTGACCACGGGCTTTGTGCTGTGAAAAAGCAACATAGTGCATCCCAAGCTCGGCCTTGGGTATCAGCCTCCCGCTGGTGAGCATTGTGTGTGGAGTCCTGTCACTGGCATTCTTGCCCTATTGGTCCCACTATGGAGTGGTGTATGCCATGCTGAGTGGCTTAGGGATATCATGGGAACCCTTGAAAGCACATCCTGTGAGTTCCCCTACCCAACCTCGTCTACTTGATACTGACTACAGTTCCATTGTTCCTGAAGGAGTCAGGCCAGTGAGGATGAAGAGCATAAGGATCTCCCTTGCCCGGTGATCCGAGTGGACCCAGATGCCTGTGTGCTTCCTGACTCCACGCTCCGTGCCTTCACTGTGCTGGAGGACGTGCTTATCACCATGGTGCAGGGCCCCACCCAGTGGAAGATGCAGCTATTTGAGTGTCCCTGTCCAGGAGAGGAGCCTCAGCCAGAAGGCCAGATTGGCGAGGTGGAGCTGTCCACCTGCATCCCCCCAGGCGGGGTCCCAGAGAAGTCTGCAGCCCCCTGCTTCCTGCCAGTCCTGTGTTGCATGCTGCCTCCAGGCTCCAGGGCACTTGACAGCCGCCTGCAGGGCTGTGAGGGCTCCCTGCTAGAGGAGGCTCTCTTTGGCCTTCTCTTTGGAGCTGATGCTACTCTCTTGCAGTCACCTGTGATCCTCTGTGGTCTCCCTGATGGCCAGCTTTGCTGTGTGGTCCTGAGGGCCTTGGTCACTTCCAGATCAGCTCCTGGTGATCCAAAGGCCTTGGTCAAGATCCTCCATCACTTGGAGGAGCCTGTGGTCTTCATTGGAGCAGTAAGGACAGAGCCACAGGCTGAGGAGGCAGCAGGGGAATTGCTGCCTGGTGAGGATGTGCACTCTGATTGCCTGGTGGCCCTTGGCCACCAGGGCCGGACACTGGCCATCAAGGCCAGCTGGAGCCAGTCAGGGAATCTGGTACCAGAGCTTCGAGAGTACTGCCTCCCAGGACCTGTTCTCTGCGCCGCCTGTGACAGGGATGGCCACATGTACCACAGCACACCCTCAGACCTCTGTGTGGTAGACTTGACTCGGGAAGGCACCTCCTGGAACCTTGAGAAGCGGGACGGGGCCACAGGAGGTCTGCCCTCCATGCTGTGCCCAGACAGCTTGAACATCTGCAGTGTCGTCACACTCTGTGTGTCATCAAGGGCGCCTACAGGTACCATCAACTGTTCAGATATGACACTTTGAAATTGGGGCAGGCCTTCTCCCGGACAGTTTTTCCAGAGCTGACCTGTGCTCTTCCCTTGCATTGGGCTTTTGTGTGACCTTTCCTGAGCTGGTATTTCACAGCCTACAGGTTTACTCACTCCCATCTTGGGGTCAGACAGATTTTATGTGTACTCCCCCAACCTCCCTTGGCTTGGGCAGGTGCTACTACGATACCTGGGTGTGCTCTGGCCCCTCACTTGAGTGACAGCTTTAGAGCATGTGACTTGTGAGGCCAGTGCAGGAGAGTCTCCCATAGCAGGTCTCAAATTAGGTCAGACCAAGCCTCCACGCGTCCTCTGAGGGAGGCCGGGGAAACCTGCTTCAGCTGCTGTGTGGCCTGTTTATGGGCCATTCAGAGGGTGTCTCAGGGCTCTTCATCCGAGAGAGGGTTTTAGCTGGGTTTGCCTAACACTGGGATGAGAGCAAGGCAGCCCCCTGCGCCCAGTGTTTTCCCATTAAAATCGGCTAAGAGTACAAACAGGAGAGATGCTTTGAAGAACCAGACTGCCATGGTGTGGGGAAAGCGTGGATGTGGCTTGAGACTAGGACACTGCTTGCATTTGTATTCACAGCTGTGTTGGGGTTAGGGGAGCAGACAGACCCTTTGGCAGAGGTGGCCTCTAGCTCTTAGATGCTAAGAGGAACGGGGAAGGTGCTGTGGAGACCCCGGCTTCTTGAGATCTGCCAGTGAGGACGGGGTGACCAGAGCTCACCTTCAGGGCACTTCTCTTTCTCTGTGTGGTCTGGCTGAAGGTCATGACATGTCTGGAAGATTCAGTGCCATACCATGTCTTCTTTTGCCCATTTGTCCTGTGTAGACCAGTTGCCACCAAGACACCACATCTGTGCTGACATCCGTTTCACGGAGGCACTTCAGAATGTGGGTGCCATCTCTGTCTAGCCCCTGGGAGGGGGCTTTCTCAAATCTCCCCAGGCCCCTCACCTTTGGACACTGCCTTGGCCCTCTGCCAATTCTTGTCCTGTAGCCCAGAGCAAACAGTGCTGAGTGTCACACTGTCAGCTGCCCTGAGTTTGCTGACCAGCCCTGCGTGCGTGTGTCCATCGTCAGGTGGTACTCAGCTCCTGGCCCTGTCTACCAAAGGCCGCCTGATCACCTGCAGCCTGGACTTGAACTCTGAGGAGCCTGGTCTTGCCAGAACAGCCATGGCGAATGCAGGCCAGAAAATTAAGGAGCTGCTTCTGGACATTGGCGACGTCTCTGAGAGGTGAGCAGCAGGCCTGGCTCAGGCAGAGGTGACGCCATGTTCCTGGGAGAAGCTGTCCTGGGCCAGAACAGTCAGGTGGTAACCCCTCTGCCCTACCCCATCAGTGGCCGAAGAAGACAAGAGACCCCTCTCTTCTCAGGCCCCCACCTTCCCTCAGGCAGAACTCCAAGCCTTCCAGTGCCAATTCCTTGCTGCTCTGCCCCTCCTTAGAGGACGTGCTCCTGCTGTCAGCTAAGCATCCCACAAGCTTTCTCAGCCACCAGCAGTTCCAGCTCTTCTTGCTTCACATGATTTTGGTCCTAGAGCTGGTGTCCTGTAGGCTTTAGGTCCTCAGGACTTGGGAATATTTCCCATAATGCCTGCCACCCCACTCTCACTGAAGAGTGCCGCCAAGGAGGAATTGGGCCAGTTGGGAGCATCAGGGTGGCCTAGATGGGCAGCACCTTCTCTGGGTGGCCCATATGGATGTCAGGTTTCATGAGCCGGGGCAGGGTTAGCCCATGCCCAGCAAGCATAGCCCAGTTCAGCAGTTCCAGCCTGTGCTGCCTTCTGGAGCCACGTGGCTGCTCACACCCCCACTGGGCCTTACCTAAAACCAGGTTCTGGTCCCTTCCTCCCTGGGGAGTCCAGAGATAGCACTTCCTCTGCTATGGCGTCACTGTCCTGGGCCTCATGTCTGTTCTTTGCAGAGTGTCCTTTCTGAAAAAAGCTGTGGATCAGCGCAACAAGGCCCTAACAAGTCTCAATGAAGCCATGAATGTGAGCTGTGCCCTGCTGTCCAGACAGGAGGGCCCCCGGCCCATCTCATGTACTACCACCATCGCCTGGAGCCGCCTGGAGCTGCGGGACATGCTGATGGCCACCTGTGTGCTGGAGAATAGCAGCAGCTTCAGCCTGGATCAGGGCTGGACCTTGTACATTAAGGTGCTTACTAGTTCCTCTGCTTTAGACCTGGATGGGGCTGGCTCGACTTTTACCTACACCATACCAGTGGACAGACTCAGCCCAGGCAGTCGGCGGGAGGTGACGCTGCCCCTGGGTCCTAGTGAGGACGGCGTGCTTGACCTTCCTGTGACAGTGTCCTGCTGGCTCTTCTACAGCCTCAGGGAAGTGGTGAGTGGGGCCCTAGCCCCCTCAGACCCCCTAGAGATGCCCTATCTGGAAGAGTATCCCCTCAACCTTCCCAAGCAGGAGGTTGTCTGCCTGCCTCTGTGCAAGTGCACGGTGGACATGCTGCAGTGCCTCCGCTTCCCCAGCCTGGCTTCGACACCCACACAGGCGTCTCAGCCTTGCCCTACCCAAGTGGAAACCTTCCTGGAGACCTGCCAAGCCCCTCACAGTGATCCAGCTGGCCCGGCCTCTCTGCGGGCCAAGTACCTGCCCCCATCCACAGCGTCCATCAGGGTGTCAGCAGAGCTGCTCAGGGTTGCCCTGGAGGAGAGCCGCTCAGGTTGGTAGCACTAAGGTTGCACTCTGGTCTCAGGGCTCTGGAGCCTGTGATAGTGGGGGGTTTCTCTCTCTGAGTCCTGCTACATTCCAATTGCTTTCAGAGTCTTGTGTCACGCGACCCTATCATGCTTTTTGTGTTTCTTAAGAATTGGAAGCATGGCCTAAGCAGAAGCTGACGTCATGGGTGAGCAGCTTCATGAGCTCTCACTTGTGGAATGTGAGGGCTTCCTGACTGCACGCCTGTCAGCTGAGCTCTGCTATGCTGCTGGGCCAGCTTCTGCTACCACTCTACGCAAAGCTTTGTGCTGTGTGGGTCAGCATCCCTCTCCTGTTCCCAGTGGATGTTGGGTTATGGATGTGGGGTCCGATTGCTGTGGGAGGGTAGCTACAGCCATCTGGCACAGCATCTGTCTGCACCACAGTGCAGCTGCCTACCTTAGGACCATGCCCTGCGCCTCAGTGGACCTCCCTGAGTGAGGTGCTAGCCCTAGGCCCAGCGTTTCCTCCCTACCTGAGCTACCTGCATCTTGGGTAACTCTCCCAGCTCCTTGCTTGGGGTTGGACTGTGGGCAGTTGGGACCCTTAGGTGGCACTGGGGAGGGAACATTTGAGGGCAGCCACATGGGTACCATTTAGCAGAACCTTCTCAAGCTCCAGTGGATGCCTCTCTCTCCCAGGCTTCTCCCTGTGCAGTGCCACCCTGCAGTGGCTCCTTGCTGAGAATACAGCTGTGGACGTGGTGAGGGCCCGGGCACTGTCTTCCGTCCAGGGAGTAGCTCCAGATGGCACCGACTTCCACCTCATCGTCCGCGAGGCAAGCAGGGCCCACTTTTCTGTCTTTGAGAAGATGGGCCTCAAGGCTCACGATCCCCAGGCGGTCCCTGGCCCACCCATGAGGAATGCTCTTAGCTGGTCCATTACCTCCACGTGGTAACTTGTCAGCCCTGCCCAACCATACTGGGTTCTGGGAAGATTGCCCAGCTCTGTCTACCATGAGGTCCTTTTCCTCTGTGCACTGCTTCTGTCACAATGGGGACCAGCACAGTTTGGGCCAGCAGCCACTCCAGGCCTGTTGCAGCTGACCTGCTGGGCCACCAGAGGGTGCTATATCTCCTTTGAATTTGAAGTCAGGCTATTTCCCTCGCACATAGCCTCCTTCTCAGGCCCCCCAGCAGCCAGGGTCCCCTCCAGTTGACCTTTACGTCTCACTGTCGGGCTTCTGCTGAGTGGCCCTGTCTAACAAGAATCATGTCCCGAAGACCTATATGCAGAGCTCAGGGTGTGCTTGAATCCAGCCATGTCCCCCAGGCTCCTAGGCCTCATTACCCACTAAACTCTCCTTTCCACACAGGCCAAGGCTGCCATTTAGGTCAAGCAATCCCTGGGCCAAAGCTGGGGGACTGGCAGTGGCTCTGGTCAATGGACAGTCAGTGCCTGCAGCCTTGAGGAGGAGACATTGGTGGCCAAGGCCTTCCTACAGTTCTTAGGCTTGGGTCTTGTTTTATGCCACTGTGTGGAGAACAAGCCAGGGATACACAGCTCTCAGCCTGTCGAGCTCAGCACAGTCAATACTTCCTGGAGTGGGCTGGGATGTTCACAGACTCCTTACTCCCTGTGTTCACACTAAAGACCCTTACCCTGCCAGAAGTAAGCCATGTTGCCCAGCATGGAACAGGTTTAGCTTGGGTCCAGGTGCAGCTCAGTGAGGTGATACACAGCATTGGATTCTGAGTTCATCCTGATACACTGTCCTCAGCAGACAGGCTTCTTACCATTGGTTCTAAACTGCTTTCTCTAGCCTACCCACATGTAAGGTGTGAATAACAGCCCATACAGAGTATTGGGGCCACCCAGGGCCATGCTTGGAGCAGCAGTAAGACTCCTCTCATGTTGCAGGTGGCTGTGACTGATCTGAGCCCCGCAGGGCCCATCCAGGCTGTGGAGATCCAGGTGGAAAGCTCCTCTCTGGCTGACATGTGCAGAGCACACCACGCCATCGTCAGACGCATGCAGGTACAGCAGTCAGCAGGGTAGGCGGGGAGGAGGCTGAAGGCAATGGCAGCTGTATAGGTTCCCTGTGTGCGCCACACAGCTGTGGGGAGCATGTCCCCTGTCCACCTGCAAGAGGGGAGCATGTGTGAGGCCTCCCAGAAAACAAATGCTCCCCTCCAGGTGTGCAGTCAGCCTGTGCACACCCCCCAAGTCCAAAGACGGCAGAGTCCATGTGGTTGATAAATCCCATCGTCACTTGCTATGTCCTGGCTGAGCCCTCAGCATGGGTCCAGGACCAAGGTGCCTGCTGCTTGGAGCTCTGTGAGCGGCCCAGAGAGATCATTAGTGTAGGAAGAAGCCGCTTTGGTGCTGTACCTTTTACCTACTCAGGTCAGCTGCACCCAAGTCTGCAAAGCTCCCATGCCAAGTCCCACGTGGTGCTCAGAAGGGAGGGTCTGTTAGAACCTGTCACCTGTGTGTGACTGGTGCAGCCCACCCCTAATAGAAGGTCTGCTGCAGCCACCTGGTGGTCCTACAGTTGGTTCTTGGTTGTGACTCTCCATCAGCCTCACCTTGGGACTTGTCCCTGCATGCCTTGGGGCTGCTCCCCTGAGAATCAGGATCTGACAGCTGACAGACGCTCTGTGAACTGAGGCTGCGCTTCAGCTAGGCAGAGGTGTGAGCTACCGTCCCAGCTGAATATCAGCCGGAAGCTCTCCTAGTACACGACTCCCAGTGGCTGATTACCTTGTCCTGAGCCAGTTGTGCAGTTTACCTATGCAGTGAGTCATCTTACCGTGACAGGCTGTAACAGCATGTAGCTTCATGCCATGTGCAGGAATCTGGTCTCCACACTGTGGGGTGGTAGGGTGGTTTCCAGGGCAGTGGTGCCCCCAGCCAGAGGAGACTGTCCAGAAGGCCAGCCAGTCTCCAAGAACCTTTGTCATCTTTTGCCCAAATTTCCCCTTATAAGGAGTTGGTCATGTGGGATTAGGGCCACTTTAGTAACTATCTTGGTCATCAGCAAAGATCCCATTTCAAAACATACCTGCATTCAGAGGAACTGAACTTAGGACTTCCACATATGAGTTTGAGGGGACACAGTTAATGCCTCTGACAGAGAATCACATGTGCACCTCTCTCCTGAGATGGCACTCAGCCCTATAAGACCAGATGGCTGCTTGCAGCCTGCACTGGTCGTAGCTCAGCCTCTAGGACCTTGCCCAGATGTCAGCCTAGCTCAGCCTCTAGGACCTTGCCCAGATGTCAGCCTAGCTCAGCCTCTAGGACCTTGCCCAGATGTCAGCCTCCACACAAGTAGTGCTCCCAGGACTCTGGTGGACACTTGGCTTAGGCAAGTCTGTTCCAGGAGGGTTTGCTTACACCCTGAAAAGCCCAGTGGGTCTTACCATTGAGACCTCAGACAGCCAGCTAGACCACCTTCAGAAAAGAAGAATGAGTGCCCAGCCCTAAAGGAACCTGCGGAAGGAATGAGGAAATAGATCAGGTAGGGGGCGGGGGTGGGTTTAAGCCACAGAGGGAGATCTGGATTTGAGTTTTTTTTTTTTTTTTTTTTTTTTTT